>WNWU01000057.1:8892308-8934374 GCA_012654045.1 Ptyas mucosa
TGTGTGTGTGTGTGTGTGTGTGTGTGTGTGTGTGTGTGTGTGTGTGTGTGTGAAATACCACTCACACATCATCACAAAATCTCCAGAACTATAAAGCCTACAAACTCGAAATTTGCCACATATCTTCCTCTTGGCTTCTGGGTGCTCACTAAGAAAGGATTTTTCAAAATGACCATCAGAGCACTAGTATTTCCTATATTATGATTAACAGGCTCTAATGCTAAGGAGTTCTACTCCCCCTCCCCACCTGAAAATAAATATGTTCCAAATGCAGAACACAAGCAGATGAGAGGAGTTTCAGTTTCAGTTCTACTTTCACACCATCAAGCAGGGGATAGGATAGGGGAGGCTTGTGTGGGGCAAGGCTGAGGGGGAGAAGGGGATAGGATAGGGGAGGCTTCTGTGGAGCAAGACTGAGGGAGAGAAGGGCATAGGATAGGAAAGGCCTCTGTGTGGTAAGCCTGAGGGGGAGAAGGGGGATAGGATAGGATAGGATAGGATAGGATAGGATAGGATAGGATAGGATAGGATAGGCTTCTGTGGGGCATGGCTGAGGGAGAGAAGGTGAGAGGCTGATCATAACTACTCATTAATTTTCAAGCTGTAAGTGTTGATTTATCAAGCCTGATTCATAGCGGAGCACGGGTATTCAGTTAGTTAATAAATAGATATATTAAATTTTCAACATTCAAGATGGATGAATGTGAAAAGATGTAATCTAGTAAGAGAGAGACAGAAAGCTAAAATCAGGGGCATTCATAAGTGGTAGTGGGGAGAGTAAAAATGTCAGATGAAAGTTTCAGATATACAATCAATCATGTCCTGCTTTGTTTTTTATGTGTGTCACATGTGTGACACACATAAAAACTGGTGAGGCTTCAGTTACACAGTTGTGGTCATCATCTTGAGTTTTCTGACCCTTCTATGGATACTCTGGAATAAAATCTAAGTCAAATCACTGAAGAGGGAAAAAAAACCTTATTTCCTGAAAGTAGAAAGAGAACAGGCTAAATTCAACTCTTGGAACACAATGCAGAAGAAAGCCCACGCCAGCATGCTGATAAGATGACCTGGGACAATCTTACCATTGATATTACAGGTAATCCTTGACCTACAACAGCTCATTTAGTGACTGTTTGAAGTTACAACGGCACTGAAAAAAGTGACTTATGACCATTTTCCACACTTACGACTGTCACATCATCCCCATGATCATCTGATTTACATTCGGACGCTGGACAAGTAGTTCATATTCCAGTTGTAGTATCCCAGGGTCATGTGATCCCCTTATGCGAACTTCTGACAAGCAAATCCAATGGGGAAGCTGGATTCACTTAACAACCATGTTACTAATTTAACAACTGTGGTCATAGGTCAAGGACTCCTGTAGTTCCTGAACATGTTCCTACAGTTAGAGAATCATACGGATAATGTTTAAGCCATTTAAGGATTTTAAGGTTTAACCCTAACCCAGTAGTGGGATCCTCCTGGTTTAACAACTGGTTCGGTGATTGCACACGCTGCATGCACACGCTGCATGTGTGTGTGCATCTGACATGCACTGCGAACGTGTGCGCAATTTGAAGAAATCTTCACTTTCGTTTTTCTTATGAGTTGAAACATAGCTGAGGCATGGCAATCTGCTCTCCCGTGCAAATCAGATGAGATAAAGGTAGGAAAATAGTGTGGGCGGATGGTTGGGTCCATCTGATCGTCGGGGCGAACCCGTTCACTCTCAGCTGATTGTCGGAGCTACTGGTTCGCCTGAACTGGTCCGAACCGGTAGAATCTCACTCCTGCCCTAACCCCTGTAGAGAATCTGAAAAAGAACTGGCAACCAGTGCTGGTTTTTCCACAGATAATGTGGAAAGGCATAATGTGATCTTGTTATCGTGCATTGATTAACAAGAGCCTTGGATAGTACAGTGGTTTAAAGCCCTGTTATTAACATCAGCTGCCTGCAATTATTGCAGGTTCGAATCTCACCAAGGCTTAAGGTTGACTCAGCCTTCCATCCTTTCTAAGGTAGGTAAATTGAGGACCCGGTTTGTGGGGGCAATAAGCTGACTTTGTATAAAATATACAAAAGTATGAAGGCTATTGCTTAGCGCATTGTAAGCCGCCCTGAGTCTCCGGAGAAGGGCGGCATATAAATCAAATTTTTTAAAAAACAATTGAATTGCAGCTTTTTATATCACTACAAGTATTCTTCAAGGCTAGCCACACCTGGAATGTCTTGTAGTAGCCTAATCATTATAGTAACAAGATAAAAAAGAGATAAAACAAAAAATGTTTACATGAAATAATCTACATATGGGCAAATCAGATCCTGAACATTGCAGAACTGCAACATTGCAGATTAATTACACTATGTGGACTTTGGAGCTCCTCATAGATCCAGCAGTTGTTTAACACCCAGGAAACTGATGCATCTGTACTTGACCTTACCTCTTCATAATGGAAACACATTACAAAAGCCCCCCCATGTATACAGGACATAAAGTGAAGAACAGGATTAATGAACAATCATTTAGTAAACAAGCAAGCTCTCTTCCCGATCAGAAAAAATACATACAAACTTTTAAAACTTTTTTTACAAACTGTAGCACGGTTATAATTTTAATGATAAGTTTATGTATAGCACAAGAAAGTCTTATGAGCAGAGAACTGTAGAGTCATCAGTAGCTGTGATGAGCCTGCATATTTTTCAATATAGGGTTGCAGCAAATATCATAAAGTCAAACAATACAAAACACCAAGTGGGTACCATTTTGCCTATGAAGCTTCTAGAACATGTTTGTAAAATCTCAAAGTTAAATAAAAAAAATTAATTTAAAAACTGAGCTGCACAAGTTATTAGATGCAATTCTCGATGCTAGTTATCATATTTAAAATCTTTCATGGCACAGGAACTGGCTGTCTGAGGGATCCCGTAATTCAAACTGCTTCTGCCCCACTGATACAATCAAGCAGAGTGGATGAACTTGGAATCTTATATATTAAACAATGACATCTAATTTCTGAAACAGTATTACCCTAGAGCCGTGATGGTGAACCTATGGCATGCATGCCAGAGGTGGCACGTGGAGCCCTTGGCCTGCACCTGGAGTGGCGTGACTGGGAGGCATCTCCAGTTGGGACGGTGCATTGATTGGACTATGTGATGGATATGTGGGTGCAGGGGAAGGGACTTGGACTTTCTTTTGGGTGGGGAAAACCTGGAAACTTTCATATTCGGGTTTTCCCAGATATGCCAATATGATATCGCTAATAAAATGGAATTTTGAGTGTTATGTATGCAGATTTTGGGCGGGAAGTTTGAACTAACTGACCATCAGCTGATTGGCTGACCACCACAGCTGCAAGGTATATAAAGGGAGCTGTTTCCCCTGGTCAGTTGCTGGTTGCTCACTCTGAATTAAAGAGCTGTTGTCACTTACTGCCTGGCTTGCTGTGTCCTCATTCACCCAACTTAACATTGGCGATGAAGGTGGGATTTTGAGGCCAGAAGCCACGGAAAAAGCTGAAGTCACAAACCGACAAGAGAGCTGCAACCCCGAATCCAGCCAGGCGAGCAAGCGGAGTACCTGGAGAATCTACCAATGATGTCTGCCTACGTACCGCCAGCGCCTTTCAACCCTGTGGAGAAGTGGGGATCCTACATGTCCCATTTCGAATGTTTCCTGGGGGCCAGCGATCTACAGGGGCTATCCGACGTAAGGAAGAAAATCCTGTTCCTGAGCCATTGTGGACCCAAGGTGTTCGATATGGCCGAAGCCTTATCGGAACCGAACTTGGTCCACACCATCTCGTGGCAAACCTTCCAAACGCTGCTGAAGGACCACTATGCCCCAATGCCATTGAAATATGTCCAGCAGTACGAGTTCCGGCAACAAGTGCAGCAGGCAGGAGAATTGATCAGCGAGTACATCACTGCCCTGCGCAAGGCCGCAAACCAGTGTGAGTACCAAGACTTCAATGAGATGCTGCTAGAGCAACTAATCTGCGGAGTGAGAGATATTCGCTTGCAGAGATGGTTGCTCGCAAAGACAAATCTCACACTACACATCACACTGGATGAGGCAAGGGCTCATGAATCCTCCTCCAAGGCAGCCGAGAGACTACAAGGGGCGACGCAGAACAGAATGGCACAGAAGTCAGCCCCAGTTCACCAGGAAACCGTATGCACGGGGAGTGAGGAAGACTCGGACGAGGAGGTCTGCTGGACTGAACAGGACCAACAGGACCGGCGAGACCACCGAGATGCCTGCGCGAGTTGTGAGGGACCCCATCTGCGTCAGACCTGCAAGTTCCGAGAAGCCGTTTGCTGGCAATGCGAGCGGAAGGGGCACATCGCTATAGTCTGCAAAGCCAAGCAGAAACCCCATTACAAGCCGCAGAGCAATGCTAGCCAATCAGAGACAGCGCAGCGAGCAAGAACCAATCCGAAGGACGGCTACAGGAAGAGTGCAAAATCCGAAGATCTCGAGGCCTGCACCATTCGAATTGGCCGGACCTGCACATCCCCTGGGGAGAAGACCTACATGATGCTCGACATCGAAGGGCATGAGTGCGTAATGGAGATCGACACCGGATCCCCAATTACCATCATGTCCTGAGACAAGCTAAAGAAGGCCGTCCCCAGCATCCAGAGACGGCAACTACGGCACCAGCGCCTGGAACTGCGTGATTACCAGGGGAACCGCATCCCCGTGGAAGGAATCGGTGAGTTCCAGGTAGAGTACGGGGAATTCTGGGAGAAGCTGTCCCTCACCGTGGTCAGTGGAAAGCTCCCAAGCCTCCTGGGCATGGACTGGTTCAGAGCCCTGGGCATGGGATTCACAGGAGTCCAAAATGTGTGAAGCACCCTGAAGGACGACCTGATGCAAGAGTTCCAGGACGTGTTTGACGAGCGGCTCGGCAAGTATGTGGGGACCTCCATTTCATTCAACCTTGATCCCAATATTGCCCCCATCCGGCTGAAACCCAAGAGGGTACCTTTCACCCTAAAACCCAAGATCGATGTGGAACTGGACAAATTAATCAAGCAGGGGGTGTTAGTGCCAGTCGATCATGCCCAGTGGGAGACCCCAATAGTGACCCCCGTTAAGCCAGACAGGTCTGTGCACATCTGCACTGATTACAAGTGTACGATCAATAAGGCTCTCCAACAGAGCGCTTACCCAGTTCCGATCATACACCATCTGCTATATTCCCTAGGACCTGGCAAGATATTCGCAAAACTCGATCTTGCGCAGGCGTATCAGCAGTTGCCCGTAGATGGTGCTACCATGGAGGCACAGACTATAGTAACGCACAGAGGTGTATTCAAGTGTACTAGACTCCAATTTGGGCTATTTCAGAGCACCATGGAGCAACTGCTACAGGGAATCCCCGGGGTGGTGCCTTATTTTGACGACATGCTTGTCACCGCAAAGGACGAACAACAACTGGGGGAGAGACTTAGACAAGTTCTAAGAAAATTCAGAAGTGCAGGACTCAGGGTCAAACGCAACAAGTGCGTGATCGCAGTCCCTTCTGTGGAATTTCTGGGGTATCGGGTAGACGGAACTGGCATACACCCCACCGAGAGCAAGGTTAGAGCGATCCGAGAGGTCCCCACACCCAAAGACAAGGCAGAACTACAAGTATTCCTGGGACTGTTGAATTTTTATGCAATATTCTTAAAAGGAAAGGCAACTGTAGCAGAACCTCTACATAGGCTATTGACTAAGAAGGCCACATAGGTTTGGGGGAAGGCTGAAGCTATCGCGTTTGCTACTGTAAAGAAACTTCTGTCGGCTGAAAGTTTCCTAATTCAGTACAACTCTACGCTTCCCCTTGTTCTAGTCTGTGACGCATCACCATTCAGCGTGGGGGCCATCCTGAGCCATAGACTACCGAACGGTCTAGAGGCACCCATCGCCTATTACTCCAGGACACTTTCAAGCACCAAACGGAACTACAGTCAACTTGACAAAGAGGCCCTGGCAGCAGTCTCAAGAGTCAAGAAGTTCCACGAATATTTGTTCGGCCGAGACTTCGAGCTCATCACAGACCATCGCCCTCTACTGGGTCTTCTGGCAGAAGACCAACCCACCCTGGCAGCCCTGTCTCCCAGGATGATATGCTGGGCCATTTTCCTGGCAGCATATTCCTATCACCTGGTACATCGACTAGGGGTGAACATGGGCAACGCTGACGCCCTCAGCCATTGCCCATTACTGGACAAAATTGAAGACCCCACACCCGGCATCCCTGTACTGCTGATTGACGTCTTGGACTCGGGACCCATCACTTAGGCAGAGGTGGCGAGAGCATCGACCAAAGACCATGTGATTAGGAAGGTCTCGGGTTGGGTCACGAGGGGGTGGCCGGAAAAGACTGAGGGCGGGGAATTCAAACATTTCACTAACAAAGAAACAAGCTGACAATGCAATGTCTATTGTGGGGCAATTGGGTCATTGTTCCCTTGTGCCTAAGGGAAAAAGTTTTGAATCTGTTGCATGAGGGGCACCCTGGGATTGTGAGGATGAAGGGGTTAGCTAGGAGCTGCGTTTGGTGACCCCAAATGGATAAGGACATCACTGAGTGGGTGGGGAAGTGCCAACCCTGTCAGGAGTCTAGGCCAGACCCCCCTAGAGCACCGGTAAGGGAATGGGAATGGCCCCAGGTCCCTGGTCCAGGATTCATATAGATTTTACTGGCCCATTCCATGGGCAAGTATTTATGGTGGTTGTGGATGTCTTCTCCAAGTGGCTGGAGATTAAATTTATGAAAGCCACTACCGCCGACGCAGTCATAAGGGAGTTAAGGCAATTGTTCGCCACCCATGGCCTACCGGACACCCTAGTTTCAGATAACGGGCCCCAGTTCACAGCCACACAGTTTGAGGGGTACTTGGTGGAGTTGGGGATCAGGCACGTACTTTCTGCCCCATTTCATCCGGCTAGCAATGGATTGGCAGAGAGATGTGTGAGAACGGCTAAGGAAGCCATCTCATCCTAGGCCCCGGGGATTGGCAGGAAAGAATAGACAGATTCTTAACAGCCCAACACGCCACACCATGCACTGACACAGGCCGGAGCCCAGCAGAACTGTTAATGGGAAGAAAGTTTCGAGGAGTCCTGGACAGGCTACACCCCAACTATTCCCCTGACAACTTCAGAGGGGCGAACAGGAAGCTTAGAGAGTTCACAATAGGGACCCCGGTATACGCCAGGAATTACGGGAATGGGCCCCACTGGGAAACCGGGACAATTACGGAGGTAACTGGGCCCAAGTCTTATAAGGTAGACATGGGGACGGGAGAATTTGGCACCGGCATATCGATCAGTTACGAAAACGATTAGCCGCCGACACAGAAGACATCATGGACGAACCGCTCCCTAACTACCAACAAGACTCCAGTACTAACTCAAGCCCGAGTCAAGCGGAGGACTTAGCTGTCGGCCCAGAGATCCAGCACCACCCCATCGCAGAAGATTGGTCAGCCGAAGAAGTTGCCGCCCACAACGAATTCTCAGAGGTTCCATTGGCAGAGGAGGGAGAAACAGGGAGTTCCTCCGACCTGCTCGATGCCACACCTCAAACTGAACTGCGCAGGTCAACTAGGGTGCGGACACGCCTTGGTCACCTGAGGGACTATGTATGCTAATGTCCACCCCAAGTGACTTCTGGGAGAGGAGGAGTGTTATGTATGCAGATTTTGGGCAGGAAGTTTGAACTAACTGACCATCAGCTGATTGGCTGACCACCACAGCTGCAAGGTATATAAAGAGAGCTGTTTCTCCTGGTCAGTTGCTGGTTGCTCACTCTGAATTAAAGAACTGTTGTCACTTACTGCCTGGCTTGCTGTGTCCTCATTCACCCAATTTAACATTGAGGAACTTCTAGCCTTGGAGTCTTCTTTCGTTGGGCGGTTACTTGGAACCCTGACAGCCCTCTCTGCTGGCATGCATGCTGTTGCCCCAAGTCAGATCTTGGTGGCGTTTCTTTCATGAGGTTCTGTTTCCGTGCAAACGATGAAATAGAAGCTATGAAAGAAAAAGATTTTACCTCTTGCTGCGCTGCCGGTGTTGGGATGCCATGCCTCTTGCCAGCCAGCTGGTCTTCAAGTCTATGCTGCACATGTGTGCATGTCCGTGCATGTCCATGCATTTGCGTGCGCATATCCATGCATTCATGCGTGCATGTCCATGCATTTGCGCATGCATGGACCTTTCAGTTTGGGCATGCACACACACACAGTTTGGGTACTTGGTGTCTAAAACGTTTGCCATCACGGCCCTAGAGATTTGTATGGCTCCCATCCTTATAAAATTTATATTTTTTTAAAAAATTCTCCTTCAAGACCTTTGGATAGGGTGGTTGTTCTTTAGTTATATTAGTTATATTTGGTTTCTAATTAATGTATTGTCTCTGGTTGGCTGTGACTTTCTGTTCTGTTCTCCAGAATCATCAAGGCATTATGTGGCCTCAAAGTTTGATAAAAAATAATAATTAACTAAAATAATTTGACAAATTTTTTTTAGAGTATCAAAGAGGTTTCTGGGTCTTACAGATCATTTGAGATTGAGATTCTGGGCAGGGGGGGTTCTACTTACTTTTACTATCGGCTTGCAGTGGGGCCGTGCACGTGCGCTCGCTTCGCTCATGTGCATGCTCTTCTGCTCTTCATTTTGATGACATCGGGGTCGGTGGGCGGAGCCTCCCACCAGTTTTACTTCCGGTTCTATAGAACTGGTGAGAACTGGGGGCAACCCACCACTGATTCTGGGTCTTACAAATCATTTGAGAGCCAAAATCCCATCAAAGTGCAAGCAATATCAAATCTCATATGTGTAATTTCAGTATACCTGAGATCAAACAAGATCTCAGAGGTAAGATAACAGGAAGTTGCAAGATTTGCTGATTTTGGAAGATTTTGGCCATTTAATATAATTTTGTTTACAATTTCTTGGGACTTGAACCATTGAAGGAAAATCCAATTATTACAAAATCTTAATAAAATATATTTGAAAAGATTCTGCAATAATTATTAGAAAGGAAAGCATCCTTTGGCTTCTCTGTTCTGCTGGGTTTCTTTTAAGAAAATTATTTTCCAATTTAAAAAATTCAAAATGCAGATATTTGCAGCTAATTTTTCATGTTGGAAAAGTGCCTTGTTAAAGCTCAGAATTAATTTCAGCACTTTGAAATCACAGGGGGGAAATCCAGCATGTCAAATTTTACCTGACAACTGTTATTTGTATGCTTTCCCAAAAAGGGGCTTTTCCTACATTAATAAGAAATTAAAATTATATGTAATAATTTATAAAAGAGTATTGAGCAGAAATTTATAGTTCCTAATAATTATTTTAATAGTGGGATGTTGACCAAAATCTACTTGTAAAAATGTTGTGTCCTAATTTTTTCAGTTCAGTGAGAAACAGTGGAGAAACAGTCTAGCCACTTTCAAGAAAACAGAATAGCTGTAAGATCTTGTTTATCGGAAATTGAAAGAAATGCTGTGTCTGAAGCTCCAGTTACAGATAGTAGGGATTAACTCAGCTGGAATGTAAAAGATGAGCTTGTAGAAGAACCAATATTTTCAGAACTGGTGGGATTTATTATTCTTGTAGACCAGTTCTAAATTTAACTAATTTTGAAACACAACTCTGCTTTCACAAAATTCATCACCAAAGGGTTAAAACTTTGAACCTGATGAATACAATTCATGGCTAGATATGGCCTCTAATTTAAAAGATCATTTGCATGTCACAAAGAGGCAAATTAACTCCCAGGTGACAGCTGTTTCACTGAGTTCATTCTTGGCATTGGCTACCATGCTGGGGAAAACTAATCCAGTTATAAAAGGATTTTTTAAAAAGCGTACTTTAGCCTTGGAGTAAAGAACTTGGAAAAATGCAATAATGGTGTACTTAAAATGGACTATATTATTAAGTAATTGTATTTGTTTATTGTTTATTTGTTAGGTAACGTAGGGTAAATATCAGAGATATGGAATTTTAAGCCCAAGTAGACATGGATCACTGGGTCTATCCACTGTACCTTTACATATACTGTAATACTATATTATGCTCTTTATTGCAAGCATGTAAAATAATAGAAAAATCTCTATTCTTATATTTTGTCCTAAAATGCTATAGTTAAATTTAAAAATCTTGGAAGAAAAATACAGGCTCTTCCATTTTGAATGGAAGTAATGAACTATTAAAATGTTGAAGAGTTCTTTCTTATTACTGGCATAGATGGCGTTAGCAGATATCTATAATAATTTTGGAAGATGTAGTATACTTGCTACAATTCCCTTCAGTATCTTGACATTCGGGGTTCATACATTGTATGAAGCCATTATATACTGTAGTTTTGGTTTAGGTGTTGGGTGAATTACAGAATTGTGGAGTTACAAAAATAATGTACTCCAACTCTGGAAAACCTGTTTAACAATCCTTGAGAAGTGGCTGTCCAACTTTTTAAAAAACATATCTAACTCTAGAAATGAAGAATCTACAACTTCTGTCAGTACCTAGGAATCTAGGTAGCTGCAATTTATACCCAATCTGTTCTAGTTTCTGTGGAAAATAGTTTCTAACCATCTTCCCTATAGTATCTTTTTATATATATTGATATTATGCATCTTTTATGTGTTTACTCCAGGCTGTCTTTATTTATTTACCAAAGGTAGACATTGCCTAGCTCACTATCCAAGTGACTCAGTCTGTCCTCTAAGGACATGTTCTCACACTACCTTTTTCTGAGCATTTTCTAACTTGTGAATATCTTTCTAGAAACGTGGTAACCATCCATTGTGTTTTTAAATTATAATCTAGAATCAGATTCTAATCATTGAACAAAAAAATTAAAACTCAAAGGTTTTCACATAAATAAATACGAAAATTTGCATGATTTATTCTTCAATTCAGCAGAGCAAGACTTTTAGAGATGCCATTTTACATTATATGAATTCTGAAAAAAGTATTGCTATAAAAACAAAACACGTAATTTGTGATTTAGCATTTATGATTTAATATACAAGTCTTTCTTCATTTTGCAGATGATGTGGAACTGCATGAATCTGGCTTAGAACAGTCAAATATAAATTTAAAAAAGCATTTTGTGAAGGATTGTGCATTCGATAAGCCCTGTTAATGTTCCATTTTCTAATGATAGCATTTTTTTTAAAAAAACATATTTTTTTCAACTCGGGACAAAATGCATTTGTTTCCCTCTTACTGTACACCTTTATGCAGGTCACTTTCTCATTTTTCATGTTCCTCTGATTATATACTCTGATAATTTATGTAGATACTAACCATTTGATGTACAGCATCAGCAAAGAAATGGTCAAGATTCTTAGGTACATATGCAAATGATAAACTCACTTTTCAAAGTGATATGGAAACATTAAGATTTAATGGTTTGTTCAAAGGAAGTGTAAGCAAAACAGCTTTTCCTTATGCTCTAAAGTGGAGCAATAAAGAGGATTTCTGCTATGGCTCTACTGTATGAATCAAAATCAGTTTGCATGCATGTTCCTTAATTTACATTATTGCTAAAGTACACTATCCAAGACTCCTTAAAGAAATAATCTTCATCATCAGGGCAACTTTTGGAGGGTCAAAACTTCAAGAGCGTGTTGCATAGAGGTGGGTTTCAGCAGGTTCTGGCCAGTTCTGGAGAACCAGTAGTGGAAATTTTGAGTAGTTTGGAGAACTGGTAGTAAAAATTCTGACTGGCCTCACCCTCATCTACTCTCTGCCTCTGAAGTCCCAGCTATCAGGAGAAAATGGGGATTTTGCAGTAACCTTCCCCTTGATTGGGGAGGGAATGAGATTTTGCAGTATCCTTCCCCCAGAGTGGGGTGGGAATGGAGATTTTACAGTATCCTTCCCCTGCCATGCCCACCAAGCCATTTATTTATTTATTAGTTCGATTTATATGCCGCCCTTCTCCGGAGACTCAGGGCGGCTTACAATGCACTAAGCAATAGCCTTCATATTTTTGTATATACCTGCTCAGTAGGCAGTAGGGCCATGCCATGCCCTCCAAGCCACACCCACAGAACCGGTAGTAAAAATTTTTGAAACCCACCACTGGTGTTGCATGATTGAAGCCATGATCCCTGACCCTTTTTAACATTTGTTGCATATGTGGCATATGTAAAAAAGACACAGGATTTTAACTGCACAAGTGTCACACTAACTATTCTGATCCATCCCTGAAGATATCTCAACATAACTATCTAATATGTTAAAAAAAGAGATTTAATCACTGTGTTAATCAAAGATCCATATATTTTTGCTTGGTAGTATGCTGACTGAATATAAATGACACATTAATGTATTAAAAAACTTCAAGTATGTGTCGATTGAGGGTGCTGGATGCCTTTCCCCAACAGATGGACATCAAGCCACTAAGTCTGGAAACATCTCTTAGTTCAAGCATTCCAAAATAAAGAAAAAAATACATACACATTTTTTCTCACCTAAGCTGCTACTAGGAAAGGTAATCAAGCAACTATTTTTAAAAACCAGCAACAGGCAGTGTACTGCCTACAACCATCAATATACAAAAATCTCTGCCCCACCCTCTTTTCTTTACGTATTATTTTAATTTTTAAAAAATCAAGAACTGGCTGTTGGCAAAGCAAAACATTAGCTTCTATGGCATATTAGTATTTTTGGAGAGGCCTTATCCAGCATAGTGAACAGGCATATTTCCTACAATAATTTTGTAGTACATCTATCACAAGTGCTCAAAATCTGAAACAGTACTATAGTTTTCAGTCCCAAAGATTAGCCACATTTTAATTAACTTCTCTCTTTGAAAAATGTGTATCCTCTTCTTTGCAATCAAGGTTCTGTTAGTAGCTTATACAGTCACAAAGCTCTTCCTAAAACTATTCTCCATGGACTTTCTGTTTACCTTTCAGGAACAAGTACCCATTACTGATGTTGCCTATGATCAGGACACTTTTCTTCAAAAGTGAAATCTTCCCCCAAAATTTGCATTATAATAGATTTCAAAAGCAAAATAAAACTTTATCTTACCTATAGAGATTTGAGATCAGTCCCTCCCTCCAGCGAGAACAAAGATTATTAAGAAGACGTTCATGGTGTCCAAATAAAGATATGTAGTTGGAAACAGGAATAGGTTCCTTTGAAAAGCAAGTAATGGTTTCTATTCTGCTGTATTGGTTGACATGTATTCTGAAGTAAGTTCCCTTTACTGCATCTCCTGTTGTGATTGCCATCCCCTATAATAAATTGAGAAAAGTGTTGGGGTAACAGGCAAAGCTAGACAACATATCAATCTACTCACTCCAGGAAGAGAACAAGGAAGATAGGGAGGTAGGTTGGTTACTACAAAAATGCTTTATATCAATGCCTTGCAACAGGATTTCTAGTTATACCACAAAGGTTATATTCTAAGACATTATTATTAGCAGTAAGATTAGCTCTATTTAAATATTATATCAGTTTCTTTATAGGAAAAGACTTCCAGGCAATGAAGGTCTTCTAAGCAGAACTGCGTGGTGCATATATATTCAATAGTGATGCATAAAAAAGGCAATGAAGAACATACCTATATATTTGCTTTAAGATGCTTGTTAATATTGCTAGCAAAAAATGAGGCAATCTACACATTCAATTAATATACTAGAGGACTGAAAGCACTGTAAATTATATTGTGATAGTCATAATGTCATTACACCTTATGTTGCATTTTGACTAATTTGTCTGATTTATAGGAGGCTTAGTATATGTCCATAAGTTTCCTAGAAAAGAAAAGAAAAATTTCCTCAATATACTTGTAATTCAAACTTCAATGTTTATTACTTAGGGAGTACTTACATAATCAGGTTGTGATTCTTGTACATCCAAGCGGGCAGGAATCCCAGGTTTAAAAACATGCACATAATTATATTTTCCAGGTAGAATACCACCTGTAAAAAACAATGTTATGAAGACATATAGATTATATAAAATCAGTAAACTTGTTAATCATTAGGCCTTTAAAGTACTTTGTTATTTTTTAAAATCAATCCAGGGTGACTGGAAGAACAAATGAAACTTTGTTGCAATTTAATTGTTTGTATGCACTGTGGTGGTTACATGCTGGACTGAATATCTAACTTCAATCACTGTAATCTTTTCAAGAAATGCAAAAGGTAAATTCTGCTTTCTGTAAACACCACAGCTGAGAGGATCAGAATACTGGATGAGCATTCAAGATCTTTTTAATAATGAAAAGGGATTACTGGATTCTCAGACCTGCTTCATGCTTGGCATCTTTTCTCACAGGAGATGCCATGCAAATATGTTAACTGGAAAATATGACTGTATGACAAAGAAGTGAGGAGACAAATTTATCAGGCAAGTGGGATTGGTTATGATTTTCTAATGATTTTTTCTATTTAACAACTGATTTTATCATAAAAGTTTGCAAAATGTAAGAAATTGTTCTTCTTACATTTATACATAATATATTTTTATCTCGTTGGAAGCCAAAATGTGTAGTGTGTCAGTCTTACAAAAACAAATATCCAACAATTATTCCAGGGGCTAATACCGAATATTAAGTACCTGACACATACAGCATTTCTTTCTGAGGAAATTTGTTTTAAGTATTTCTTTTTACAAGTTCTACTGCAACTGTTATCATTTCTTTTAAATCATTTTCTCTAGTTTCTATTTGAAGAGAAAAGAAGCAGAAGGAAGAATGTGAGAAGAAGAGAGGAAATTGTGTCTGCAACAGTTCAACAAAATAAATGGCAAAGTTTTGGCCAATTTTCTTTCATGTACTGCCACAATATGAGGCTTTCTAGGCTGCTTGCAGACCCTAAAACTCTAAGTGTAGTCCCTCTCTGAGTGTCCAAAACTTGTTTCCTATGATAAAATGAGAAAATTTATTTAAAACATTGGTAACAATCAAGTTAATTATATTTTAGACTGAATCAAATTGAAAATATTTTTGCTCAGGCTAGTGTTGAATTTGGAATATGGCCAAAACCAGGGCCGGTTCTGGACTTTCTGGCCCCTTAGGCCCGTGATGGCGAACCTATGGCACACGTGCCACAGGTGACATGCATAGCCATATCAGTGAGCCCACCAGCTCAGCTCTGCCGCGCATGCACGTGCCGGCCAACTGATTTTCGGGCCTTCTGGGCCCATCAGAAGTAGGGAAACAGGCTGTTTCCTGCCTCCAGAGGGTCTGGGGGGTGAGGAAGGCCCATTTTCCTTTCTCACCTGGTTCCAGATCCTCTCTATCTCCCAACTCCCAGTTAGATAGGAAGTAATGTTTTTTGCTCTCCCCAGCCTCCAGAGACTCCTAGAGAGTCTAAGAGCCTCTGGAGGCTGGGGACAGCAAAAAACGTCACTTCCTGTCCAACTGGGAGTTGGGAAATGGGCTGTTTCAGGCCTCCAGAGGGCCTCTGAGGGGGTGGGAAGGCTGTTTTCGCCCTCCTCAGATGCATAGAAAGTATCTGGAGCCAGGCGAGAAAGAAAAATGGACCTACCGGGCCATCGTGTGCCAGGAGTGGAGGGAGGGGGGGGTTGTGTACGAATGCGCAGGGCAGGGTGCATAGAATTATGGGTGTGAGCACACGCACGTGCAAACTTCCCCTGCCCCCCCCCTCCTGGCACACAATGGCAAAAAGGTTAGCCATCACTGCCTTGGGCAGGCATATTCTGGTACACCAATTGTTTGGCTCATCTTCGAATTTTGTCAGGAATTGCAAAAAAGACATTCTCTTGTTTCTTTTTGCTGTTGTTCACGTTTTTGAGCATTATACTTATTAGTTTCTTTTTTTTCTGGACATTTTTTTCTTTGACATTTTCAGTTAACTTACCCTGTGAAATTGTAATTAATCCAGTGGTGGGTTTCAAAATTTTTTTGCTATTGGTTCAGTGGACATGGCTAGGTGGGAGGGCATGTGACTGAGTGGGCGTAGCCAACTTGATGTCACACATGCCCACGGCTACTCAGTCACATGACCCCATCTAGACATGCCCACAGGAAAAGCTAGGAAAATTTTGGGAATTTCCACCTATCTACCCCCTCCCTCCCTTCGCCATTCAACCCTCTTTCCCCTCCTTAAGCGGCTCCGGTCCTAGACCCATTTCCTCCCGCACTACGGCCTCTTTGTTCAGTCTGCTTACCTTTCGCAGCGGCTGGTCCAGAGTCTGGAAGACAAGCTGACCAGAGTTTTCAGCAGCCCCCAGCCAGTTGCCACTGTTGGAAAGCAGCTGGCAAAGAAGCCTCCCAGCCACCTCCTCTTTGAGGGCCACAGGCTGCCAAAAAGTACCAGAGGTCGCAGAAAAGCTGCTGCCATCACCATGTTCTTCGTGCATGCACATCCCATTGGACTTGCAAGGCAATGGGATGTGTGTGCGCAAAGAACATGGCGGCAACGAACATGGCGGGCGGGGTGAGCAAGTGGCAACCAGGGGACCAGTTTGGGGGCATGGCCAGCTGGCCATCGCTACTGGTTTGGTAACCTTGGCCAAATTTCTGCCAATGGTTCACACGAACTGGCATGAACAGGCTGAATATCACCTCTGATTTAATCCTTAAATTATATTTAACCACTCTGGTTCACATAATGCACTATTACTACATTTTTCTTTTTTTACTGTGTTTTTTGGAAGTCTTTTCAATTTTGGCACCCCTTAAAATTTACACCTCTAGGCTGGTGGCTACTTGGCCTTAGCCTAGAATGGCTTGGCCCCAGCCAGAAAAAGATTACCTTTTATGCTGCATTGAACCATTCATTTCCCAGGCTTTTAGCACCTTTTCTAAGTAATCTCTATCTGTTTAATCCTGACAGCCAGAAAATGTGTTCTAATGGTCCCCTCTACCAGGAGGTTTAGCATGGTAGAAGAAATCAGATATCAGGGTTCTTAGTGGCAGCTCCCCTACTGTGAAATAGCTGACCCCCTGAGGTGAGAATGGCCCTCAGACTCAAGGACTTCTGGAAGCAGGTAAATATTTTTCTATCTCTATATGTGTGAGGGTGTGTTTGTACAAATATACCAAATTTACCTGTATCTGTTTCCTATTTTTGTTGCAATTTATTTACTGAAGGTTTACAGTGTAATTTTATTTCATTGCTATTTTAATATTTGTAAATCTCCTAAAGTTCCTGAGGAATTTGCTGAAGAGGAGTTGGTGTGGATGATGTCTTTTCATTTCTACATGGTATTTTTTGGGTGTTTGGCTGGCTACCATGACTAATGACCTACTGGGGGCTGAACCCTCTGTTGTTGCGGGAAAAGCTGAAGAGGCGGGGCACTTACTAGCTCTATAAACTTTTGGGAAGTCCTGAAGATACTCAAGATCTCTGAGGCTTCTGCAGGTGACACAGAGTTTGGAAAAGATCCAATGTGTGAAACCACATAGCTGTGGAAGATGCAGAAGGTTGCTGTTGGTACTCAATTATATTGAAGCTATCAATATCTGAATACCTGGATGCTATGCAGATTTGTGTCAAATAACTGTGGCTATTTCCAGATATGGAGATATTTCATTCTGACCTTGAATGGGGTAGCACTGAGGCCTTTGGCAAGGAAGGAACCTCTCATTTCATCATCATACTTGCAATCCTTTATCTTTATCTTTTATGTTCCATTGATTTCATTGTATTTTCTTTGTTATGAGCTGCCCAGTCATTGTAAGTTAGGTGACATACAAGATTTATAAATTACAATGGTTCATCATGCAGTCAGTGAGATGTTCAGACTAGATTTGGCATTTTTATCCACCTATCAAGTCCTTCCCAAGGTCCTGTGTTAGGCAGAAGTTGATTTTGATGGTGTTGAAGCTATCATTGCAGGATATAAGCTGTTCTGAGTAAAGCTGGCTTTTGCAATTGACTGATGGTGATTTTGTCAGTGCTGATGATGTTCAAATGAGGTTCCAGTTGTTTTGGGATTGCACCCAAGGCACCTATTACTAATGGTACTACCTTTGTTTTCTTTTGCCATAATTGATCTAGTTCTATTTGTAGATCATTGTATTTTGTTTTCTTCTCTTCTCTAGTTCTTTCTTTTCTCTTCTGCAGTCTCCAGCTACTTGTCTTTTTAAAATCAACAATAATTGTTATATGGCAGGTACCTGTCTCTTTAAAGTCCCAGAGCACTATTATTATAAATACTTAAATAAATAAGCAAACAGAACAGGAAAAGTTAAATTATTTTGTCAATGGGTAATAATGTTATCTTTCTGAATTTGATACATCATTAATTGATTTTTTTAACTTTAAAATATTTCTGATATATCAAGGTAAAATTTATAGAAATGCAAGATTATTAAAAACAAATGTATTTGGCTCACCTTGAATTTTGCATCCCTTGTACATAGGAATTAGTCTATCTAAATCTTCTGGAGGTTCAAAAATTGGCTCTAGAGTTGGATCAAAAAGATTCAGCATGGTTGCAGCAAGCTGAAAACCAACTTCTTTTGAGCTGAAATTGCTGTGTGTCCATTCATTAGCATAGTATATATTGGAAAATTTGGTTAAAGGACCTGCAGCCCTGATGCTCACATCATTAGTATGGAAGTTGGTATCAATCACAAGCCTCCCATCATAGACAAGGCATGCATCATTAACTGCTTTGAAAGTCTCATAATCCACTCTTCTTTTTGTAAAGTTAAAGAATGCCTAAAATAAATTAAAAGAAATAAAGTAAAGAATATTTTAGTAACTTTCTAGTCAAACATAGGTAAGTTCTTAATTACATAATTAAACTTAGTTTTTAGAATATTTCTTGTTCAAAGCAGATAAGTATCCTTTCTGTGTCAGTGTAATGCAAACACTTTCCAATAATTAGAACACAAAAAAAGTATTGGATAAAGCAGGGCTTTGGATCCATTTGCAGCATACTAGACTAAAATACATTAAACTTGCCGTTAGTGAATTTTCCATTAGCAAAGCACTGTATATTGTATGGAGCATTGGTATAATTAAAGACTAGTAACCTAAGCTATTTCTTCCATCAATTAATGAAAGCCTCAACTGACCAAACCTATGATGAGTGGAAAAGGTCAAGATGAGCTGATGACAACCATGACAATGGGAAATTGTGACTTAAAGAGTAAATAATTAACAGTTGGAATTAATAAATGGAAATTAAAGAAAAATATAGTTGTGAAGGATGCAATAGATAAGCAATATAATCTTGTCAAGGGGAGTTGATGAATATATTTATGGAAGAAAAGGTGTACATCTAATTACAAATGAGAAGGTTAAAATATATTTCAGAAAATATGCTTGGTGTCAGCTAGATTGTTGCTTCAAATGAAAAAACGAATACAAGTACAGGTAGTCTTCGACTTACAACCACAATTGAGCTCAAATTTTCTGTTGGTAAGTGACACATTTGTTAAGTGAACATTGTCCCATTTTACAACCTTTCTTGCCACAATTGTTAAGTTCATAACTCACTTGATAAGTGAATTTGGCTTCCCCATTGAGTTTGCACACGATCACATGAACCAGGACACAGCAACCATCATAAATATGAATCAGATGCCAAATGTCTGAATTTTGATCACGTGACCATGGGGATGCTGCAACAGTTGTGTGAAAACTGGTCAGAACTCACTTTTTTAGTGTCATTGTAACTTCAAATGGTCACTAAATGAACTATTGTAAGTAGAGAACTACCTATAACCTTCACTCAATGACCACAATTGGACTGGCAGCTCCATCACTAAGCAATGTAGCTGTTAAGAAAGACATCATGTGACCAAGATGAATTTGTGCCTTTGCTTCTGCTGCAGTTCTTAAGCGAGATATCACATGATCACAACTCGCGATTTTATTGCTAGTTCCTACATTGACTCTGCTTGTAGAATGCAGGCTTTAAACTGTGTAAATGGCAATCATGTGACTGTGGGACACTGGGATGTTTGTAAATGCTTACCAACTGCAAAGTGGCCAAATGTCAATTACAGTATATGACCATGGGAACACTGAGATGTTTGTAAGTGTGAGGAGCTGTTGTAACTTCAAACAGTTGCTAAATAGGACAGTCGTTAAGCAAGGACTAGGTGTAATTTAATCATAGAAACATGACACATAATTTTTCTGCTAATTCATTCTTGGTTAGGGGGAAAGTACGTATAATTCTAAATAAATGTGATGTATAGAGAAAAACATTTGTTAGATGATCGGTGAAAATGAGACAAGACAGTACTGAAAAAATTGATTTGTCCATTTGCAGTCCCAAGAATGAATGAGAATGGTGTTTTGTATTAAGTATGCAGTTTAAACATGTCTATTCATATGCACACATGGAAAAAGAATCAATATAAAGCTAAGACCCCAACTGATTTTACTGTTTAATTATGAATGATCAGAGAATTAGTGAAGGATTCAAGGGTGATGAGAGGTTCTGAATGTGAGACAAGCCATTTTTGATAGTATCAAAAGTGGAATTTAGGAAAAAAAGACATTGAAGAGAGTATAGATATTGCAGAAAATGTATGAGTCTTGACACAGAAATAGATTAATCTCCCAATTTATCAAATGGGAAAAAAAAGATATAAGAAAAAATGTAAGAAGATGTAAAAAAAGATGATGTGGTACTCCAATGCTAGGTTTCGGCATAGCAAGATCCAAAAGCAGAATTCTAGAATTCAAGCCTGTTCCAATTATTCAGTTGATATATATTAAAATTCAGCAAAGGCACATACTTACAGAACATTGCAACTTAAATGGCTTTGTATTTGTAGTGAAAGATGCACATGTGATTGGATCTGGGTGACTGCCATCATTCCACTGAGCCAATAGACTATCATGGTATTCAGTTACACGAGACCTGGACAACGCTTTCTTGATAGCTCTTTCTATTGCATTGTTATTGAGAGAAGTAATATTGGAGTTCGAGGGAGGGTGCACAAGGTGAATACAATAGCCACTAATTCCTAATGATAAGAGGGATTCTATAGTGGTGTACACATCAATTGTATTTCCATAGACAATAATATTCCCTGGAGAAAGCAAAAGAAAAAACCAGAATAAACCTCATTAATATAATTAATATTATAAAGCTGAAATGATCTGTGACCTCCTTGTTGCTCTGATGCTATGAAGTAAACACAATTACCTAACAACAACAGCTAAAATAATTCATTAAAAATTCTGCAGAATATATTCCAGAAATAGGAAACACTTTGCATCAAAGCAGGGAAACTTCATATCTTTCTTTGAGACCCAGTGGGAAAAAGGAAAGGGAAAAAGTACCATCCCCCCCTAGATATCCCTCTATCTAACTACCCTCTATTTTTGTTTATAAGATCTCCAAATAAAAACAATAAAAAGTTTAAGTATGTTGGGAAATTAGAAAGAAGAAAAGGAAAAACATTGCCATCAGAATTCTCTTATTCTACAACTAGAAAACTTATTTATCCCTCTTTTATCTGTTCTCTGTCAAATGTAATGAAATCAACAAAATAGAGGTACTAGAACATAAGATATTAATAGCCTTCTGCAACAATTTTCACTAACTTAACCCCAGAAATGTTGGGCTGCAATTCTCATCTTCTCTATCCAATATGGTGGGCATCAAAGTTATTGCATATGAAATCTAAAGAAATTAAAATTTGGTAAATACTGTACAGTAAAGTGAAGCTTTCCCTCAACACATAGTTGTTTATTATATACTGTTATATATTGCTTCCTTCCACAGTGGCCTATCTGGTCCTTACAATGAGGAAAGGATGATCTACTGATCAGACTATGGTTTGCTGACATTCAGTCAGCTGGGGTATGTAGACAAACAATCTCTGTATTGGTGCCCATATTGTAGAAGAAACTTTATTTGGAGAGTCAGTGAACTCCAAAAATAGAGTGCTGTTACCAAAAATTGGAAATGGATTTATTTGCTTAGATTTTCCTTTGATGTTGTCAATTAACCTAGTAATCCAATGCTGATTTTTAAAAAGCCATTTTTGAACTTTATCCTCTATATTTAGTTTTAACTATATTATATTGTTCTAAATAACTTTGATATTTGCAAATGAAAAGTAATGCAAAAATTATGAAAACGAATAATGAATAAATCTAGTTACTGTTGTGGCTTAAATCTAAGTAGACCTAAGATCTACTGACTTACATTAACATTCTTCCCCAAGAACTCATCCTGACTGACAGTATTAGATATATTTCCTCAATCTGGAATAAAATTATGGAGGTATTTACAATGCATATCTAAAATAGCCATGCACTTTTTGAGTTTTACCAAAGCTAAAGAATTTACTCATGTAGCAAATAATGGATATCAGTTTGCAGAGAGAATGTTAGGTACTTCCCTTTTATTTAAAAGGGAAATCTTTTGTCCCATCTTGACTAAATTTCTATACAGATGTGTTACTGCAAAATACTGTAGGTCCTTTACTTTAGCATGTTTTAACATTCTGTCTTCAGTCTTACTAGAAATAAGTTACCAATATACCCTCTTTACAGTGAAGCTTTGTCTCTGGAACAATTGAAATTGTGAGTTATAAATTTCATACTGCTGATTTTATGATTAAATTTGTCACCTATATTTAACTCTGGATTTTACTTCTAAATATGTTTCTTTGTAGATTAGAAAATATTTATAGTTTATTTTTCAAACCATGGTGACATCAGTTTTAGTTACCAAATCCTGCTTCAAAAGTTGTATCATAAATGAGACATCATGTGACTGTGACCTGCGATTTTACTTCTATGTCCTCCATTAATTCTGCTTGTCAAAAGCTGGTTGGGAAGCATACAAATGGCAATCACATGACTGCAGGTCTCTGTGATGGTCATAAGGGTAAAGATTGGTCATAAAGTTGTAGATTTTTAAAACTGTTACAATTTTGAATGGTGAATAAACAAGACAGTTGGTAGGTGAAGTCTACCTATAGTATAGACTGGCTTAGGGCCAGGGTACTTACGAGATCGCCTTCTGCCGCCAATAGCCTCCCACCGGCCAGTACGTTCGCACAGAGAGGGCCTCCTTAGGGTGCCGTCCGCCAGACAATGCCGGCTGGCGACCCCCAGAGGGAGAGCCTTTTCTGTAGCGGCACCCGCCCTGTGGAATGACCTACCCCCAGAGATACGCATGATACCTGACCTCCGACGAGCCCTGAAAACACATTTATTTCATCTAGCCGGCCTGGCTTGACCCTATTGTTCTGGTTTTAAATTATAAATTGGTTTTAACTTGGTTGTTTTAAATTGTGGGCCAAAACTATTTAATTATTTTAAATTGTTTTTTAATTTTGTATGCTCTATTTTATTTTGGCTGTTCACCGCCCTGAGTCCAGCTGGAGAAGGGCGGTATACAAATTAAATAAATTAAATAAAATAAATAAATATAATTTGTTCTATATGGGGCTTTACTACAAAATCACTCTTGTATGCTCACTAGCCTATTTTAAAACTGCAATGTGATACTTCTGCTCCAGGAACTGCACTAATTGATAGTGGGGTTTTTTAGTACATGTCAAGGTGCTGGTCACTATAACTAAAGTCTACATGACTCTGGTCCTAGGTATCTAAGACAATGCCTTTCCATGACCAGAGAACTCATAAATGCCTTTTTAATAAACTGCATCACTGTTTGGTTTGGTGGTAGCAACGCAGGGGTGAAATGCTCCCAGTTTGGACCGGATCGCCCGATCCGGTAGTGATGGCGGGTGGTTCAGAGAACCGGTAGCAAAAATCCCTGCAACCCCCCCCCCATGCTCAGCTGAGTCGCATGATCATCAGAGGCTTTTTTTTTACTTTTAAAAGCATTTTTTCTACAACCTCTTCCAATGAAAAAAATGCTTTTAAAAGTAAAAAAAAAGCCTCTGATGATAGCGTGGCTCAGCTGGGATCCTCAGAGGTTTTTCAAAGCATTTTTTTCTGCAACCTTTTGGCCAAAGGGATGGTAAAAAAAATGCTTTGAAAAGTCTCTTACGATCCCAGCTGAGTTGCCTGATGGTCAGAGAAGCTTTTCAAAGCATTTTTAAAAATGCCTGTCTGACAATCCCAGCTGAGTTGCCTAATCGGCAGAGAGGCTTTTCAAAGCATTTTTAAAAAAACCTCTCTTACAATCCCAGCTGAGTTGCCTGATCGCCAGAGACTTTTCAAAGCATTAGAAAAAATGCTTTGAAAAGTTAAAAAAAAAAAAAGTTGGCCACTCCCAACCAGTCACATTAACACACCCCAAGCCACCCCCACAGAACTGGTAGTAACACATTTTACATTTCACCCCTGTAGCAACACTTCAGATAGAAGGTCCATACAGAGAATGGTAAGGATAACTGAGAAGATTATAGGAAGCTCACTTCCCGTTATTCAGGATACTACTTATAAGTGCTATGTGCTTAGAGCTCGAAGCATTGTTAGAGACCCCACACACCCACTTTGCGGTCTGTTTCTGTTGCTCCCCTCTGGGAGGAGGTTTCAAACTATCTACAGCAGGATTACTAGATAAGGAACAGCTTTGTTCCTTCTGCCATCCTTGTAAAGTCACAGATTCTTTTTTTTCCACCATGTATATGAATATCCGAATTGGACTGTGATGCCTCTCTGTGTCATATATGTATGTGTGTGTGGGTAATGGCTATCTTTTGAGAGCTGAATGCAATAAAATTTCATTTTAATGTATGCTAATTAGTGTACATTTCAAGTGACAATAAAGTTTCCATTCTGTTCTGTCCTCTCCTGTCCTGTCCTATCCTGTATGCCAAAATGATTCTCTAATGTACTGCTTCTTGAGGGGGGGGCAAACTTTCAAATCAATGGTAAAAATCCAATCAATTTCTAAACAAATGGACAAAACATTCACAAATTTGGAAACTGGCATACTTACGATCCACGGAAATGTTAAAACTAAGAAAGTGCATGTTTGTTAATTTGAAAAAGATTTGGAAACCTTGAAGAGAATTATTGCTACTGAATTAGAAGAAAAAGATTAACCTCATGTAATGTATTACAAATCTACAAACTGTACTAATTAAAATACATGGGCAACTCACCAGAAATAATTAGAAACAATCTACCTTTGATACTAAGCAGCAGAAATCTTTATTTAATTACATAGAAGAATGCATTCAGGAAATCCTCCACTATGTCTTCCCCTATAACCAATACATTATAATACCAGAGGCCAGTTTTTACATCTTTCGAGACAAACCACCAAATTGAAATACCAGTACGTAAAGTTATGTTTTATCTAGAACCCCCTTTACAAACAATCTATTTTTTTTTGCCTGTCTTTTGGACATGAGGTCAAAAGATTTACAATAGCTTTGGCCACCATGGATCTTTATAGAGTTTGCATTTCTCTGTTGAATAACAGTTATAGTATTAGCTATTAAAAAGCAACAATTTGCAGCAAGCTGGAATTATACGTTCCGAGAACATTACTTTACAAGAAATACATAGTCTATCAAATGAAACCTCTTTTTGAGACCCAGGATTGGGAATGGACAAACCAATATTAATTGATATTCAAATAAAGCATAAAAGCATAAAAGTAGCTAAAAGCAAAATAAACTCATGTGGTATATCAACGCTGCAACTTGAAAGATTCATTAGTTTTGTGATGGCAAAGATTGCTACTGTCACTATTGCTCTAATTAACTTCTATGGCCCATTAAGAATATTACTGACATAATTCAAAGCTTTTTTCTAAATTATATTCTACAACTACAAATATATAATTTATGCTGGAGTTTTCACCTCAATTTAGGACTGTCAGAAGATCTGAGAGACACGGATATCAACATGATTTTAGACAGATTATATTTGCATTTGTTCTGCCTTTGTGGATCAATTTAGGGATTCTTCAATATGTTCCACTGCAATCTTAGACCATGCTTTAGTGACTACAACTGGGAAATTTAATAATTATAAATCAGCCAATACTAGGTGGTACAAATAGTGCTTGTTTAGTGAACTGCCTTGGACAGCAACCATTCACAATTATGATAGTGATGAAAAAGTGACTTTTGATCTTTGTAGGTATAGACTGGAAAGAATTGGAATATCCAAAGTTTTTAAGGGGTTCATGAGTTAAGAAATGTAAAACATACTTTTTATAATTTATAATTTAAATTAATTCATCAAAAATATTATATTGTATTTATTGGATACTCAAAGAATATTTTAAAATGGATCTGGATATAAGTTTGCTGTCTATTTTTTCAAAAATTCCTTTGTCCTAAAAATGAGATAAACAAATATTTATATAGTCCAGATTTAATAATAAGTTTAGGGTTGAATTCATTTTATGTGTCTGATTATTATATCAATCTTTTCCCCCTTTGTTAATTAGTTTTTCTTTATCAAATTTTTAATGATTATAATATATCTAGGGACTTTTTTTTTGTTCAATGAATCAATCAGTATCTTTTTTCTTGTTGGCATTATAGGGAGGTTTTGCATGTCAACATAAATTTAAAAAAATAATTAAATAAAAGCTGCATTCAAATCACTATAATTTATAAATTTATACAACACAGCAGCAACCATCAATTTTGGATAAGATGGCACAGCAGTCTTTGGTTTAGTGTATATGTAAACACAGCCTTTCTTCATCACCTAAACTTGGGGGATTGTTAGGTGGATTCCATGAAGGGAGCAAATGTGCGTTCTATAAATGTTATACTTGTGTGCAGATGTACAATACATGTACACAAACACACAGACAAAGGATGCACACATGGCACTGCTCACTAAATGCTTACTATTAAGTTAGAATAAAAAGTAAGGCCAGTTTCCCTTTTCTTCCCCCACAGAATCATTCTGCCTCTCAGGTCCCAAAAGGACAGATCTAACAGAATAAGTCATTAGTAAATGGAGCTGAATTGACCGGATTTGTCAATGCAGGAGCAGTCTTTTCCTAACATTAATGAAATGAATTAAACTGAGAAACGAGACAGATTAAAAAGGCATATTTTCTGCAACTGCAGATAAGAGCAAGAGATTGTATACAGTATCATATCCCATCATTTGCTCCACAAAAGGAGCAAAAGCTAAGACTTGGTTCCCCAAATAAAAGACATATCTGAACAAGTAAATCTATTCATCATGCTTGCAATAAACAAAGCAAGGTATAAAAAGTATTGTTTAGTTTCACAAAAATCAACATACAACCATGTCATTATGAATGGGCATATGAAATGATATTGTATATCCACATTGGAACTCCACTAGAGGAGTGAATTAAGGCATACTCAATGCTATTTCCAACATGGAAATAAGGGACCTCAAAAGAAAAAGTGCTAAGAACGAGCAGCTGTTAGCAGCCACTTACTTCTGAACTAGTTGCAAAAGAAACAATTATAGGTAGTCCTCGGCTTATAACCAAAATTGAGCCAAAAATTTCTGTTGCTAAGTAACATACTTGTTAAGTGAGTTTTGCCCCAACAACTTGCCACAGTTGTTAAGTTAGTCACACTGTTGTTAAATGAATCTGGCTTTCCCATTGACTTTGCTCAGATGGTTACAAAATGTGATCACATGACCCCAGCACACACAGCGACTATCATAAATATGAATCAGATGCCAAACATCTGAATTTTATCATATGACCATGGGGGTGCTGCAATGTTTGCAAGTGTGAAAGTGGTCTAATTGCCTAATTCCAGGTCAGAAGATACCACTCCCTCCTCCAATTGTACCAATAGTCACTGAAAGAAAACTGAACTGTGGTGTTGACAAAAGTAACACTTCTGAGGCAGACTGAAGTAGGTGCAATCAATGGCACCTACAACCTCAGAAAACACAAGCTGAATACAAGGTTCAGGTTATGTTTTATGTCCAAGTACGTGGCTATATATTTTGCTCCATTCCTTGCTTTGAATATTTTTGTAATGCCGTTCCATTTCTGGTACTGCAAATATAGGTAGATTTACAGAACTCAAGCCAAATATAGAAGCCGCCTTGGTAAATCAGGTATATGCAACTTAATGAAAGGGTGCATTTGTATCCATATAAACATAACACGCATGATATTAGCCAACTGTAATATCTTTTACAGTATTCAGGTAGTTCTACATTAAATCCCCAAAAGTCCAATTTTCTTTTCTTTTCAGCTTTTTCAGTCTAAAAAAAACTTGTGTCTAGCTGCAAAACATATTTAATGATATTACTATCTCATATGTTAATTAACAATCCCAGACTTTGTGCTTAGGTCTTTCATTTCAGTTAATCTAATTTCATAAAGCAATTATAGGTAATTCTTCTTTTCAATCTTTGTTCCAGGCAAGAAATATAAATGTCTCCAAAACTGACATTGTAAATTAATCTGTACATTGTAAATTAATCTGTACAATAAATAAGAGCAGATGAAACAGTTTGCAAGGATTAATTAAGCTATAATTATATGCTAGAAATGGAGATGCAACTTGCCAAGAAATACATAAACCTCTGCTGTCTTCATGTAGTAGAATTGGTAAAACTGTTACCTGTGGAATCAATCACTTTTTCTTTTAGCCACTTCATTGCTGCTAATGCATCTTCATCATCAGAAATAATAAAAAGATTGGAGGGCACGACTCCTATGTATCTTTGTTTATAGTTTGTTGGTACCTCTCTGTTGGTTAATAATTTTTTGATATCTGCACCACTAGGACATGGGACCTATATTTTTAGATAAATAAATATTATTTGTCATATAATTCTAATTTTCTCACAGATACCAATATTTATTAAAATATATTCTGCTTCAGCAATTCATATTTTTATAATAAATGAGCTATAAAATTACTTAGCAAGCAGTAACTCAGCAGCCAATCCATAGAAGAGGAAATGTGCTAAATCTGGCTGAGAAAATAAACATATTTTAATTAAAGAGAAATACTGATGTTATAGGTATTTGATAAATGAATCTAGGTCTTTAGGTCTACAGGCAAAATACAGATTTTATGTTAACAGATGTTATTATTGTAATATTAGCTCCAAATATTGAGACAAATTGAGAAAGACCCACATCACATTTAAATTATACAAACTAGTCTTACACTTATTTTCAGTGATATTCTAAATTTGTCTCATCTCAAGAATGAAAACTAAAATTTGAAAGGATATTGGAGACTAGCCCTTCTTCATCCAGGATCTATGATAAAAAATATGGAGAACAATTGAACTTTTGATGTTAGATTGAATTTTCTTTATTGTACATATCTCTTTCCTTTGCAAGAGAATTAAGTGATTTTTTTCATTCAATAGCAATATAATTTCTTCTTTACTCCCTTCATTTCCCCAGCTTCTCTGTTTTCTTCTCCATTTTCTGCTATTTTAAATATTTTCCTTATTTTGTCTCACTTCCTATTCTCATGAGAGAAAATATCAGTAGTGGGTTTCAATTTCAGCTGCTACTGGTTCTTGTGGGCGTTTGCGCATATGCGTGCCGCATCTGCTCAGGTGCAGAGATGTCCGGGTGGGTGAGCGGAGCCTCCCACCATCGCCGTTACCAGTACGCCCAATCTGGGGCGAATCGGTAGCAACCCACCACTGGAAAGTATGTATAATTTGTGAATGATCTTGCCTTTGCAGCAACCACTTTGGGTAATTGTACCAAATCCCTTTAAAAATGCAACTTATGGATAGAAAGTTTGAGGAGTCCTTTATTAAACTGTTGCAAATGGATGTTGTCAAGCCCCTGCTGAAGTATTTCCAGAGAAGCAGTGTCCACCATCTGCTGAGATGAAGCAAAATAAAAACAAAACAAAACAACTGGCTAAAACTAACATTTTCTACCCAGTTCTTTGGAACAACTTCTGGTTGAAGAGATTTCATGTACTGAAAAATTGCAAGGGTTGAATAAAAAATAATGCTTTCAATGTTCTTAGTTGGTAGTACTGATACACTAGAAGCTTTGTCATGTTATTTAGCATTTGTTATTCTCTTTTAATTGATAAGAGATTATTATAAGAAAAACTTGTGTTCCTATTTTTCCTGACATGTAAGTCTACAAGTTACTCTGACTCAGTGCAGTTTAAGAGGAACAAGTTAAAGATAGTTGATGAATATCTCAAAATGAAATTGATTGCAAGATTGCCATTTCATAAGAAGAAAATTCAGCTGCAATATGATAATTCTAGGCCACACACCTCACAGGCCACACAAGAGGCCTTTGGATCTCAGCAACATTCCTTATTTGCTATAGATGACATATGACACATTTTCCCAAAACTAATGGGATATTTTTGTGACCATCTGTTTGACTAAAATGAAAAGGTAAAAAGGACTGTCAGGATCCAGTAAGAAAAATGGCTTTAAGAAGCTTGTTCATTGTTGGCAGAAATGTGTAAAAAATGAAGGTGGAGGAGTGAATGCAGGCAATAAAAGGATTTTTTTTTGTTTCACTTATTAAAGCATCTCTATTTAAATTAAAGTTATAGAGGTATAACCAGCTTTTTCAACTACAAGAATTGGATAACTACCTTCCTAGTTGCTTTTTAAAAATATGTTCACATTCTTTTTCTCCTCAGTTCCTTCTCACATCAAGCTTATAAACTAAAAATGCTTGCTATATTATGGTATCTATAGAAGACAGACAGTGCAGTGTGTGAATTCACAAATAGCTACTCAAAGAACCACCATCACGGGAAGCAATTTGCTGTTTTTTGTTGTCTCTCTGCATCACATATATATGTATGAGTGATAACTCATATCCATTTACATCCATTTACAACCCTGGGGCAGTGTTTGGAGGAGAGCAGAAGGCAATGTTGCTTGACTAAAAGTAAGTAATCTTGATAAGGTGGAAGGCTGGGATCACATTACCATTCTGCAACAAGCAGAGAAAAAGATTCTTCAAGAGAAATAGATACATGAGGCAGTGGCCCTACCTCAGGGATGCAGAAATCTATTTCTATGGGAACTGAATTGTTTTCAACTGTAAAAGCCACTTGAGGTATGGTCATTGATATTGCAAGAAGACCTAAAATGTTCAGTTTCAAGTGGTTTTGTAGTCATCCTCAGCACTTCAGCCACACTTCTTGCTCAAACTCCACTATCAATCTCAGAAAGAGTCAGCAGAGAATCTGGCATACAGGTAAGAAGAGAATTGATGTCTAGTTTATTCACTTGAGAACAGTGCCCAACCATTAACAATTCCAAGGCCCATAAAATAAAATAATCTGGTATTGAAATTTGACAACTTTTATGAATATTTTATGACATAAAAACTAACATAAAACATTTATGACATAGTACAAAATGTCATAAAACATTTTCTATGGTCAACGCCTGATGTTTGATTGTGTTGTACAATTTAATATGGGCTATTTTCCAAGCAGATACATTTCTGAATATCTCCTTGAATTTTAAAGAACTTTTCCAATGAAAGGAGTAGAATAGAAAATCTGCCTTTGTTGAAGACATTAAGGAATCTGGTAAGGAAAGATTTATCTCTGAAACAAGGATCTAAATTGTTTAGTAAGAATAAATAGTTAAGTGTAGCAACTTGTTTGTTGAGGAGCCTTGGAATTCCATCACTGCTAGATTTGTCAAATAAATCAAATCGTTTCAAAGACGAACTCTTATGCTTCTTATGCTGCAACAGTATGGAATTGTGTACCACAGGCTCCCATTTGTTGATAGATTATCTAAATCTGGGACTGATTCTCAGATTTTCATAAGATTTCTAAAAAGCTACAAGTTACAACTGCTTATATTGAATTCAGCATGATGATTTTTACTAACAGACACTGTTTTTGATTCTTATAGACTATTTCTGAAATTATTTGTTCAATTAAGCATGGGATCACAACCTTGAACATGGTATATAACTAAAAAGAGGATAAAAAATAAGATTAAAAAATATTTTGGATAGGAAAAAACAAATCTCCAAATTTATTATTATATATGCAGTATAAATTAATCTGAGTTCAATGAAAATTTTCCCCGTTTAACTAGGTATGGGAGTGCAGCCTCAATATTTGGACTTACCTGATATTGTTGGCCAGTGCAGAGAATGAGATGATCATATGGCACTTTTTTCTCCTTGGAAACGGTTACATGTTTTGCAGACCTGTTTATAGCAATCATTTTTCCAGCCACAACATTAATCCATGAACCAAGTGACATCAGTGCATAATCATCTTCATTAAAACAATAACTGTGAAGAAACAACAAGTTCATTTTAGTAATTGAATGTACTTATTAATTATATTCTGGTAAATTGATTAAAATCCCATAATCAAGTCTTCTTGTTCCCTTTCAGAAAGTTTACTGAAGTCCATAGTAAGGTATTATATTACCCACACAGGAAAACATATGAATTGGAATTGGAAGGAGGTGCTTACATTTTCTGGTAAGAAAATAATGGATTAGCAGAGATGCAGATTGGTACAGACACAGCTGTTACAAAACTGTAATGCATAAACCAGGGGTATCCAACCTTGGCAACTTTTAAGGCTTGTGGACTTCAATTCTCAAAATACCCCAGCAGCCATGTGGGCTGGTTTTAAGGTTGCCAAGGTTGGACACCCATAGCATAAACAATGGCTAGCTTAAAATTCACTCAGTTTTCTTTTCCATTTCAAGAATAGTTTCCTCTTATTTCATCTCTATTCTGTTTTCTTCCTTTTTTGCTACTTTTGCTAAAAAGAGAAAAAATTACGGAAGGCATTGCTATAGTTTTTAAAGGCAAAACAAGGATAGTGATTTAGCAAAGGACAATACCTGAAATCCATTACAAGGGGAGTACAAATGTTAGAAACTAAATTTGATTAATTCCTCATTTACTATATAAATATACTTATAGCATCAGAAGTATATTTTACCATTTTAAAATAATGTTTATGTTTGTCTTTTTGGCAGTACTGAAAATACTCCAAACCAGGGGTGAAATCCAGCAGGTTCTGACAGGTTCTGGACAACCAGTAGCGGAAATTTTGAGCAGTTCGGAGAACTGGTAGTGGAAATTTTGAGTAGTTCGGAGAACTGGCAAATACCACCTCTGGCTGGCCCCAGAGTGGGGAGGGAATGGGGATTTTGCAGAATTCTTTCCCTGGAGTGGGGTGGGAATGGAGATTTTACAATATTCTTCCCCTGCCATGCCCACCAACCACACCCACCAAGCCACGCCCACAGAACTGGTAGTAAAAAAAATTGGATTTCACCGCTGCTCCAAATGCACCTGTTGATTAAAAATTGCTTATGCAGATTATTTGATTCATCTTTCCCTGGAAGGCCATGAGCTGAAATCAATGTAAGGTTGTTGAATTTCAGGTGTGGGCTACAAAAAAACAGAACATCAAAATGTTATACAAAGTTACTTCGGTTATTTTTAATTCATATTATTCATAGGCAATTGAAATGTCAACTTCAGAGAAATCATATTTTATGCAAATATGCGCCAGCATTTATATCAACTTTCACAAACTATTTTTTTTTTAAATTTGATTTATATGCTGCCCTTCTCTGGAGATTCAGGGTGGCTTACAATGCATTAAGCAATAGCCATTTTGATGCTAAAACTAATCAATAGCCATTTTGATGCTACTAATAATAATAGTAGTAACAGTAGTGATAGCTGCTGCTACACATAGTCCTTGACTTACAACTGTTTGCTTAATGATGGCCTCTGAAAAAATATTACAACTTACATTTTAATTTACAACTGTTGCTCCACCCCCTCAATCATGTGGTCACAATTCAGGCACTTGGCAACTGGCTGGCATTTATGACTGGTTGCAGTTCCTGTGATGATGTAATTATGATTTGCAATGTGTTTTGTCAGTTTCCTCAGGGGTGAAATCCTATTGGTTCAGACCAGTTTGGGCAAACTGGTAGTGATGTTTGGCATCAGTTCGCTGAACCGGTAGCAATCCCTGGTGGCCCCGCCTCCGCCCAACCGGTCACCTGCTCAACAGGCACACCTGGGCTGCCTTGCCCACCGCTTCCGTGCGCTGTGTTTGGAAGGGGCCGCTGCCATCGCTCTCTCTGGCCTTCCTCCCCGCCTGGCTGCAGATGTCCACCTGCCCTCCTGAAGCACTGCCACGGCGCCATTTACTTTCTTCCTTCTCCCTCCACGAAATGAAAGTGAACGGCAGTGGTGGTGCTTTGGGAGGGCAGACAGACATATTCATTATAGTTGTCAGCTGCAGACATCTGCCTGCCCTCCCGAAGCACCACTGCGGTGAAGAAAACCATCCCATTGTGCCGTGCCTCCTCCTGCAGCCAAGTGTGCCCAGCCGTGCGTGCCCTTTCCTCAACTGGGATGCGCATGGGGTGCTTGGAGAGAGAGAGAGAGAGAGCAAGAGAGCTCTCCAACTTCTGTTTTTGTGTGTGTGAGAGAGAGGGGGAGGGAGGGAGGGAGGGAGGGAGCGATCTGAAGCCGAGGCACCCAAACGTCTGGCAGTGGCAGGGGCCGCTTCTGAGCAGCCCTGAGTCAGCCAGCTCCACCTCACTACTCCCTGAGTCTCACCGTTCTCCTGCCCCCCCCACCCCCACTCAAGCAGTGGCAGGCTCTGCGGGGCAACAGGGCCTCTCATTTTTCCCATGGCGCGGCATACGCTTGCTACATCTGCTTGTCTGCTTGCAAGCGGAGATCTTCTCTGTTTGTCTCGGGACACTGGTGCAGGCACTATGGATACATCGCTTGTCAGGGCTGAGCAGGGAAGCCGCTGTCACGCCACTCCTCCTCGCTTCCCTGATCTGTCCTACTGTCCCCTTTTATTTGTATTCATTTCCTTTGTTGATGTCCACGTTCATATTCATACCTGCTGTCTTGTACATGTTTGACAAGCTAATAAATAAATAAATAAATCAGGAGACCCTAAGTTCTAGTCCCGCCTTAGACACAAAGTCAGCCTCGGGCCAGTTGTTCTTTCTCAATCCTTGGAAAGAGGAAATTACAAACCATTTCTAACAACCTTGCCAAGAAAACTGCAGAGATATAGGTAATTTCTGAGAATCAGAGCAGGGAGAAAAAGGATGAAATTTGTCCACCCTGGTTAGAATAATAGAATAGAAATAAAGGAAAAATATAGGTATATTTAAAACATGGATATTTTGATTTCTTTTTTAACTGCATGGGAAGAAAAGTGATGAACACAAAAATCAAAAACTCAAGTAATGCTAGTTTACCATTACATTTTAAAAGGTCCTCTAACCTTCACGCAAACCAGGAGTTCATTTATGCTATCTGTGTATATCATGGGAGGTCTGTATAAAGGAAGTATAACAAACTAATGGGCATTTTTTCAGATCTTATAGGTCCTGTAATTGCCCAAACCCTGAAGTTTGCTATGAAAACTGCAAGATTTGGAAGTTTAACCAACCCAAGATCAATAAAAGATTTTAAAAAAGCACCATCACGGATCATGTGTCCATGGATTCATTAAGGTAAAGATATAGAATTTCATTAATTAAAGAACAACAATAAAGCATAGTCATATTCAATCTTTACATGTCATTAAACAAAATAACAGCTTAAAAAAATAATCTCATGCCAAATTTTCCAGATCAACTGAATTGAATTGAATACTTTATGTGGTCAAGTGTGATTAGAAACAAGAAATTTGTCTCCGGTGTAGAAGCTCTCTGTGTACATAAAGCAACAGAATAACGATACCATAATAATAATACTAATAAGAGAGAGGAGTAAAAAGGATAATAAGGATAAATAATAATTCTGACATGAATAAGCAAATGATGGTTCTAAAGTTAAGTGATCATTTCAAGTCCTGGGAGATTATAGAACCCAAAAATTTGAAGGACTCTACTGTTGATACTATGCTGTTAAATGTGGCAAAAGATGGCAAAATAGAAAGGCTCCACCTAAAATTCGCTTTCATCCCTACAGTTTTAAGCGTATTCAGTTCCAGTTGTTATGGCTTCACCACAGGACCAGTTGTTCAACCTCCAGTCTATATCCAGACTCATCACCGTCTCAAATGAGACCAATACCATTTTATTGTCTGCAAACTTCAGAACTTTAACAGACCGTTCCCTTGAGGTACAGTCGTAAATTGAGATTGCAGATAAACGTATATGCAATGAGATACATTTACTCTTGTTTCTCTTATACAGTATTTAATGATTGATAGATAGGTATATTTTCTCAATTTGTTCAGATCCAAATTTTCTTAAATCAGACAAGGTAGTATGAAAATTCAGTTCTTGGTCTGTTCATTAGTTAGGGTTTTAAATTCTGTAGTCGGCAATTAAGGCTTTCTCATTCAATTTTCTTGTAATTCTATGGTGCCAAAACGAAGGTAATTTAGCTGTCTCTTCCCAACCTAGTCATTTCCATGTGCTGGAATTTCAACTCATACAATTGTTTAAGTTTGGGTGTGTCAGCTGGGCATTATGGAAATTTAAATCCAATAAACAGAAGACACTACATTAAGGAAGGCTAGATTAAGGTTTCAAGAATGATTATCCTGGATTGCTCAGTTGTTGCTTCATCTGAGCTTGCAAAAATATTGAAGCTAAAGAAAAGTTAAGAATTACCATTAGTCCAATAAATTAGTTTTTGATATGTTACTGAACCTCCTACCTGGAAGGGAGCTATAGCTACAAACATTTCACGGGTAAATATAATGAGAGGCACAGTTTGCAGGGGTGAAAATTGTCTATTTTCACTGAGAATAGTTTGTATAGAAAACGAAGCATTGTTATAATTTTATGTGGATGCTAACTGAAGAATGTAAAAACAGAACAGTAAATCCTGTAGAGATTTAGGATTAGCCTCCTTTCTGGATGAACATTCTGTTTATAAAAGCTATTAAAGTTCTATTTATTTTGGGTGGAACAGAATTAGTTATCTCATAGAACACAGTTTGGAAATTATTGCAATTATAATCAGAAAACTTTGCAATAAATTCATTTTTTTTGACAATTCAGAGCTAACTCAAGAATGCTTCATCCATTTTAGGCTTAGATTCTTTACTACTAAAACAAGCAGCATATTTTTGATCACTGCAAAATGGAAACACGCTGAAGAAAAGGTAGTGCGTACCAGAAACAGAACTGATTCTGCGAGGTACATATAAAAATCCTGAATACCCTATTCTTTACAGCACAGGGCAACTATAAGGTTTTTTTTTTTGAAGCTTCAAGTTAAGAGCTCAACCCAACCAAGCATTAAACAAGTGCACCTGCTTTATCGAAGCAAATAATTCCAGCAGGGATTCATGTTGCTGTGGATACAAAAGGGGAAGAACAGCTCAAAGATACTTGTAAAGCAGGAGGGATTAGAGTATCTAGGGAAATAAGTAAAAGGTATTGGGTTTCATTGCCTAGCTTTAAACTGCAGCTACAAAAGGAGGCCTAAGCATCCTTGGCTTTAAAATAAAAAAGAGTCATGTTGCCAATTTATTAGTGATGTGATAAGGAAAGCAGAAATCACTGAAAATATTACTACATAGATCATTTTCACTTTTTGCAAAGGTAATACGTTTCAGAAATAAGCTTTCTGAAACACAAAGATGACTTGAGGATCAAGCTTGGTCTGAATGCACACATGTACAGTCACACACCTTCCCAAAAGGAAGCTAAAGAATCAAATGCATACATTAGTTGTACCACAGACTCATTAAAAATGCACAATGAAATAATTCAAAACTATTTCCTGACGACAAATGCAATAGAACAGAATCTTGGATGGAGCCGTCCTACATGAAATACATGAAGCAGATCTGGGCCTGGCCAGTAGCTAAATGAGCAACTGTTTGGGAACAGGTTTTTTTTTTCAAACCCAAAACTACCTCAGTTAAAGTATTGTAAATTCAAAAGCATTCTGGAGATCTAAGCTTATAGGGAAAAATAGATAAGAATTATTCTATTCATCTTACCATTAAACATTAAAATCATTAGACTACTAAATATACCTATATTACACTATTGTCCTCTATTAAATGATTGCTGCAAATATTTTGAGCACTATCTTTCATCATTATGTCTTGCATTTATCACAGACACCATCTATTGTAATTGATTTCACAGCCAGGCAAGATAGAACATGTCCTATTTATCTCTGTCTGAATGTTCAGTAATACTAAGTGCACGGCAAGCCACTGCATTGTTTTATTTCGTATTATTTTCCCTCAATATAGAAAAAACAGTCCGAAAAGGGCACATATTTCAGTCAACTCATGTGGCAAAAGACAGATAGCATAAAACAATAACAATTACTACAACATTCATTACATGTTAGCCCTGTGATCAGCAAGTAAGCACTAACTATTTAATTAGTCAACTAATTAGTGGCAGGCAACATGGAAGGCTCCTGACATTCTCAGACAAATGTAAAGATAAAAAGACTAATTAAACAGCAAGCATTATGCTAGCTACTGCCAAACAAGACAGCTGTGCAGGATACTATGTAATACTGGGCTACCAGATAACGGGAGTTGTATCTTTTCTAAGTAGAGCTTAGAAATATGCAATTGCTAAGCCATTATGATTGCTAAACAAATCCAAGGAAAGAAAGAAGGATAAACTGAATAAATGCTATATTCATTCTATCAACAATCTCAGTCCTATTTAGCTGAACAGGACTTAGTCTCAGGTCAACATGCCTATGAAAGTTTGCAGTCTAAATGTGTCTCTCAATGGACAACATTATAATGATACCTGAAATCCAGATCAACACATCTATAAGAAATCTGATAAGAACAGCAAAATTAAAGCTCTTTCAGTTGCACAACTTACTATAGAAATGTAGAATGCTATAGGACAGGGGTGTCAAACTTGATTTCATTGAGGGCCGCATCAGGGCTGTGTTTGACCTCAGGGGCCAGAGTGGGCATGGCCAGCTCAACATCACTTGTGTCGGGGGCGTCTGTGGTGACCCGAGCGCTCTGCCAGCGAAAATAGAGCTCGGGGGGGTGTATGTTTTTGCTGGCAGAGGCACCATGGGCTGGTCCTTCACTGCTTCCAGGGTGGCCCCACGGGCCACATCTAAGCACCCCACAGGCCAAATCCGACCCCTGGGCCTTGAGTTTGACACCCCTGCTATAGGACCTATAGGAACACCGTCAAACACTTTTTCAAATGCTTATGTATAAGAATATGCAGTTTTTATTTTTATTTTTGTCTTCTTCATTACCAATATGAATGATAATGAATCAATGCTAACTTAAACATAAAAATGCAACTTTTGGGCAATTTATTGGACTAGTGTGTAGGGAAATTAGACAGTCTGCTAATAACAGGCGGTAAAGGGATGATACTAAAATAGGACAAAGAGATACTTGCTACAAGGTGTAGTGCAAATTCTTCTTTTTGCATCATAACTGTGCTTTCTGCATTGTCTTTACTAAAGGAGTAAAAATGACCCATTTAACAATTTTCCCTATTCTTTCTTGCCAAAACTCACTGTTCTTCAATATTTCTACACTGTTAATTAGATGATAAATATAAACAACTGAATAAATAAAAACAATATGATTGTTTGATAGTATCTTAATGTATAATCCTGAACATAAAAGGAAAATACAATTATTTTAAATAATTTAAAAAATGTTCTAAATAATGAAACATAAACTATATAATTATGGGAAAATATCCCTAAGTATCATATTATACATATTATATATTTTATATATTATACATTTTACATATTATACATTTGTAAGTTTACATATTATACATTTATGGATGATAAGTGAAGCTTAGCTTTTTCTCTTGTGATATTTTCAAAATAATTTTTTCTTTCATATTTTATTCAGAATTGAACAGGTTTTATTTGGTCTTTCAATATTGTTTTTTTAGGTCAGTATGTTGGAAAATGATGGAAAAGAGGTTATTAATAATATCATATTATAGTAATAATAATAGGGGTGGCAAAACATTTCAAACCCCAAATATTTCAAACTTGAGAAGTTTCATCTCAATCTTGAAACAATTTTAAGTTCAAAACAGGTCATTTTTACCCTTCTAGAAGAGTTCTGACACTGTTCTGACTATTCTGGAGGTCTTTCAAGCTTTAAATAATTCTGTAACATAGAGAAAGCAGGTGTATAAAATAGAAACCTATTTTTCGCATATATAACAGATTTTTTTTTAAAGAAAAGCAGCACTTGATAAATGAGCCAAGTTCTCCCCCATGTTATTTTCATACACTAATCAAGCTTTGATACCTGAAGCAGGCTGGGCTGGAAAGAAAAAAATGTCTAATGATAAACATGGGTGGGAAAGATATAAAGATGTCCTTACTTTTTCATACTTCGTTATACTTTGAAATTTATTATAAAAATGTAATGATCCACTGCATTAGAGCAAATCATTTCGGCATGAATGTAACAGACCTATTTGCCCTTCTCCAGAGGCTTTTAGAGGAATTCAGCCAGTCTGACCTGACCTAATGTACACTGCCTAGATTAAATGTGATCTGAACATAGTTATACTCTGAATCACATCTCGAAATTATTTGTTCAAAGAAAATATACGTACTGAATAGTTCAAATATCATGAGATGTCAATCTTTAGCTGCATTTTACTCTAGGCTATTTAGCATGATATAGATATGATGTGAAAGTCTCCATCTAAGTGCTGTAATTAAGGTTAATATATTTCTTTAACAAGGTTGTTGTCAGTAAATCAGAATAGAATTGCATCTGCCATTTGCAATCCACAAGCTTCACTGTGGATTCTTTTTTTTTAATAATTTTTTTATTTTTTATAAACACATCAATGTGTGAACAGTGTGCCACCTGAATGTCATACATTTTAATACAAATAAAATAGTATTAATCATATTTGTTTAAGAAGTTTATATAATCCTTGTAATAATACACATATTTTTATTAAATTATAATTTTTCATTATTTAATCATTCAATATTTCAATGTCATTTCTATGCCAATCACCCTATTCTAAGTGTCATACCTTTTAATACAAATAGAATATTATTAATCATATTTATTACTTTTAACAAGCTTATATAATTCTAATAATAGTACAAACATTTATGCTAAATTGAAATCTTCCATTATTTACTTGTTCAATTTATAATCCTTCATTATTTAGTTATTCAATATTTCAATGTTAATTTTATGTCAATAACCATATTCTGCATTTCATACATTTTAATACAAATAAAGTATTCTTGATCATATTTGTTACATTTAGTAAACGTACACCTATTCATATTGAATTGCAATCTTTCATTATTTATTTAATCAATAGTTGATATATTATTCTTATGCCAGTCACCATATTATTTAAGTATACTTAATAATACCATCATTCAAATTCTAATTTCCCCTTACTATTACTTCTCCTTATTATATAAAAATATGTATTTCATTAATCCCCTTTTCTCTAATCTCCAACCCTATTCTAATTTTGATTATGCCACTACTGTATTTAAACATATTCCCTTTTTAACCATCATCTCTTACCTACTTTAAAGCTTTAATTGCTCATTTCTTAGCTTGCCTCCCATATTCCTCTCTTGGATCTTTATTTCTGTCTGCTTCCACATCTTGGCTATTCATTTTAAACATTTCTCCCTTCTCTGCCCTTCTCCTTTGTCTAGTTTCGAAAATATCTACTCTTGCCCCTATCTCTCTCCCATAAGAATCCTCCTGGTTCTCCAGTTCCTTTTTTAATTCCCTTAGAATACTCTCCCCTTGGCTTGTGTCATCAATCCTTATTATTTTTGTTATTATCTCCTCCTTATCATCTCGTTTCATTTGTTTTGTCTGTTCCATTTTTTCGTTTACTCTTTCAGTTAGTTCCTCCTCTTCCTGGGCGTCTTGATCACTCATTGTCTCCCAGCATTCCATCCATGCTCTCTATTCGATTCATTATTTCCTTAAAATGCCATGTCAGTGTCTCCCTTGTACTTTGGATTACCGACACCATCTCTTCCCAAGTTCCACTCCTTTCTCCTTGATGAAGCATCTCGTTAGATTTTATTGTACCCCTGTTTTGTCCAATAATCCAAAGACCGTATATTTGAACCTATAGTCACTTCTCAAAAGAATTCAATATTCTTAGTTCTTGTATGCCAAAATTAATCAACCTGTTCCTCTGGATAGAATAGAATAGAATAGAATAGAATAGAATAGAATAGAATAGAATAGAATAGAATAGAATAGAATAGAATAGAATAGAATAGAATA
>WNWU01000057.1:8934384-9159533 GCA_012654045.1 Ptyas mucosa
TAGAATAGAATAGAATAGAATAGAATAGAATAGAATAGAATAGAATAACAGAATTGGAAGGGACCTTGGAGGTCTTCTAGTCCAACCCCCTGCTTAGTCAGGAAACCCTACACACTTCAGACAAATGGTTATCCAACATCTTCTTAAAAATTTCCAATGCTGGAGCACTCAGAACTTCTTCAGGCAAGTTGTTCCAGTGATTAATTGTTCTAACTTTGAGGAAATTTCTCCTTGCTTCTCTCCTTGATTAGTTTCCACCCATTGCTTCTTGTTCTACCCTCAGGTGCTTTGGAGAAAAGTTAGACTCCCTCTTCTTTGTGGCAACCCCTGAGATATTGGGACACTGCTATCATGTCACCCCTAGTCCTTCTTTTCATTACACTAGACATACCCAGTTCCTGCAACCGTTCTTCATATGTTTTAGCCTCCAGTCCCCTAATCATCTTTGTTGCTCTTCTCTACACTCTTTTTAGTGTCTCAACATCTTTTTTACATCATGGCAACCAAAATTGAATGCAGTATTCCAAGTTTGGCCTTACCAAGGCATTATAAAGTAGTATTAACATTTCATGTATTCTTGATTCTATCCCTCTCCTCTGTTTATGCAGCCCAGAACTGTGTTGGCTTTTCTGGCAGCTGCTGCACATTGCTGGCTCATATCTAAATGGTTGTGCACAAGGACTACAAGATCCCTCTCACAGTTACTACTATTGAGCAAGGTACTACATATTCTGTACCTGTGCATTTTGTTTTTCTTGCCTAAATGTAGAACCTTACTTATTTCACCATTGAATTTCATTTTGTTAGATAGCGCCCAATGTTCAAGTCTGTCAAGATCCTTCTGTATCTTGAGCCTATCTTTTGGAGTATTGGCTATTCCTGCCAGCTTGGTGTCATCTACAAATTTTATGAGTTCCCTATCTATTCCCTCATCCAAGTCATTGATGAACATGTTGAAGAGTACTGGGCCTAAAACAGAGCCTTGGGACACTCCACTGCATACTTCCCTCCATGTAGATGCAGTTCCATTGAGAACTACACATCGAGTACGATTGGTCAGCCAATCACAAATCCATCTGGTGGTGATGCTGTCTAATTCACATTTTTCTATTTTATCAAGTAGTAGGTTATGGTCTACTTTATCAAATGCCTTACTGAAGTCCAAGTAAATTATATTGACAGTATTCCTCTGGTCCACTAATTTTGTCACTTTGTCAAAGAATGCAATAAGATTAGTTTGGCATGATCTGTTTTTGACAACCCATTTTGGCTTTTGGTTATTATGGATAGTCCCATATGTTTTCCAGAACCCGCTCAGGCCCCTCTATAAATTCAGTCTTGTATTGTAATCCTCAGGGGTCATTTTATTGATAATGTCCCAAAAAATAAATAATTCCAAGATTTTGGGAGTATGTTGTTCTTCCTTTTGCCAGCAGGTGGTGTTCTTAGATTGGATTTCAATATTGAATGTTGGGCTTACCTTGAATGTTCATTCTATGTGCACTGCAGAAGAGTCCAAGCATGGGTTAATTTCAGTCTGTTCTGATGTCACTGAATTGGAATTTCTTTGCCCACACCCTCCTCCTCTGGCCGAGCCTCAGTTTTTTTCAACGAAACCAGAATCAAGGAAGACGCAGCTCGTTCGAAGAACCGACCACTCCTGGACTCCGGACCAGAACCAGCCAGGGTGGGATTGGACTCTCCTGCAGTGCACATAGAACGAACGTTCAAGGTAAGCCCAACATTCATTCTCCTGTGCACTGCTTGGAGAGTCCAAGCATGGGATATACCCAAGCTAAAGTGATGTTGGGCAGGAAGCAGTTTGGTCCAGGGTCCCCTCGGCTGGCAGGACTCTCTATAAGACCCATCTCCCAAACGCTGCTTCAGCCGATGTGTACAGATCCAACTTGTAGCTCCTCATGAATAGTGAAGGGGAAGTCCAAGTGGCAGCTCTGCAGATTTCCAGAATTGATGCTTGTGTAGCCCAGGCTGCCAAGGTGGCGGCACTACGAGTAGAGTGCCCCGTGATACGACAGGGCACAGGATGAGCTTGTTGTTCATAAGTTAGAGCAATACAAGCCTTGAGCCAATGCCCAATGGTGGGTGGAGACACCTTCTTCCCCATTGAAGTGGGTGTTGTGGCTCCGACCCCCGAGGCCATTGCATCAGAGGAAGAAGGCTCCGAACAGGAGGGAGAGGAGCCAGCCAGGCCTCCCTCCCCCGGCCCCTCCTCCCTGGTAATTCATCAGCTGCCGGCCGAAGGAGAGAAGATGAGTCAGGAGCCAGGTGTCTCCGATCAGTCGGAGGATAATGAGGAAGGCCAGAGGTGGCTGGACCCACGCCAGCGCCGGCATGATAAGAGAGCTCAACAAATGAGGAAGCGTGCCAGGGATTAGCAGGACCGCACCCCACAGGACCACACCCCACAGGTTATTTAAAGGAGTGGGGTAGCAGTTGGAATTCTGTGACGGACAAAGTTTTACCTGGCTAGTCCTTGGAGCTAAGCATCAGCCGGCTGGAAAGATTTGGACTTTTGAATTATATTTCCCTCAATTGGTGTGTACGTGTTTTGTTATCTGGTGGAGGTATTTCCCCCCCCCTTGTTTAGTAAAGACCTTGGCAGCCGGTTTACAAAGGGCTGCCAAGCCGTGATAACGAACCTTCCGTGTGTGTGCTACTCCTTTAACCCTCGTCTGTCTGTGTGGGTTGTGTGTGTGGAGGACGGGGACAGAACAGTGGGCTGGAATGACACGAACAAGGTCTCCATTCTCCTAAAGGAGGCAGTGCGTTTAATGTATCATTTCAAGGCCCTGCATACATCTAATGTATGCCATCGCTTTTCTCTTGGATGTTGTGGATTGGGGCAAAAGTCCGGCAAAATAACCTCCTGTGCCCTGTGGAACCAGGAATTTATCTTTGGCACAAAGGTAGGGTCCAATCTAAGACTGACTCTGTCTGGGTGAAAGATACATAAATCCTGGCGCACTGAGAGTGCCGCTAACTCCGATATCCTGTGTGCAGATGTAATCGCAACCAGGAACACAACTTTAAACGTAAACAATCTAAGCGTGGTAGTCTGCAGCGGTTCGAAAGGAGGCAAGGTGAGCGCTTGTAAAACCAAGGATAGATCCCAGGTCGGGTATCTATGTACAGTCGGTGGTAACATATTGGCAGCTCCCTTTAAAAAGCTACGAACCTTGGGATGTTGAAAAAGAGAGATAGCTCCTTCGCCTGGCAAGATGGTAGCTAATGCTGCAACTTGTCGCCAGAGCGTATTAGTTGATAACTACTTCTTCAGGCCCTGCTATAGGAACTCCAGGACCTGTGGAACTGTGGCGGAAGTTGGCATCAGATGCACCTTGGCGCACCAACAACAGAACGATGCCCACGTGGCATCATAAATCCTGGTCGTCAATGCTTTCCTAGATGCAAGGACGGTAGAAATCATCTCAGGCGAATAGCATCCCTTCCTGAGGATCTCCCGCTGAAGCACCAAGCGGCCAACTTGAGCCACTGGGGGTCCAGATGTTGAAGGGCCACTTGGCTGAGGGAGACCTTGTGCGGTGGTAATATCCAGGGAGGTGCTATTGACAGTGACACCAGGTCTGCAAACCATGGGCGTCTCGACCAATGCGGTGCTACTAACAGCACCTCTGTCTCCTCCTCCAGAATTTTCCAGATCACCCTCTGGAGCAGAGGAATGGGAGGAAAGGCGTATAGGAGTCCGTGTGGCCACGGACAACGAAGAGCATTGGTGCCCTCAGCCGCTGGAGACCAGAACCGGGTGAAGAACCGAGGCAGCTGAGTGTTCTGAGGTGAACCAGCATCTACAAGGTTTCTATAAGTCAATATCAATTTGATGGCAACTAACAATAACAACAAAAAGTCTGGACATCCAAATATTAGCTTGTAATTCCCACTATGTCTTAAAACATTGGCCATCCTGGCTAAACCTAAAACTAGAGATTGATGCTGTCCATGTCTGCTCTAATGGTTTTGTTCTAAAGAGATCTTCCTTTTGGAACTACATCATCAGCACTGTGAATGCTAGTGATAATCACCACTACAAGCTATAATGTATGCCATATACAAATGAAAGTCAACTTGGTTGTCTTTAACACTGAGTGGAAGGAAGCAGTACATTAACAAGCACAAAGACTTTAGATCACAGCAGTATAGACAAGTTAGGTAAATTGTAATAGCTAAGGTGCCAGACATGAAATGATGATATACAGTTTGACTCTACCTTTAACTATGAAAACTCCCTGGGTGACTTTGGACAAGTCATTTATTCAAAGCCTAATCTAACTCAAAGGTTATTATTTTAGAGACAAAACAAGGTGAGAATTACAAATATATAACACCGAGCTTTCATTAAAAAGATGAGACATAAATGGAATAATTGAACAATATAGTGAAAAATTGTCCAGTGTGAACTTAAATCTAAAAACTTACCAAAAAATCAGTGTCTCCAGGAAAGACAGTCCTACATTTGATGATCCAACAACTACTATTCTACAATTAATAGATACCTTAGGCTCCAAGGACAATTTCCGATTGAAATGATACAGTGCATACTTTAACTGTATGAGGAATAAAAAACAAAAAAGATGTTCTTTAGTATATTTAGATTACAAATGTGTTATAAAAATAGACACAGCAATATGTGAAAGTTTCAAATTGTAGAATGTGTCTGGAGAATTTTAATTTTCCAACATAATTGGGAATCTAGAGAAACCAATATTCAGAGATATTGATATCCTTCCATTTTTTTCCAAAGGATTCCAATTTGCCATGAAATATGTTGAAATTGTCAAAATTGCTTTAAATCCTTGATGAGAAAAAGGTCCAGGAAGGATAAAAAATTTCATGGAACAAGATGCTGAAGATACAACCATATTCCTTGCAAGACAAAATGGGAGAAATCCATAGAGCCCAAAGTGGATATATGCAGAGGTGTTTAAAATGCTGAACAAAAAATAAGTTGTATAAAAAGTGGGAAAAGAGAATCATTGAAGAATACCAGGTAGTTTCCAGAAACAGAAAACCTAAAGCACAAAATGAAGCTTGTGAGAAATCTCCAAAATGGAAATGGGGCTCTTGTTGCATTATACCAGGGGTGAAATCCAGCAGGTTCTGGAGAACTGGCAGTGGAAATTTTGAGTAGTTCAGAGAACCAGCAAATACTACCTCTGGTTGGCCCCAGAGTGGGGTGAGAATGGAGATTTTGCAATATCCTTCCCCCAGGAGTGGGGTGGGAATGGAGATTTGACAGTATCCTTCCCCTGCCACGCCCACAAGCCACGTCCACCAAACCAAACCACACCGACCAACCCATGCCCACAGAACTGGTAGTAAAATAATTTGGATTTCACCACTGCATTATACCACTGGGAGAAGGAAGAAACTGCAGTTTAGGATTAGGTGAGTTACTTGAGGCAAAATCTGCAGTAGCTATGTGAACTAAGTTTTCATTATTTATATAAAATATCATAAGGGGAATATGGCAATACTGGATTCAGGAAGCAACAGTTGTCATAAGTTTGAAGCACCATAGTCAAATCTTAGCATTTTCTTACTTCAAACACCCGGTCAAAATTGAAATTAGCAACAAAGCTGATTCTAAAATCTTGCCAGGACTCCTTTCTTTCCTTGTTCACGTAATCTTATATATACCTTTTATAAAAATAATATTAAGCAACCAATTCATGTAGCAATGCTAATATCCACTAATTTGTTAGTCTCTACAGAATTCCAGTTCATATAGTTCAGATCTGTCACTTTTGTGCAAGAGAAAATACAGCAAAATTATGTAACATTTTTTATCAGCACTGCAATCCATATGAATCATCATCATCTTCATCCCATCTCTATTTATATTGGGCACAGATGAAACTATGGCATAAATTAAACAAAGAATATTTCATTTGGATCTACATAAAGACCAGGGGTGGGTTCTAAAATTTTTTATTACCGGTTCTGTGGGCATGGCTTTTTTTGTGGGCGTGGCTTGATCATCATGTGACAATTATTTAGGATTTAACAGAAGTACTGGTCTACCAGGCTTTTAACTGCTTGCAGAGCTGTAACAATCTACCCATTTATTTTTACAGGCACTGATCTACTCGTGTATTTTTGCAGGCACTGATCTACTCATGTATTTTTGCAGGCACTGGTCTACTCATTTGTTTTCTTTTAACACTGATGAGCTATAGGGCGGCCTTTTGAAGTCCCAGGGCAAGAGTTTAAACAGGTTTTTTCCCTCTAGCCATCAGCTGGGACTCAGGAGGCAGCAATAGATTGGGGATGGGGCCAAATAAAAGGTAAGAATAATGCGGGGGGTGGGAGTGCAAGGGGTGGGGGGCATGGGGGGGCAGAACTGGTTCGGTGACATCATATCGTCTCCGCTACCAGCTCGGGAGAACTGGGCCGAACCAGGAGGAACCCACCACTGATAAAGACACATAAAAGTTCCAACAGAAGAGAATATTTGAATAGCTCAGGGTTGAAATGAGGGGTCCTTGGTGCTCTTGAGGCCCCCCTGCAAAGCAGGGACCAGGGACTAAACCACATTTCCCTCAACACTGAATGGAACCTGCTGCAAAGAAAGAAGGAGAATCATAACAGAACTCCAACACCCTAAGCTAGTTCAGAAAGATTCCATGATCAATGGGTATCAAGATGTCAAGGGGGACCAAGATGGATACATTACCCCCATTCTGAGCTGCCACATCACCAAGTGCAACCAAACTTGTCTCAATACAATATAAGCAACTGTGATCAAGGATGTCTCAAACCAGTTGTCAGGTTTCGATGTCGTCTCAAATAAATTGCATTTCCAAACATTTATTCTGGTGCTGACACCAGTATTCCAGTTTGAAATTAGGCAGGAAGGAGTCCAGAAGATCCATTTCCTCCAAGATCCTTTGAATGGTAGGCTTAGAAAGGAGGCTTAGAAACTGGGCAGAAATAGTCCAAATCTATGGGATCCAGAAATGGTTTCTTGAGAATGGGATGGACTACTCCTCTTCCAGAATCGACAAGGTTATCCTATCTTTCAAGATAGCATTCACCATCACAGAGATTTTCCCACCCAGTCCATTTCCTCAGAAGTAACAGGATTAACTCCTTCTAGATCAGGGGTGTCAAACTCAAGGCCCAGTGGCCGGATCCAGCCTGCGAGGTGCTTAGATCTGGCCCACAAGGCCACCCTGGAAAAAGCAAAGGACCAGTTCACAGTGCCTCTGCCAGAGAAAACAGCTCATGAAAGCAGCATGCGGCAGTCCTGAGTTCTATTTTTACTGGCAGAGGGTTGTAGGAGATAGTCGCAGCTGAAAATGATGCTCGGGAGCCCGTTTTCACTGGCAGAGAGCTTGGGCTGCCACAAGTGCCCCCAACACGAGTGACGTCAAACTGGCCACACCCACCCTGACCACACCCACCGCGGCTCCCCAGGGTCAAACACAACCCTGATGCGGCCCTCAATGAAATTGAGTTTTACACTCCTCCTTCTGTAGGTATCTATCTATATCTATACCTTGAATTTTATCACTAGCATACAACCTCGTATAAAATTCTAGAAATGCTTTTTTAATCATATTTTGTTGATACACCTCTTTACCTTCATATTCTATTTTCTCTATAGTACGAGACTTTTGTTTTTTCCTTAACAAATATGCTAACCATCTACCTGGTTTATTCACATTGCAAAAGGTATTACGTTTAGCATATTGCAAATTAGTTGCAACCTGATCTGACATCAACATATTAAATTGCCCTCTCAATAAGATAATTGCTTCTTTTATTTTCTTATCTGCTGTATTCAATGTTAATGCCTGCTCTTTCTTTTTTATTTCCTCCTCTAATTCCATCCGGTTTTTCTTCCGTTTGCGTCTATATGTATTATTCAAATATATTAAAACACCTCTCATATATGCTTTGCTTGCATCCCAAACCATTTCCATGGGTGTACCCTTATGCATATTCATAACCAAAAATTCTTTCATTAATTTTTTACATTCTTTCACATTTTCCTCATATCTAAATAGATTTTCATTTAACTGCCAAGATCTCCTGGAACCCTCTCCATATTCCAATTCCATCCAGACCAGACTATGATCTGTTAAAATTCTTGAACATATCTTCGTCTTATTCACCCTAGAAAGAAAATCATTAGTAATTAATATGAAATCAATTCTAGAAAAGGATTTATGCCTGTCAGAGAAAAATGTAAAATCTTGTTCTTCAACGTTCCGTTCTCGCCAAATATCTCTCAACTCCATATCATCCATCATATCAAAAAAGGATTTAGGCAGTCTAGCACGTGTTTGGATGTTTTGTAAGAGCCCTTTTTTGTCTTTTTGGGTATCCAATAATCCATTCCAGTCACCCAATAATATACACGATTTATAATCCCATTGTATTAATTTGGTATGCAAAAGCTTATAAAATTTTTCTTGTTGTTGATTAGGTGCATATACTCCAGTTAAAAGTATTTTCTTCCCTTCTATTAAAAGTTCGATTGCTATATATCTTCCTTGAAATCTACTTCAATTAATTTAGCCATTAACTCTTTCCTTAAGTATAAAACTATACCATTTTTCTTCTCTGGAGCAGATGCAACAAAGTGTGTTCCCAATCTTGCATTTATCAAATAATTTTGGTCTCTTGTTCTGATATGTGTTTGTTGCAAACAAATTACATCACTTTTAAACTGTTTCAGATAATGAAATATTTTCTTCCTCTTTTGCGGTGAGTTTAAGCCATTAACATTCCATGTTAAGAATCTAGTTGCCATTCTTGGCACCCTGAAGCTTTTGGAGTGCCAGCTGAAAGTCCTCCTGGATTTTCTTCTTTGGCCTTGCTCCTCCCACTGCTTCTGTATTTGTAGTTTCTTGACTTATTATCTGGGTTTGCTGCGCCTTTAATTCTTGTTCTTTACGTTTGGCTGCCGCTCGTGTTTGTCTTTGATCCTTTGGTCCTTCTGTTTTTTCAAGTAATTCCAAAGCTTGAACAGTACCCGAAAGTTGCAGTAAATCTTCTTGAGTAATCGAGGCCCCTCCTTGGACTTGTGCCTGCATACCTTCCTTCTCCCCCTTTCTTGCCTCTTCTGCTTCTTTTCTTCTTTTAACTTCTGGGGATGGTGGGCGTCCAGCCTTTAGTACATGAGCAAAGGGAAAGATTGAATCAACCAATAACTTTTGAGGAAATTTTCTTGGCAATTAAGCAGTTAAAAGTTGGTAAGGCTCCCGGAACAGATGGATTGACAGCCATTTATTATAAAAATTTGCAGTTAGAAATGGTGGAACCACTTAGGAATTATTTAGTAAAATACAATTTGGAGGAGATGTACCCCCATCTTGGAGAACAGCCTTTATTTCTTTGATCCCGAAGGAGGACCAAGACCATAGTCAGCCAAAAAACTATAGGCCTCTATCGTTACTTAATACAGATTATAAGATTTTTGCTAAAATATTAGCAAATAGGTTAATGTTAGTTATGCAACAAATGATTCACAACGATCAATCTGGATTTATAAATGGGAGACAAATGAAAAGCAATGTAAGGCAAATTGTTAATATATTGGAGTATTTGGGGAAGTATAACCAAGTCCCTGCAGTGCTTATATTTTTGGATGCGGAGAAAGCATTTGATTAATTGAATTGGCATTTTTTACTGAAAATAATACAAAAGATGCAGTTTGGAGAGTATTTTACACAATCTATTAAGGCAATATATCAGAAACAAACAGCACAAATAACAATTAATGGCAGCCTAACAGAAACCTTTAAAATTGAAAAAGGAAAAAGACAGGAGTGTCCCCTGTCCCCATTATTGTTTATTCTGACTTTGAAATTTTTGCTGAACAAAATACGTGAGTCAGATAAAATAAAGGGAATTAAAATCAGGCATCATGATTACAGATTACGAACATTTGCAGATGACTTGGTTGTAACCTTAACCCAACCAGTGCAATCAGCTATAGATTTAATGGATATAATTAATCAATATGGACAAGTATCTGGATTTAAAATAAATACAGGGAAAACAAAATAATAACTAAAAATATGACTATAAATAAAAAAGAACAACTAGAAAGAGTAACAGGATTTGAAATAGTAAAAAAAGGTTAAATACTTAGGGGTTTATATTACAACTTCAAATGTGAAATTATATAAGCATAATTATGAACCGTTAAAATACAGAAAGAGATGGACAACTGGAAAAAATTACAATTGTCTTTGTTGGGAAGAATAGCAGCAGTAAAAATGAATGTTTTGCCTAAGTTTTTATTTCTTTTTCAGATGATACCAATACTCAAAAAGGATGCAAATTTGGGGGAATGGCAGAAGGGTATTAATAACTTTGTTTGGGCAGGGAAAAGACCGAGAATAAAATTAAAAATAATGCAAGATATACGTGAAAGAGGTGGTCTCAAAATGCCCAATTTAAGACTATATTACGAAGCAGTTGCCCTATCAGCAATCAGTGATTGGATCAATTTAACAGAAGAAAGAATTTTGAATATTGAGGGATATAATTTGATATACTGTTGGTATGCCTACTTATTATATGATAAGAAGGTGGACAAGACTTTTAAAAGTCATATATTAAGAATGCTTTATTGCGTGTCTGGAAAAAGTATTAATATAAATTAAATGATAAGATACCGATATGGGCAGTACCCAGACACGCGATAGAGAATATAAGTGTAGAACAAAAACAAGATGTAATTACATATAAAGAGCTACTTAATATGGAAAGAGGTACATTACAGTTAAAGTCTTTGAATGTATTAAAAGAAGAAAGGATAATTCAAACTTGGTTTTAGTACGGACAATTACAAGCTAGATGGAAAGAGGATCAGAAAATTGGTATCATACAAAATGAGGAAAACTTGGTAAAACAAATCAGAGACCAAAGTCAAAGGCATATAAAAAGGTTGTATAACACATTGATAGAAATAGATTCAGAAACGGAGTTAGTTAAAGACTGTATGATAAAATGGGTACAAAATATTGAGGAACCAATAATGATGGAAATGTGGGAAAAAATATGGGTTAGAAATGTAAAATTTATGCAAGCCCAAAATTTGAGAGAAAATTTTTAGAAAATGTTTTATAGATGGCATCTAGATCCTAAAAAGCTAGCTGGTATGTATCCAAGTTTGCAATCCAAGTGTTGGAGATGTGAGAGTGATGATGCCACATATTATCATATATGGTGGACATGCAAAAAAATCAAAGCATTTTGGATAAAAATATGGTGGATCATGCAAAATATTCTTAAAAAGAGGATAAAGTTTACTCCACAGTTGTTTTTGCTGGGTATAATTACAGATTGCACGGTTATAGAGACTAATCTGATTTTAAATTTAATAACCGCAGCAAGACTTTTGGTGGCGCAGTACTGGAAGAAGGAAGACTTGCCTACTATTCAAGAATGGACACTTAAAGTAGCAAATTTAGCTGAGATGGCCAAAATTTCAGCATATTTGAAAGACCATTGAAATGAAAGATATATTTTGGAATGGAGAAGATGGATTGAGTATATTCAAAGCAAATATTGGATTAAAAAGTTCCAAATAGTTTATGAATGAATAATGAGATTTTAGAAAAGTATTTAAATTTAGTCATGTAAAAGGGGAGTTAAAGTACAAGAGGGAGATAGGAGTCTATAGTTAGTTAGCATATGTTAGTATATGATTGTTAAATGCTATACCCTGTATTTTGCTCTGGAAAGTAGGGGGGGAGGGTTGGGGAGGGAGGTGGGATGGGAAAACATTTGTAACACTTTTTAAAACTTTTTAATAATAATAATAAAAAAAGAAATTGAGTTTGACACTCCTGTTCTAGATAATATCACAAGGCCATGCCTCAACTCTATTGAACTTGCCCAACTGGAATCCATCTTGGAACAAACCCAAGCAATGTTGCCCACTGTCAAAACAGAGTTCCCAGTAACCTTGTAGGTATTTCTGTCCCTCCTGACCAAGTAAGGACTGGGTTACATTGAACAGAGCCACTGTTTGACACTCGGAGAACAACAACAAAAAAGGAGAAAAATGTTTCCCTATCATATCACAACAAGAGACGCCGAACAGCAAGAGATTTTTATAGTAATGTATTAAAAGCTGGACCACCATCTCCGGAAGTTAAAAATAGAAAGGAAGAAGGGACAAATCAGATACAAATGGAAGGGAAACAGATACAAGTTGAAGGAGTAATTGTGTTGAACAAAGAAGAAACACAGCAAGTTTTGGATATTGAACAGCCTTTGGTACCACTGGAAGAACCAAAAGGTCAAAGAATGACACATGCAATAACTAGACGAAAAGAAGAAGAACAGAAACAGCAACTTAAAACTAAAGACCAAGAATCTATTAAAATGGAAGCAGTGGGAGGAGCGAAGCCAAAGAGGCAGGTGCACTTAGATCTGCATGAGGTGCTTCAAAAGCTCCAAATCGCAAAAATGGTCACGTGAAAAAGTTAAAGCTTTTTGGATTAAAATATGGTGGACTACTCAGAAGATTTTGGGGAAAAAGATAAATTTTACTCCAAGTTATTCTGGTTAGGTATTATTAGAGACTGTACTGTTAGAGAAACTGGATTGATGTTAAACTTAATAACTGCAGCAGGACGTTTGGTGGCACAATATTGGAAGAAGGAAATCCTATCTACCATAGAAGAATAGACATTGAGGGTATTCAATTTAGCGGAAATGGCAAAGGTTTCTGCATGTTTGAGGTATCAATTGCAATAGGGTTGTATTTTGGAATGGAGAAGCTGGATTGACTACATATAAAGTAAACATGGGATTAAAGAGTTTCAAATGGCATATGAATGAACACAAGTATTTAAGAAGATGTGTTATCATTTAGTTATGCAAAAAGGGAGTTAAAGTGTGAAAGGGTGGAAAAGTGTTGATAGATAGTTAGCATACATTTGTCTGAGATTGTTAGATGAAATGCCCTGTACTCTGCTCTGGGAAGTGGGGGGGGATGATAGGGTTTATAATAAGTATAAGTGTACAATTATGATGATAATACTGATAGAATAAATCTGAAAAGAATTTGAAAGAAAGTATATACTATTAGAATACAGGAGTTGTTCAGATACCAAACAAGGAGAATATTCCACAGCAAAGAAGATGGAAAGGAGAGAGGAAGAGAGGGTAGGAAGAGGAGACGGAGAGAGAGGAGATGGAGGGAGGGAAATGGAAGAAAGGGAAAAGGAGAAGAAGGAAGGGTAGGGGATAAGAGTAGGAGAGAAGGTGAGTAGGGGGAAAAGAAGAGAGGACCGGGGGAAAGGAAGGAGAAGTAGGATGAGGTAGGACAGGAGGGAAGAGAAAGTAGGAGAGGAGAGGAGGGAGGGAAGGGAAAGAGGAGGAGAAGAAGAAGGTTTATTGCGAAATGAGGGAAGAAAGGGTAGAAGAGCAACTCTGAATGTAATTAAAATGTCTTATTTTAATGCTTTCTTTAAAACATGTATATGTAGGGTTAATTATGCATAAGAAAATGTACATTTTATATTATGTGTATAAGAAATAAAACTGAAAAACTTTTTTAAAAAATGCAAAATACAAAAAAAGGCATCGTTTACAAAATGATTGCCTCCTTCTCATAATAAACCCTTATTGATGCCCCCCCCCAAAAAGAGATGCCATAATGAATGCTCTTACCTGTATTAAGTCAAATATACTTCTAACCTTTCCCCAGTGGTGCTCTGGATATCTCTTTTGCCATTTCATCATTTGTAAGGGGCCCATCAGAGATTAGTTCCACATAGGTGCAGTCCAATCTAAAGTCATTGTTGCCCCCTTATTCTAAATGATGACTAAGGCCTCATATGAACTGTGCATCAGAACTTCAGGGAAAACCTTGTGTTCCCTCTGAGCCCATTAAGTGCCTGGGGAGAATCAATCAAATACGGCAAGTCTCCTGGAGGCAAGGGCATGCTGCAGTAAATTCTAAATTCAACAGGGAATCATCTTTTCATGACAGATGGTAATATACCCCAGACCATATTGCTACCACAGTGAGACAAAAGTAATGTATAATATGTGACAATCCACCCCCATTGTGGGATGGGTCTGCCTGCTGCAATGCTGACCATGAACATGAAGGTTTCCTCTGAGCCCAGATCCAAGGAAAGCAGGTTGAAATCCTCCAGGACCATAAATCTGGAAACACCACTAGGCAGAGCATCAAGTTATTTTAGACAAGGCATAGTTGCAAATTCCTCTTTGGAAAGGTCTATTAAGGCCACTCACTTCATATTCTCATCATGCTCACTATCTGGAGATAACAAAAGTACTTCACAGGCTCAAAATCACATTTGGAAATCTTTAGGTGGTAAGACTTATGCTTTTATGAGTAATGAGTAATTAATGCAGTGAGATATCAATCCCAGTTTTATAATAATATTTGACAAGCCTTTGAAAATCCAAAATAAAGGATGTATTTCATGAAATTAGTAAACTTTTTTATGTGAGGGAGTAGCTGGCTATCCATTACTATTAGTACTGTGTGTTAGAGATGAAATTATGTTTGTGCATTATCTCCCCAATATGAGCTATTATTTTCTCTGCCAACTGATTCTGTGTCATTCCTTCTGTCATTTGTTCAAAAATAGCAGCAATATAGAATACTTTTGCTATCAGTTCTTGCTGGTAAAATTTATAATACAATGCCCCAGTTTTAACTTTCAGCATGCACATAATTCTTAACATTAATCCTTAATATAGACAATGCCATCTCTTCCAACTGGCAAATCTTAAAAGAAACCTCTGAGGTTCCTTAGCTCAGGAAATTCTTCATCTTGTAGCCAACAAATAAATGTTGAACTTTTTAATTCAAGAAGAGAATTACAGGCTTACTCAGCTTTTGGTACACCAATAGTAACCCCATGTTTTTCACTACTTTATTACACTGTATACAATTAAAAGCATTTATTTGTTTGTTTGTTTGTTTGTTTATGCAGGAAGCCAGTTAAAATCAAAATAATGCAGTTCCTCTCAAACTTTTGCCAGAACTCCTGCATTTGCCCCATCTTTCTGCAGTACCACAGCTTGCCCACAAATTATACTAATCCTACAATCAGATTATCAGTCAACTCTCCAGCCAGACCTTAGCTATATAGCACTAATAACAGCGAATGACATTGCCCATTGCAAAACATATAGAATTAGTTTTGTAATTCATAGTACAATATATTCTTTAGTACTGTGCAGTCTCTTTCTTTTAAAGGGTTTGAAAGTCAAGACATTTGATATTTAGGGAGATTAGAGCCAGGTTTGACTACTGCCTTTTTATTTAACAGCATATCCCCAAAATGGTAAATGATTCTTTGGCTAACTATGAGAGCCCCAAAGTTGTGTCAAGATCTCTTATGTGATTTATTATCAAGATTAAAGTACTAAGAGAAGTTTGAAGTTTTGGAATTGGGTTTCACTAGCAAATCAGTGATAACTATATCTTTTTCCCCCTATTCTAATAACGTTAAGAAGGTATTGGACTTCTGAACTGTTTTTGAGAGCATATTAATGAGGCAGATTTGAGATACTGTTCAGATACACCCATTGCTCATTATACTTTTTTTGCAAGAAACACTGGAATAAAAGTTCAAATATGAGGATGTAGTCTATATTTCTGAGGAAAATATTTTTTCAAAAATGTATATGCATGCTTGGCTTATTGGAGACTGAAAAATATCTTCAGATTTATGTTTTTTCTGATAATATTTGGCAGTGCAATCATGACATCCAGTGGCCAATGTCAGTTAAGATTAATCTGAGTTAAATGAATGTACTACCATGATGCTATAAAGAAAATTGCAATTTTTTTGATTATTCAGTGATTGGGATTACATCTTATACTAACAAAAGATATAGCCTTAGTTTATTGAAAAAATTGTATGAGGTGGGTTCACACAACACAGTAAACTAAACACTAATGTACTAAACAAAAGAACAAGGTTTATGCAATACGTTAAACCAATCGGCATATAAGATGAACTCTCTGAATTCATGAACTGTGCTAAGGCATGGTTCGTTTTAGCCATGATATATACAATAGGTCACAATAACTGAATTCACGTTTCCAAAAAATTTAGAAACCAAGTATCTAAACTTGCTCTATGCTAGAGAAAGAAGGAACAGTAACAGAGTTGGAAGGGACCTTGGAGGTCATCTAGTCCTGCTCATGCAAGAGACCTGTACTAGGGATTCGAACCACTGAACTTTCTGATCGACAAGCTCAATGTCTTAGCCACTGAGCCACCTAGTCAGATGAGAAAGATACTTGCAATTTAAATATTGTTCCTACATGCACTGTCAGGTAAGTTTCAAGAGTGAGAGAAGTCATCATTCTCCTTTCCTACTAGAGAAGCTTCCTTCCACAATTATATAAATTCAAAGCACTCTGATTTGAATCTGGCAATTTCCTTAGCTAGGTTCAGCTTATTTGGAGGAGGAAGAAAATAGCAAAAAGGAGGAACTCCAAAAAGGGGAAAAGATTAGGATTTGGAAGATATATATCATAAACTTACTGTAAATATAAACTTCCTCTGAGAGAAGACCAAAAGGAAAAAGGAAAAAAAAAAGATTTAATATGAAGGTATCATGTGAAAAGTGTCTAATTTATTTATTTTAGTTATAAAATTTACAGAGCTTAATCAAAGTGATTTTGGGTGACATACAATAGAGCCAAATATTTAATAAATCTAACATTCAATAAAATCAGTAAAACAGTAAACACGGGAAAAACAAAATAAATAAAGCAAGTTCACAAGAAGGGAGATATTGCATACAATACTGCCAGGGCACAGGCTCCCTCTTGACAGGAAATCTGTAGTTGAAATAATCTAGGCCAGTGATGGCTAACCTTTTTCGGACCGAGTGCCCAAAGTGCCCGAATCCCCAAGATGCAAGGCATGCACGGCTCCCGCACATGCGCCCTGCACCCCTGCACACGCCCCCCCCACATGTGGGCACACCGCACGCACCCCCCCACATGTGCAACAAAGACTCGAAGACTAGCTGGCCAGCAGGAGGCACTCGTGCACATGTGCAACAGAGCTGAACTGGGGTGACGGCTTGCGTACCATTAGAGAGGGCGCTGCGTGCCACCTCTGGCACGTGTGCCATAGGTTCGCCATCACAGATCTAGTCTTTAAGAGCTTTCCAGGAGGTCACATGGGTTGGGACCAATCTCATTCCTTTAGGAGAAATGATGGAGGGTGGGTACCTTGGCAGAAAAAAGCTTTTATCCTAGGTCCTGTCAGATGGAGTTCCCTTGCAGACAGGACTTTCATATCATGCTCTTCCTACTCAATCTGATAGCATGGGTAGATGTAATCAGGAAGAGGCGGTCCCTCAAGTAACCAGGTCCCTTGCCATGTAGGGCTTTAAAAGTCAAAACCAGCATTTTGAATTGGACACAGAAACAAACCAGCAATCAATGCAGGTTTTAGAGCAAAGGTGTAATATGCCCTTCTAGGAGCACATATAACTTCCTGTGCTACTGCATTCTAGACCAGTGGTCACCAACCGGTGATCAGTGAGAAAATTTTGGTGGTCCACGATGCACCCGGGTGGAGGAGCTGTTCCGGGATGAGCAATGGCTAGTCCTGTGACTAGACTTCTGGAATATGGGACTGGCCAGGCATGGCGGGGCTGTAAATCTCTGCTGTAGAAGGAGGTTCATGCAACTTGCAACTTTGCAGCATAGCCCTCACTGGCTGGAATGAGGTAATGATGAAAGGGGTGGTGGTGCAGGCAGGCCGAAGCAATGGATGGCGGGAACCCCGACCTGTTTCTTCCCCCTGCAGTAACTTACTGTTGGCTGAACCCACCAGTGGCTGTTCCCGCCCCTCACCCTCCCTTCCCACTCACTCCTCACCTGGCAAGGGAAGGGCGGGGGATGGAGATTCGCTCCATATTCCAGAGCGGGAGTGAAGCTTCGTCTCTTGCTGGATCTCATGGTCCTTCCAGGGGCCCTTATTGGTACTCCACGCACCTTGGTCTCTCGGGGAGATGCTTGACTTCCTCTGAGTCCCAAGACACTGGCTGGCCCATGAGATGAGAGAAAGACAATGACAGAGAGAGAATGAAAAAGAGAGAATGAGAGAGAGAGAGAGAAAGAAAGAGACAGAGAGATAATGAAAGAGAGAGGGAATGAGAAAGAGTGGGAGAGAGAAAGGGGAAGAGAGATGAGAGAGATGAGAGAGAGAAAGGGGGAAGAATGATGAGACAGAGAAAGAGAGAGGGAGAGAGAGAGAGAGAGACAGAATGAAAGAGAATCAGAGAGAGAGAATGAGAGAGAGAGAGAAAGAGACAGAGAATGAAAGAGAAAGAGAATGAAAGAGAGAGAAAGAGACAGAAAGAAAGAGAGAGAATGAGACAGAGAGAGAGAAAGAAACAGACAGAGAGGGAATCAGAGAGAATAAGAGAGAATGAGACAGAGAGAGAGAAAGAGAGGGGGGAGAGAGAGAAAGAATGGGAGAGAGAGAGAGAGAGGGAGAGGAAGAGAGGAAGGAGAGTGCCTGAAGGACCCTATCCCGTCACTGGGAGTCCAGGCGCTTCAGCAAGCGGCGCGCTGGATTCGTATTAGTGGTGCATGGGATTTAAAATTATGAACTTGGTGGTCCCTGAGGTCCAAAAGGTTGGGGACCCCTGTTCTAGACCACTGAACCTTCCAGACACTCTTCAAGATCAGCCTCATGGAGAGTTCATTGCAATAGTCCACTTGGGAGGTGACCAGGGCATGAGTAATTGTGATCACAGCCTTGCGATCCAGGAACAGGTGTAAGTGTCATACAAGTTGCACAAAAGACCATCCATGCCACAATGCCATCTATTCTTCAAGCAAAGTTGTGAGTTTAAAATGGCACAACCAATACATTAAACTCATTTTATTTGCTATATAATAGCTCCAGTTACAACAGCTCTCATGTGCTTTTTTACCAGTAAAGCAACTTACTCCAAGAAGTTAAAAATTTGGCTGATATCATGTCATAATGTTGCTTTATCCTTATAAAATATAACATACATTCTCCCAAAAGATATATTCAGACATCACAATATGTTAACCATCAAGTTCCACCTTATTTATATTCTCCTATTATTGAATGACATGGTAATCATTAACTAATGCACAACAGAAAAAGATTTATTATCTTTGATTACTGGAATTGGGGATTATGTTGAGATGAGTCATACCTGCTGTGACCACCTGTCACATTGTTTCCACCTGGGAAGACAGACTGCCTCTCTTAACAAGAGGCATTTCTGATGTGAAAGGCAAGACATTAATTTTGAATATGGCCAATAAGTTCTGTGGAGTTAAAAATGAATATTTGATTTTAAAATTCAGAAGATTGACATCATAAAAATTAATGGACATGTGCAGAATTTTTTGTCAGTTCAGTATTACAAATACACTTCTAAAAAATCTTCCATCTTTTAGTATATCTAGCCATATTTTTCTGTCCATTTTTTATGTACAAAATGCTCATTGAATTTGGGTTCCTTTTCCAAATAAAGTAGCCAAAAGATACTATAGCAGAAAATATCCTTTTAGTGACAGGGAATAGCAACAAAGCACATCAATTAATCTCAGTTGAGCTTGCATAGTAGCCTAAAGGTTATAGCTCAACAAATAAATGAATGAATAAATAAATAAATAAATGATAAGAATTTACTTAATTCTCTCCTTTAGGGTCTCGGGTTTTCGCTTCCCTTCTTGCCAGATCCACTTTCTCTACCCAGCAATCCAATCTATGTAAGGCTTTCTGCTCTGATTTCCCGTATCTACTACCTACTATCCTTAATCAATCCTTTTTAAAATCAAAGCAGTGAAGATGGGATACAGTGAAGAATTTAGTAACATAACCCTTTATAGAAAAAATGTATTTAGGAGACAGTTTCTGAATTGACAGTCAAAACTTTAGGGATATATTCAAACCAAGAATGGCAGATTACATGAATATCCATGCTCAATTTGAGCAAAAGTAGGGTGGACAAAACACTATTCCCAATTCTTCTTATATAAACACTACCATTATTCCTTTTCTTTCCCCCAAGTGTTGTAGAAAGCTTTAGAATTCTCATGCTCTGAGGAGAAATTACTGAAATTGCTTCTGCCATCACTCATTCCTTCTTCCCCAAGGAGGTCTCTCTTTCCTTGAGCAAAGAGGGATGAAGAAGAAGACTAATACTGTATTTTGAGTCTTAGAGAATCAGGATGGTTTAAGGCAGGGAGACCCAAGTTCTGATCCATCCTTAGTCATGGAAACTCACTGGAAGATTTTGCACCAACTCAACCTATCTCATAGCGATGTTGTGTGGAAAAAGTGGAAAAAGCATTATGAATATTATCTTGAGTTCCTGAATGAAAGACGGGATGTAAATCAAATGAACAAACAATAATGTTTAATATTTTAAACTGCTTTAAGATTTCTGAGCATTTGGTAATGGGGAAGGGGGTATTTTCTACACAAGTACTTATTTTACTAAACACTATTTTAGATGAAACACAAGAAAGCAAAATGGCTGTCTGAGGAAGCTTTATAAATAGTTGAGGAAAGAAGGGAAGCAAAAGGCAAGGAGAAAGAGAAAGTTACACCCAGTTGAATGCAGAATTCCAAAGAATAGCTAGAAGAGATAAGAATGTCTTCTTAAATGAACAGTGCAAAGAAATAAAAGAAAACAATAGAATAGGGAGGACCAGAGATCTCTTCAAGAAAATTGGAGATACGAAGGGAACGTTTCATGCAAAGATGGGCATGATAAAGGGCCAAAATGGCAGGGACATAACAGAGGCAAAAGAGATTAAGAAGAGGTGGCAAAATTACACATAACTATACAAGAACAAGCTTAAGTCCCTGATAATCTGATGGGGTGGTCACTGACCTCGAGCCAGACATCCTAGAATGTGAAGTCAAATGGGCCTTAGGAAAACTGAGCAACAACAAAGCTAGTGGAGGTGACAGTATTCCAGCTGAGCTATTCAAAATCTTAAAAGACGATGCAGTAAAAGTGCTACATTCAATTTGCCAGCAAATTTGGAAAACTCAACAGTGGCTACAGGATTGGAAAATGTCAGTTTACAATCCAATTCCAAAGAATGGCAATGCCAAAGAATGTTAAACTCTCGCACCATTGCACTCATTTCACATGCTAGTAAAGTTATGCTTAAAATCCTGCAAGCTAGGCTCTAGTAGTATGTGGGTCGAGAACTACCAGAAGTACAAGCAGGATTTTGAAGAGGCAGAGGAACTAGAGATCAAATTGCCCACATACGCTGGATCATGGAGAAAGCCAGGGAGTTCCAGAAAAATATCTACTTTTGCTTCATTGACAATGCTAAAACCTTTGATTGTGTGACAAATTGTGGCAAGTTCTTAAAGAGATGGGAGTACCAGACCATCTTATTTGTCTCTTGAGAAACCTATATGTGGGTCAAGAAGCAACAGTGAGAACTAGACATGGAACCACTGATTGGTTCAAAATTGGGAAAGTCCGGCAAGGCTGTATACTATCGCCCTGCCTATTTAACTTATATGCAGAGCACATCATGAGAAAGGTGGGGCTAGATGAATCAAAAGTTGGAATTAAGATTGCCAGGAGAAATATCAACAACCTCAGATATGCAGATTATACTCTAATGGCAGAAAGTGAAGAAGAACTAAAGAGCCTCTTGATGCAGGTGAAGAAGGAGTGTGCAAAAGTTGGCTTGAAACTGAATATTAAGAAAACTAAGATCATGGCATCCGGTCCTCTCAATTCCTGGAAAATAAATGGGGAAGAAATGGAGGTAGTGACAGACTTTATTTTCCTGGGCTCCAAGATCACCGCAGATGGGGACTGCAGCCAAGAAATTAAAAGACGCTTGATCCTGGGGAGAAAAGCTATAACAAATCTAGACAGCACACTAAAAAGCAGAGACATCACCCTGCCAACAACAGTGCATATAGCCAAGGCTATGGTTTTTCAGTTGCAATGTATGACTGTGAAAGTTGAACCATAAGAAAGGCTGAGCGCCAAAGAATTGAGGCCTTTGAACTATGGTGCTGGAGAAGACTCCTGTGAGTCCCTTGGACTGCAAGGCGATCAAACCAATCAGTCCTAAAGGAGATCAACCCTGACTGCTCTTTAGAAGGCCAGATCCTGAAGATGAAACTCAAATACTTTAGCCACCTAATGAGAAGGAAGGACTCACTGGATAAGAGCCTAATGCTGGGAAAGATTGAGGGTAAAAGAAGAATGGGACGGCAGAGAATGTGGTGGCTGGATGGAGTCACTGAAGCAGTTGGCGTGAGCTTAAATGGATTCCAGAGGATGGTAGAGGATAGGAAGGTCTGGAGGAATGTTGTCCATGAGGTCGCAATGGGTCGGACACGACTTTGCAACTAACAACAACAATTTTAGATGATCAATTTGGCATGAGTGAAAATACGTATTTTGATTCAAATGTTTGTAAAAATATAACAGATTATTAGTTTGTATTTTGAATTTACAGTAAAAGTTCCACAATTTCAGAAATTTAAGAAGTCTGAAACAAGATGATCTTTGAAATAGAAACCTTACTTTTAATATACTCATGATGTTCAAACCATGATACTTTTGCTTCTAATGTTTGGTATTTCTAGTTGATTAAAAATTCATTTTCGGAGATCTTTGCCTTGAAAATAAGACAGGAGATATTTGCTGCACAAACCCAATAGGTACTTGCTGGAATTTAATCTGTCAAACTCAGATGGATTGATTTCTCAAGGCATATTTTACTTCCATGTTTCCTGAAGCCTGCAAGTTATGTAAAATAATTATTTTCCATTTTTTTCAACAATGATTGAAATTCAGCAACAGCTATCTTTCCTTGCTGAGGATTCAAATTCTGAACATGCATATAGGATAAATACAATATAAAAATATAAAGAGAGTTTCCAATAATCAAAAATGACTAAAATTAATGTTTAAAATTAAATGTTATAAAACCTCTATATTTATATTTCATGCTATATAATTCAACAATGCAAGTAAATAATGGCATATCACAGAAAGAGTAAAGTTTGCTTCTAATGTTCTTTGGATGATACTTAGAAATAATATTTAACAAATAATATTTATTTTCCATATCTAAACAGCCTTCACACTGAGAAAGAAATCAACTTAACCAACTGGAGGCCAGCATAAATATTCCAGTTTACAGCAAATAATGTCAGCATCTCTATATTACTGATATCATATTTGCCAAGCGATGATAGGTCACCTTACTGTTAATTTCACACATGCACATAAGTAGTAAACATTCAGAGCATTCTTCTTAATGAGGCCATCTGGTGCTTCCTCATAACTGTGTAATGTTTAAGCTTCCAAATGAAATCTAATGGCAATAATACACAAAATCCACTGAAATTTACACTGAGAAAATTTACAGCCAGCCATCAGCTCAGAACAAATGTATCTGCATGACAACTAGTGGTATAAAAACATCAGCTACCTGAGACAAGAATAAATAACTGATTTTGACCCATGCCTCTTTTATAGAAATCATTAATAACCTAATGTTGGAAATTTTTGAGCAATAATTGCTCCTTGAAAAAGAATCTTTGTTAAACAAAATTATTTTGATATGAAAATATTATAGTGTTTTTTAAACAATGTATTTTAAGTCTGCAATCTTTAATATATGTATTAGACAATGAATTCCATTTAATTCATTGGGACCTATGTTGATCCCTATATAGCTGAGCTCCGTATCCTTATTTTAAGTTTATTTTTATAAATACTGAAAATTCCCTTTTTTTTCTGAAGACAATAATCTTTGCCTTTTTGTCATTGGGGTTTGGGTGGGACAGCATGTATTATAAAAGTGCTTCAGCAATCAGCCACTTGCTACAGCAAAAGCCGTCTGTACCATTTTGAATTAAAAAATAAGTGATAGAGAAGAGGACCATTCCATTCAGTTCCTGTCTATGAACTCACTTTGTACTTCATTTAGGAGTCTGACATTTATCCCTTTGTAGACAGCCTTAGCAATCCCAGTGCTTATTTGTGATGCTTCATAGTTATTCCCACATTCTTTAACCAACATACAAATCAAGATGTTAGTAATGCATTGAGTTAATTCCAATTGCCATTCATGTCTCAGAAGGCCAATAAATTTGAAAGTAAGTGCTTAATAGCTGTGCAATATAAATTATTGTTTTTTCCCCGAGCCTCATATTTTACTATGATTTAAAAGTAACAGTCACTCAAGCATGAGATGAGGCAGGAGGTGTTCAAGCTACGGTTGAAGCAATTCAGCTACTCTAATCACTTCCTCAAATATTCCACTGATGAAATAATGTCTAATGTATACTCACAGGGCAAAAATCCTTAAGCAAAATTAGTACTTTTAAGTCTTAATTGTTCATTAAATCAATATTAATTTTCGCAATTGACTCTCATCACCAAAGTGTCAAGAACAATTATATTTCCTGGTTTAGAGAAAAAACTGATGTATTCAAAAAAGAAAGGAAGGCAGATATCTCTAGAGTACAACTGCAAAGCCATTACACCTAAATAAGATATATGAACATCTCAAATTCTCAGCAATTTCCTAAAACAAGTTTACAATAAAACCACAGAACAGGGCACTTAATGAATCAATTGAGAAAAATCCATAAAACAGTCAGTTTTTGTGTATGTTAAGAAATAAAGTAGCCAAAATATAGATGAGCAAAAAACGGAAGAGAGCTTCATTTTGTAAAGTTATAAATACCTGAAATGTTTTCTCTGTGTTACAGAAATTATTAATTCATAATATATTATGACTTGTATATTAACAAGATAAACTTGTATAATTCTGAGCAATCTGTCTAATATTTTTCAAATCTGTTATTGATAATTTATTTTGGACAGCCATGAAACTTATAGAAATAATTTCTTAAAATTATGTTTATATCATTATGTATTAATCATAATACATAATAATCCCAACATATATATCGTTTTTAAAATCTATTTTTATTTTATTAAAAAAAGTTAAAATACAAAATACCATTTTTAAAAAACAACAACAAAGAAACAAAAAGAAAAACAGAGAAGACATTAAAAAGAAAAAAGTGCATTAAAAAAACATATTTACACATATTATCCTACCTTGTTGAAAGCTGATTAATGTATTACAACAAAATGATATTTCCCATCATTTGTGAAACAGGCCCAAAGAATTTTAAACTACTAAACTACTAATTCTATTTACAAATTTTTAATGTCATCTCTATACTATATTAATAACAAAATAGTTAACAGGAAGAACAGAATTTTATTTATTAATAAAAAATAAAACAAGATTAAAATTCCAAAACCCTGTTAACAAAACTCCGTTCAAAACTCAAGAAAGAAAAACCCCTTGTTTGTAGAGAAAGGTGCTTTTACTGAGCATTTATTTATTATTTATTTTTATTAGTCATATTTCTATGCCACCCACTCTCCGAGGACTCTGAGCGGCTTACACCAAAGACAGTATATTAAATAGCATATCGCCCCCAACAATCTGGGTCCTCATTTTACCCACCTCGGAAGGATGGAAGGCTGAGTCAACCTTGAGCCGGTGAGATTTGATCCGCTGATCTGCTGAACTAGCAGTCAGCTGAAGTAGCTGCAGTACTGCACTCTAACCACTGTGCCACCTCGGCTCATGAACTGATAGCAATGAAAAGAAATCAAGGTCTGAGGCAATAGGCGCGAAAATTACATATTGAAAGTATTCGCAAATCCCTCCCCCCAAGGACCCTGGCTGAAGTTCCCCAAGGTGTCATGTGAGGTGCATCTTCAGATGGTCCCATCCATCTGTTATGCCAGAATGGTTGCCTTTGACTGGCTATCAACAAGTCCATTCAGCTGCACTGAAGTTGATGAGAATATTCCTCCTTTTTCCTCCCTTTCAATCACATCACGAAACATCTCCACCACCTCACTTCCCCCTCCCAAATACCTATACATCCCCCCCCCATTACTATGGCAGCCGATAGCAAGAAAGCATCATAGAGCTGACATTGTTATTCTAATGAATTTGTAGAAAATTGGCCATAGCTTTTTAACTAAATCAAATCATCCCAAAAATTAAGCCTGATTGATCCTGGATCAAATATCCACGTTTGTTTCTTAATACCATCTCTTATCAATCTGATTAAATACAATAAACCCAATCTCCAAAGTCAGTCTACCTTCCCCCAGAAAAGTCCAGATGAAATTATTCCTCCATTAACTGTGATAAATCCATTCTCCAATCTCTTTCAATCAATAACTTTAAAAAAACCAACAATTTACCACTTACCTAACCACACAGTTTTTTGCTATTATATAAGAATTCAGGCTTGAACTTCAGGGAGGTGTATGGAGCCAGCTCTGTTATTTCTGAGTCCATGTTTCTTCCCAACTACTGCTTTGAAATCACATTTCTTTTGTTGGTTTGATTTTTTTTTACATCACTTGCCTCTGAATGTTTTCTACAGTCTTTATGAGTTCATCAAACTTTTTAAAATAGGTTTCAGCTAAGAATTGCATATTTTTTCAAATGTCAGCCTCCTTATAATCCAATATATTTTTATTCAATGTAGTAGATAGCTCTTGTTCTTTGAGGCAGAACAAGAAACAGACAAAAGAGCAAGGAAGGTATTTTCTGGATTAATAAAATTAAACTCCAAACTTTTTTGCAAATCGATAAATTACAAAATCCCTGTAGTAAATGCCCAATTAAAAATGTAAATCAAGTAAAAGTAAAAGCACTTTCACTATCCAGAGACACACCGTGTTTCCTTACGGAAAAGCAGAAGTTAATGAAAACAGCCAAAAAGATCAAAGGAAAAAAGCAAAAGAAGGAGATAAAAGCTAGCAGGGAGATGAAATAAATTCAGCCAGCCAGTTAATTTTTAAAGATAAAAAACCAAAGCAAAACAAAAGCTTTAAAAGTGAAATTAAAACCAAGTTTTGCTTATGAGAACAATCTGCTGATAGGAAAAGGGGAAAAAAGACCAATAACTTTCCGGCTGCTCCCATGGGGAATTGCTCCTATGATTTCTCCTCCTGATTGTGTCCACAGTCATCCAAAAGTCTTCAAAAAGCAGAACTAGAACTCATTTTCCTGGTTTTTATTCTGGTGCCTTAATCATTACACCAACTGATTCTCAGTTTGCCTTGTACACATTGTACAAATTTGCCTTATACACTTTCATTAGGCAAAATTTCTTCCAGATAAAATTTTTTATTAAATGAGTGAAGAAACTGCACTTTTTCAATCTCTTCTTAGACTCATCTATTAATATCTCTTATCAGCCTTCCTGACTTGAAATAATAGCAAAATTGTAGTAGGACTCTATCAAGTTTCATGTTCCTTTTATTGTATCAGTAAAAGTATATTCAGAATTTTAAAATGAATAGAATAGTCAGATTCATGTTTAATACAACTTAGAGTCCACTTGACTTGAGCAGCTAACAATTTAAATTAATAATAATAATTAGCTGCTGCTGCTGCAAAAAAAAATCACACATAGTGATTACAAACAATGGCATAACAAAATCACAACAGTGGTATAGTAGAATATCTGCAAGAAATTCCATTTGCCAGCAAACAAGAAAATAGACAAAATAGTAGAAAATGAAACGGCTAAAGTGCTCTTTTAGATTTCAAACAGATAAGCACCTGCCACGTATCATCCCAGATTTAACAAATGAGACAGCAGAATAGAATAAGAGGAGAAAACCACAAAATGCAAAGACCTGCAAATAGAAGTGGAATGATTATGGCAAACGAAAACAAAGATAGTACCAATAGTAGTATTCCAGCTAGCTTCTGGCTATGAATCCAAGACTTTGAATACATTTTATATGAATCTTTATAGATGAACATTTCTAAATTGCTATATTAATATACATTCTGAAAATTTTCTCCAGGTCACGTCATGTTGATTCCAAAATCAGCTAACTACCAAGTTTGGGCTTGGTAAATTCTACACAATGTTGCAAAGTTCTACATGGTTGCTGTCATGCTGCATAACTGTGGCAAAAAAATTGAGCTTGGTTTCATTGGATACTTATATGGATCTCTTTCGGCAATGTTTATATTATTGGCATTTAAATGTCCCTTTCTTTTGGTTTCTTTCTTTCTTAACTATGATTAAAATAAATTGGACTGATTATTAGAAAATTCCAAAAAGTATCCCTTCCTCAGGCTCCTTGGGCTGTTCTGGGCATTTAAAACTCCTTTTTTAAAACTTCTGCATGGAGATATACAGGTAGAAGGAAGTGGTTTTTGAAATTCTGAAGTACTACTGCATTTTGGCATACTTCATATGGAACAAAAGGGCTGGACAAGTTTCAATCTATATTTGCCTTTTTTGTGATATCCTCTTTTATTCAAAGTCCTCCATGATTAGAGTTTCATCAAATCATTTGGCAAGCTTCTTTTTTTGGTACCAATAGTCATCCCCCATCCATTTGTTTAGCCGTATATTTGTCCCTGCCACTGAATTAGTCTCAAGATTTTAGCTTCAAATTGGATAATGTTCCGGAAGGTCAAGATAATCCTTTCTCAGTATACCATTTTCTTTAGGCTATTCTTCATTGGTTTAGAAACAGAATCCATAGTATTTATGGAGTGTTACCTCTTTTTTTCATACAAATACCTGGAAGTTCCTTGACAGGTAACATCATTGGAGAAATAATCAACACTGTTATAGAAGTACAGTATTAGCTATTAGTAGCTAGATAATCTTGCTTGGAAGGGAAGAACTCTTCAGATTTAGCTCAAGAAAGATTTTATAGGATGTGGTGGCATTCATCACTTGTTAAAAAATTTCTAAAACAAATGGTCTTGCCAAATTGGCTTAGCCTGAATTAAGTCAGGAATTAAAGGAATCAAATTCAGCATCTTTTCTAGCTTTGCTTATATGATGGAGAATTGAAGCCCTCTGCCCACCATGATCAATAAAATTTAGAAAAGGTCAGATGAGAACTAGTAGACCCAAATAAAAGAAGATGTAAGTTATTCTACTAAGAGTTTTCTTTTTCTTTTATAAGATTGAGAGGAATCTTCAGAGCTGATTCACAAATAAGAAAAGTGATTCCAAACTTGTTGCTCTTTCCTTAGGTATTTCAAAGATAACCTAGAATTTCTGGGTGGAATGATTATGACTACACAAGTGCAAACTCATATGTGAAATGCACAGGGACCAGAAGAATATTGTTTGATGTGGCAGATTTTGTCTAAATAGCAGGAGAAACATCCCTGAAACCAATAGTAAAACTTCACAACTTTGAGAACTGAGAAATAATAAAACACACAGAATTGGTAGCCAGAAATAAACAAACAAGAAATTAATATATATATGAATTTATTATGCATTATAGAGTAATTATTCTTGTTAATTATAACACCCATTGTAGGTTTATATAGATAATTACTTAATTACATAAAACAGATGGATAGCAAAATGCTCCCAGATGGTGACACAATAAAACAAGTTGACAACCTACTGCTTATAATTATAAAAATAATTATGGTTCTCAAGCTAATTATACATACTGGTTGAACTTCATTTTGCCATATTGTCTATATATACATAACCACCCACCACACAGACATGCAGATACACACACATATCTCAAAAGGCAGATTCCTGGAAAAAAACTTCATCAGTAGAAATTGTTCCTTAACAAGAACGTTTAACAATTTTCACTACGGTATATCTTACTGAAGGATCCAGTTATATCCCTACCTCCAAAGAATAAACTATATCTTCCTTGAGATTTCTCAAAATTTTCTGTCTGAAAATTTTTCCTTGGACTAATAAAGGAAGAATCTTTCACTAATTCATTACTTAACTTATTGAGCTAAATAAAGTACTTTTTCAAATACTGGAAATTTCTATAGGGAATAAGTAATCATTCTTCATTCTTGGAATAAAAATCATCCTGGGGGTGTAGATGAAATTAAGAAAATGTTTTGCTTTGAACTCTGTAACAAACCATTGCATTCTGGAAGAGTAGCCACACTATTTTGGGTTAGCCACTGCAGGAGAAACCAAAACCCAGAACATTTTGGTCTTTCCAGTTTTGGAATCTAAATATGTTAAGTATGGCAACACTGATGCATGATACTTCTTCTCTTTCTCCTGCTGCTCCCAGCATGACTTGTCCTACTATTTCACCTACCCATTCCCTATTTTATCAGTGACTTCCTTTCCCTCCTTCCCCTCAGCTGCCACATCTGATATGCCCACATGATATATCCCACTGGCTTACCTATTCTCTGACTTCCCATTTTCTCTGCTTGTTTGTTTATTTATACTAAGCAAGTAAGTTTATAAAGTTTACATAAAATAATTATAATTATTTAAATTTATAAAACAAATCTGAATGACTAAACAAGTCTCTAGATCCATTAATATTCAGCTTTGTGAATCTCAAATTTTCAAAATTTGTGTACATTTTTTAAAATCAAAGAGCTGCACTGCAGAAGTAAAAAGCATAAAAAAATAAAAACAATGGATAATTGCAATTTAGTTGACATATTGCTATTCTTTAATTTTTGTTTTCATATTCAGCTTGTTTTACTAGTACCAACACAAAAACTGTGTGAAGTATATACAGATATTGCATTATGTTGCTGAAAATAAATATCCATTTTAATCCTACCTCCCTCAAAATTAAAAATACACTTGTATACTAAAAAAAGCTTCTACGCTGGCTGTTATCCTTAAATGTACAAGAGGCAACTATAAGAGCAAAAAATCACTAATATCCAGCAACTGTGTAAAGAGATCCCAGTTAGTTAGCATCATGAAAAGCAACAGATGGCACACTTATATGCATTCCACATTTTCATCCTCAAAGCACATAGACCCATATACCACCTGGCTAGATGAATAAGGAATTAGAGAATGTTAGGGAGGAAAGGACTACCAATAATGATTAATCACAATGACTAAATGGAACCTGAGGAACAGTATGTCACTGAATACTGGTTGCTGAGACAGGACTGTGAATTTTCCAGGCACATTTGGCTGGTCACTGCGGGAAATGGGAAACTGGGCTATACAAACCTGTGTTATGATTCAATTGGGCTTTTTACAGTGCAGAATCTATTGCAGATAATCTATTTGATGTGATAATGGGGGAGAACGGGATAGCAAGTGCAGGACTGGGATTTATCTTCCTGGAAGGATCAAAAGGTCCCAATTAAAGTTCCATAATGCAACTTTGCTTATTTTAATATAATAAAATTATTCTCTATCGAATTCTAATAACAGAAAAGCTACAGCCTGTAGTTGTATTTTTTAATAGAATATATAGAAAATGATACAGCTGACTGTGAACTGTAAGGGCATGAACATGAGGTTCAAGGTAATTAAGAAGCAGCCCAACAGCATTAAGGCAGTAATGTCATCCCATCTGCCAAATTCTACATTTAGCTGGAGCTATGCCTTTTGCTTGCTTCTGCTTTAGTTACCCACCTGATCCTTAGAGACTTGTTTTGATGGAGCATTTATGCCAAGCTTTTCCAGAGGATAGACAATCTGTCGTCTTGGTCGCACGGGAACCATGTAATGTAGGGCAGATGTCAGGGAATGGGCACAGGGATTCTGGTACTGAAGGACAAAAAGCTATATTTTAGCACACAGAATGTCAGAAGAGTGCATCACAGATGTCTCTGATTTGTGAATATAATAATCCTTTATCCCTTTGATTAAAACCCAGAATAGTACTTCCCCCTCCCTCAAAAATAAAATAAACACTCACGTAGTAGAGGAATCGGTTGTAGTTAATTCCCTATCCTAATGAAGATAATTATGAGAGTAATTATATTACTATCTCACTGGGAATGACAGATAAACAAGTGTTTGGTTTATGGGATTTTGCAGCACAAGAAGCTTCCCCCAGAGGAATATTTTTCTTTACAGCTATCACAAGTCTTCTTCATCCAATCTTATTAAGCGATGATACATGCATACTCTTAACCTTTGCTTATTTTACAAAACAGATAAATGATGCTTTCATTAAAGAGGTAAATGACAAATGCTAATGAAATAGCATAAACACTAAGAAATATTCTTATGCTTACATAAATACAAAATAGGACTGATTGCAGTGCAGTGAATTCAATTACAGGCTTTATATAAATCATAGGAAAGATGTAATAATTAAAACTGCAATAATGTCAATAAGAGATCTAGAGTATTTCCAAAGCCTTTCCGCACATTCACTGAAGCTTTTTTTGTTTTAACTTTTCAAACTGCTCCTAAGGATTGGGGAATCACACCTTCAAAATTTAAAGCAACACAGCATTGAAATTTGAGCTTAAGGTGAAGAAATACAAACAACCTGTCTGCCCAATCCAGGCAGGATATAATATCCATTATGTTAGCTGTTTTTTGTTTGTTTGCTACTCATCTTGCAGTGAATGACTCTGAGAATTTATTATAATTGGCAGAGAGTCCTCCTATCAAATCTGCTATGCTGGTTTATCAGAAATTGAAGTTGTCCAGTATTTATTCTCAGCTCCTTAATAAAGATCTTCAGAAATTACCAAAATTGTGTTTAATTGTTATTGCTTTATAGAACCTGTTATTTATATAGTTTTGGCGGGAGATTTAAACAACAATAGGTCACTTGTGATTGGTCAGCTCCCTGACCGGCAAGGTATATAAAGGGAGCTGTTTGCCTGTAACCTTTGCTGAAGTCTCGCGCTACATTAAAGAGCTGTTGTCACTACCTTGTTTCTGCCTCCTCAATCGCCCAACTCAACATTGGCGACGAAGGTGGGATTGAGGCACTGAAAAGCAAGCCGAAAAAGAGCTACCAACAGCGGATTCAGCCAGGCTGACAAGCCCGTACATAGCAGGACTACCACGATGTCTGTGTATATACTGCCAAAGCCTTTCAACCCAGCCAGAGAGAAGTGGGGGTCGTACATGATCCAGTTCGAGTGCTCCCTGGAAGCCAGCAACATGCAGGGCCTCCCCGGCAACCAAAAGAGGGCCCTCTTCCTGAGCCACTGTGGACCAGAGATCTTCGACATGGCTGAGTCACTTTCGGAACCGACTCCGGTCCAGACCGTATTGTGGGAAGTGCTACAAGCCACGCTGAAAGCACATTACAGCCCGGTACCATCTAAGTTCGTGCACCACTACGAGTTTTAGCAATGAGTACAGCGAAAAGGAGAGCCAATCATGGCGGCCCTGCATAAGGCTGCGATGCACTGCGAGTACCGAGACCTCGATGATGTGCTCCTAGAGCAACTAATCTGTGGCCTACAGAGAAGGTTGCTCGCAAGGCCTAATCTGACTCTACCCAGCGCCCTCGACAAAGCAAGGGCACACGAGCTATCCACCAAGGGTGTGGAGACCCTGCAACGACCAGCCACCTCACAAGGAACCCCGAGATCGACACCAGGACACCGAGAGGCCACCCAGACCGGCAGCGAGGATGTCTTCCAAACCGAAAGACAGACACGCGAGCAGAGAGAGCGCCGTGGGAGCTACTCAAGATGCGGAGGGGCACACCAGAGACAGACCTGTAAATTCAGGGACGTCATCTGCAGAGGCTGCGAAAAGAAGGGGCATTTGGCGAGAGTCTGCCAGGCAAGCCTACCAGTCAACCCCAAGCTATGGGACAGCTTCAGCCAATCAGAGCCAGCGCAACACAAGCGAACAAGTAGAGATGGCGACCAAAGGAAAAGGCGCGAGTTTCAAAACCATGAGACCTGCAGCACTAGGATCGGCCAGGCCAGCACGACCATCGAAAAGAAGGTCTACACCATGGTCAAAATCGAGGGGTGACCCTGTGAGGTGGAGATCGACACCAGGTCATCTCTGTCCATCATGTCCTGACCACTCTGAAAACCGTCCTTCCCAGCATTAAAAAGAGTCAGCTGCAGACCCAGTGAATTCGGCTTTGAGACTACCAGAGGAACCGCATCCATGTGGAAGGAATGGGCACATTCCAGGTCACGTATGGCGAGCACCGGAAGGAGCTACCCCTCACCACGGTCAGCAAAACCCTACCGAGCCTCCTGGGCCTAGACTGGTTCAAAGCCCTGGGAATGGAATTCACCAGTGTCCACAGTGCCAGTGGCAGCACCCTAAAGGACAACTTCATGCAGGAGTTCCAGCATGTGTTCGACGACTGGCTGGGCAAGTACGTGGGGACCCCTATTTCCTTTAATCTAGACTCTACCATAGCTCTGATCAGACTAAAGGCTAGACGAGTGCCCTTTGCACTCAGGCCCAAAATTGACTTGGAATTGGATAAGCTGATCAAGCAAGGGATGTTAGTTCCGGTGGACCACGCCAAGTGGGAGACCCCAATAGTGACCCCGGTCAAGCCAGACGGGTCTGTGCACATCTGCGCAGACTACAAATGCATGTTAAATAAGGCTCTTCAGCAGAGCGCTTACCTCGTCCCAATCGTGCATCATTTACTCCATTCGCTGGGCCCTGGCAAGCTCTTTGCAAAACTCGATCTTGCGCAGGCATACCAGCAACTACCGGTAGATGGTGCTACTGTGGAGGCACAGACTATAGTAACTCACAGAGGTGCCTCCAAATGCACCAGGCTGCAATTTGTAGTCAGCATAGACCCCGGACTATTTCAAAGTACCATGGAACGTCTGATGAGAAGCAACTAGGGGACAGACTCAGGTGCGTGTTGAGGAAATTCAGGGATGCTGGACTCCATGTAAAAAGGAACAAATGCATGATCGCAGTTCCCTCTGTGGAGTTTCTGGAGTATTGGGTAGACGGAACAGGCATACACCCCACCGAGAGCAAAATAAGGGCCATCCAAAACGTGCCCACACCAAAAAACAAATCAGAGCTACAGGCTTTCTTGGGTCTCCTTAACTTTTACGCCATATTCCTAAGAGACAAGGCAACGGTCGCTGAACCCCTACACCGGTTATTGGCCAAGAATGCACCTTGGGTCTGGGGGAAGGCTGAAGCTGCCACATTCAACGCAGTGAAAAAACTATTATCCGCGGACAGTTTCTTAATTTTTTTAACAAATTTTATATTTATATGCCATATAAATTCAATATAATGCGACACTACCGCTTGTCCTAGTCTGCGATGCATCCCCTTTTGGCGTGGGAGCCGTTTTGAGCCATAGACTACCGAATGGGCTAGAGGCACCCATCGCCTACTATTCACAAACCCTGTCCAGCGCAGAATGGAATTACAGCCAGCTGGACAGAGAAGCCCTCACAGCCGGGGGTCAAAAAATTTCATGAATACCTATTCGGATGAAATTTTGAACTGGTCACAGACCATCGGCCACTCTTGGGCCTCTTGGCTGGGGATCGGCCCACCTCCACTGCCTTGTCTCCACGCATGACACAGTGGACCATCTTCCTGGCAGCTTACTCCTACTAACTTATCCACCAACCGGGACTGAGTTTGGGACATGCGGACGCCCACAGCCACTATCCGCTACTGGACCTCCTAGAAGAACCAACCCCGGAGGCACCAGTTCTCCTTATTGATGTTTTGGACTCGGGGCCTCTCACTTCAGCTGAAGTGGCGAGAGCCTCAGCTAAGGATCACGTGCTGAGAACTGTAATGAGTTGGGTCACGAGGGGTTGGCTGGCAAAGCCTGAGGGCAGGGAATTCAAAGCATTTTTAAACAAAAAGAGTGAGCTGTCTATGCAAGGGGATTGTTTGTTATGGGGTGACTGCGTCATTGTGCCCTTATGCTTAAGGGAAAAGGTTTTTAAAATGTTGCATGATGGGCACCCCGGGATTGCAAGGATGAAGGGGCTGGCGAGAAGCTACGTCCGGTGGCCCCAAATGGATAACGACATTACCGAGTGGGTGGGGAAGTGTAACGCCTGTCAAGAATCCAGGCCAGATCCCCCCATAGCACCAATCAGGGAATGGGAATGTCCCCAGGGTCCCTGGTCGAGGATACACATAGATTTTGCCGGCCCATTTCACGGCCAAACATTCCTGGTGATCATCAATTCCTATTCAAAATGGCTCGAGATCATCCTAATGCAATCCACTACTTCCGAAGCAGTCACAAAGGTGCTTCGGAAACTCTTTGCCACCCACGGATTGCCCAATACCCTTGTACTGGATAACGGGCCCCAATTCACTGCACCCAGTTCGAGGGGTACCTGGCAGAGTTGGGCATCAGGCATGCACTCTCTGCCCTGTTTCATCTGGCCAGTAATGGACTGGCTGAAAGATTTGTGAGAACAGCCAAAGAGGCACTTTCACGGCTGGACATGGGAGACTCGCAGGCCCAAATAGAGAAATTCTTAACAGTCCAGCATGTCACCCCGTGTACAGCCACGGGGCACAGTCCAACCGAACTCCTAATGGGTAGAAAGCTTAGGTGTATCCTGGACCGATTACACCCCAACTATTCCCCGGACGGATTTAGAGGAACTGATCAGAAGTTGAGGGAGTTTCAGATAGGTGTTCGCAAGGAATTACTCAGATGGGTCCCTATGGTAGCTGGGTAATCTCTGACACCAAGGGCCCAAAATCGTATATGGTAGACGTGGGAGATGGGAGGATCTGGCGTAGGCATATCGATCAACTCAGAAAAAGATCAGCCAGGGAACCGGAAGTGTACTCAGAAATTCCAAGCCCTGACTACCAAAGTCTTCCTACAACAGCTAGCTCAAGCCCAAGAAGGTCGGAAGACTTAGCTGCGAATCCTGGGATCCAGCGCCGCCCCAAAGAGATGCCACTCCCAGCCGAGGAAATCAATGTCCTCGATGAAATCCAGGAGGTTCCATTGGCGGAGCCGGGAGAAACAAAAGGTCCCTCCGATTGGCTCGACGCCACTCCTCAGACTGAACTGTGCAGGTCAACCAGGGCCCGGACACGCCCTGGTCACCTGCGTGACTTTGTATGCAAATGTATAGACTAAGTGCCTTCTGGGAGGGGAAGGGTGTTATGTATGTAGTTTTGGCGGGAGATTTAAACAACAATAGGTCACTTGTGATTGGTCAGCTCCCTGACCGGCAAGGTATATAAAGAGAGCTGTTTGCCTGTAACCTTTGCTGAAGTCTCACGCTACATTGAAGAGCTGTTGTCACTACCTTGTTTCTGCCTCCTCAATCGCCCAACTCAACAGAATCTCTGGACTTAACTCTCATGTTTATGAAGGCTGTTTGGTTATCTCTGTTTCAGATTAGGGTTAGATGTTTATTGTGTACTATTGTGTACTCTTAAATTAATAATAAATCTATTTGAGCTATCATGAGTGTCTTTAGATCCTAGTCTGTGCTGATACTAGCTATTTTCTGTGTAGAAATGACACTTAACAGGACAGTTTTGAATATGTTTTGAAGTAATTTCTAGGAGGTTCTATGTTAGATCTGAAAACTTTTAAAAATATTTCTCATTTTTTTTACTAACAACAAAAAGGTAATAAATACAAATGGAGGGAATACATTTTAATGAATCTGTCTCCCTCAGATCAAATATTAATTCTTAAACATGTTTTAAGAATGTTGCAATGCCTATGTAGCAGTTTTGTTATTTTGTTTTTTTATTTTATAGCAAATGTCTTATTATTTTATCATAATTGATTAAAAGTAATTATTCTTTCTTTTATTCATTTCCCAAATTACTATATAGTTCATACTAGAAGTGCATATATTTATTTTTGTGCACCAACCCAACAAAGTGAAGACACAATAAAAAAAATAAAATTAATTTTTAAAAAGCTTGCAGCTTACCTTGCCTTCTACAGGTTGGGAATAAATGGGATAATAGAGGCAAGATTTGTAGGCTAATCGAAGTATCTCCTTCATAAAATGTTTGGCATAATGATGAAAAATTGGATTGAGAGAAAAATGGTAAAGATGGCCATGTTCTTCCTGCTGGTAATGACTGAAATAGATAAAATCTTCAATGTTGTAATGTGAGCGAATATATTCGATGTCCTGGAAAACAATTCAGGAAGTGGTTAAGGAGGAATTCTGCATCTCTGCATCAATACTATATCCTTCTGCCTGCATAAAAAGATATGCTACTATTAAGAAAAACATTCATTTGGAAATTCTTTCTTGTTTCTTTTCTCCTCAGATTTCTCCTTGCAGAGAGAGGGAAACTAGGATCCAGACCATGTGAACTTAATTTAAACAAATATATATTCTTCTCTAGCATTATCTGCAGGATGTATATGTGTGCGTATGAAAACAGGAAGCTGATGGATGGAGTATCACAGTGCAAACTTCACTCCTTTTGTAAATGTGCTAAGATTGCACAGATGTTTAAAAGGAATGGGGTTTTCCTATCTATAAGAATAATTGCAAATATGAATACATACCATTTCATTTCTAATAATAGATATTCCAACAATTTGATTCAAAACCTCTGCTACAAATGCCTGAACTGGTGTCCCATCCTGAAAAAAACAAGTAAGTTGGAACCAATTGTTTTCCCTTTACTAATTCAGAAAACATTGACTGACTGATTGGATTTCTATCCAGCTTTTCCTTCAGAAACCCCCCCCCCACCCCCCCTCTATTTTTCCCATCCTATAAAATGAGGTGGTTCTGGTAAAATTGCTTTAGTCCATAAGATTTACTGTACATCTCAGTCTTCAGACTTCTTGTCTACTGGAGTGTTTCTACCTGATGGTAAGTCTTGTATTAGTGGCAATGCAATTTAGAGATTGCACTGATGTACTATACGTTATCCACAACAGACAGGGATGATCTCAGACTCAGTGTTCAAGAGTTTCAATCTGGTGGGTCTTTAAAGAATTTAATATGCCTGCTTGGGCAGTTCAGTATGATGTGTGCCAATTACAGGGTTCTCCCAGTACATCATTGCCTAAATTGTCTAAACAAGACAGAAAGATGATCATCTGAAAATGTAAATATATTATCTATCCTATTATCATGTTCCGATTACTACCTGCTGAGGTGAGGTTTAGTATTATGTAAGATGGATAACTAATTAACTAATTTACTAATTACTCCTTAGTAAACCTATTCTGGAGTACTGAGGATGACAAAACAGGTTTTCCCTCAACACCTGAAATGAAATGAAGTAGGCGGCTGTAAGTAAAAGGGGTCTCTTAGATATGGGATCCCGCTTGTGGAATTTCTCTCCAGACAGGCAGATCTCCAAGTACATTAATATATTTTAGTTCAGGCATTGGCATCCTTGTTCTCCAAGGCGTCTTACTGTTTTCTATTCAATCTGATTTATTAATTTCACATCATGTTTCTTTCTTTTTTAAAGAGAGTGTTAACTAGTCTATAATCTGCCCAGAGCATTTCTATTATTGAGTGAATTACAAATAATTACAATAAAATCCATTCACTATTACCTATCTCCCCCCCCCAATATTATTATAGCACTTACTGGATCTCTTCGTGCTGATAAGTAGTTATTTAGGTCATCCAATATAGCTACGTTTAATTCCAGGGTTTGGATTAGTCTTTTAATGGCAAAGACATCAGTAGATTTTGCCGCTCTTACATGAAAAGACCTGTTGAAAACAAAACTAATTTCAACAATGATATCTACTAATATCTAAAGTTTCAGATCCCAGACCTGAATAGGCAATTTATAATGAACTTATGGTAATAATTGTCTATAAAGAAAAAAAGAAATGTGATTTATTTATTTATTTGATTTATGTGCTGCCCATCTTGTCCAGAGGCAACTCTGGGTGACTTTACAAACATTAAAATCGCTAGACATTAAAATGATAAAACAATAAATGACAACAATAAAATAACTACTGTTAAAAGTGGGAAGGAGGGGAACAAAAATTATGATACAGGGTTTTCATATCAAAGTTGGTTTGAGAGCCCATTACTGTGTTCACAGGGAATTTAAACATATTGCACCTCAGTGCATATCATCACTATAAATTTTCATCAGCCCCATATCTATGCCTTTTCCAATACTTTGTTCAATTTCCAGCTGAATCCTTGCCAGGAGAGACAGAAAACTCCTGTCAGTTGACAATACAAAACTACTGATTTTAGAAAATTATTCAACCTGTTTTCATCTTGCTGCTGTTTTTCAGGACTATTTTCTTTTACTATTCATAAACAAGTTTCACAAAGAGCTGAAAAGAAAGTAGGTTTGAAACATGGGTACCTTTCTAAAAGAAAGCAAGCTTTACTCTTATGTTAATACAAAATCCATTTTATAGTGACTTTAGATGTCCTATTTTTCTAGATGCCAGACAGTGCAGTTTGCTTCTAACTCTTGCATATATGTATTAATAATATAAAAATAGCTTCTGCATATGTAATTAGTTACAATAAGCAAAATGGGTTAAATAACCTTAAAAAATGTACTTAAAAATGGAGCGCTTAAAAAAAAAAGACCTATTATGAAAATAACAAAGTGGGAGAAAACTATCTTAGTCTGTACGTGCTCATTTTCCTCTCAGTAAAGAATTAACTAATTTTAGAAGCCTGAATCACTTGACTGTCCAAATGTAAGGGCACCATTATTATTGTGCTTTGCATTCAAAATTGAAGAGAAGTATCCATTAAGCATTTCAGGCTACACCTCGTTGTATTATTATTTTCCAGCCCTCCTCCTTAAGTAGCAAACCTGGTATTGCATTTGCCATCTTCTGGTTATTGTATAAGGCTTTTCCTTTTTTTATAACCCTTGCCAATCAGTTTTTCATTTGGAGCTTTTCCCTTTATCTTGGTGAGTTTGTACTTTTAGTTTTCCCACCCCCACACCCCCATGCTGTTTCCAGACAGTTTGCTTTTATCCATTTTCAGCAACTCACTTTCTATTCACATGTCTTTTAAACCTTCACAGTGCAAACACATTGCATTGATCTTTGCTTTTTATATATATCTTCATCAGGAAGGGATTATTAGCACTAGCTTTTTATACTCAGATTTTTCCATTACTGCTCAGTTTTCCATGCACATCCATATTTTTTTCAGGAATTATATTTTAATCTGAGAGACTTCAGATGAAAACTGGTGGTCCAGTTTTTTCTCATTTTACATGAGTTTTCTCTCATTTCTCATTCATACCAAATCTCATCAATAATACTTTCATATTGTTGGCTCATGTAAAGGAGCAAATGTTGAAACAGCTAAAATACTGTTTGTTTAATGTGGTTTAGCTATTTTAAGGTTTTATGTTTTATGCTGCTATTTTAATTTAGCATTATTTTTGTTTGTTTGCTATTTTGTGAGCCATATTTGGAAAATGGGTGTTCTGTGACATTTAAATAGGTATTCAAACCTATGTATAGGATGGAGCATAATATCGGGAAGAATATCTGTACAGATATACTCATATTCAAAAGTTATTCCCAGTCCAGATATGCTTCTAGCCGGAGTATGCAAAATTGGTAATCCAATACACACCATTCAATCCAACAATACTGTATGATGGTCCATTAGAATTTAACAAATCTACATTTCAGTCCTTATATAGTATGGCATGGTCCATTACCTTGTAAGGCTTTACTAGGTGATAATCAGCACTTTAGTTCACTCAGGAGTGAACTGATAACCAGTGCAGTTCCTGAAGTAAAGATGACACTTGGGTATAATGTGGCATATCTACTGTCTGTGTTGCTGTGTTTTGGACAAATGCTAAATTCTGAGTGATCTTCAGAGGCAGTTCTAAATATATTGCATTGCAGTAATCCATCGACAGGTGACAAGAGCACGAGTATCTGCCTAAAGGGCTTTCCATTGTAGGAAATGGTATGCCCTAATTTCCAATCAAAACATTTTATCTGAAAATAGTTGTGAGAGCAAAATGTATTACTAACTTGAGCAATCCAGATCGGTGAAATACATATAGTTCCTGATCCAGTGTACAATTGCAGAAGGGAATAATCCTAACAAAACTCTGGATCAGGTGAAATTCAGGGACCATATGTGGCACTGTGATGATGCAGAAGTCTTTGTCCTAAAAAGTAGTAACAAATTTAAAAAAAAGGAACTGCAAATACAAAATATAGGATAGGATTATAGAAAGAGAGTAAGTCTTTTCCCACTTCTCACTTTTCTCACTTCTTTACTAAACTTTTCTACATTCGACGATTTCTCAGCAGGGCCTTGGACAAACTGTAGGCAGTTGAAGCACGTGCAGGCAAGGAAGGAAACTAAGGCTGCCATTTCCTTGTACAATCAATCTCTGAATCCAAGCCATGAGAGAATTAACTAAATAAAAGCCGCCCAAAGTCTCCTTAAACTCCAAGCTGGGCGGTATATAAATTTAATAAATAAATAAGCACCATGTAGTTCTGCCTAGGATATTCATTTGCGAAGATGGCACTCGGTTAACTCATGCTGGTTATCATTGAAGCATTGAAGGCCGATGGATAGATACCATATTTATAGCAAGAAATCAATATTATTATTGTTGCTACAATTTTCTATCATCAAAGGTCACCTGGGGTAGTTTGTTGTTACCTCAACAGAAAGGAAGAGGTGAGTGTTGGTGCTCATTTTTAACAGAAATAAATAAATAAAATTGTCCTGCTTTTGGTTTAGCATTGTGCCACCAAATTATAATGTGATAAGGAGCAGGAGCAATCAAATCAGTGAGTATTCCATTGCGGACTTGTATTAAGTTTTATTACAATCCCTCTAAAAATATTTACAATAATTCAAAAATTATTTGGTCATTTTTTTCCTCAAAAACAATGTTGCCCTGTGCAAACAAGCATGACTTTTAGCAAATAATATTCTAGTAATTAATTTGCAAGAAATTACTTTATATACATTTAGTATGAAGAGTTTAAAATCAAAATGTCATACTTACTGGGAAAAGTTCAAAAACAAAATGTAAGAAATCCAGTGACCTGTAAATAAAGCCAAGTACTTTAATAGAAACATAGTATTTGCAGCATGTAAATGCACTTTAGCCATATCCCCCAACTAAAAACCAAATATACACTGAAGTACAAACCAAAAAACTGATCAACAAGTGCTTTAATGGATATTCCATTAAGGTCAGTAATAGTAATCCTCTTGCCCTTCGCATCAGAGTCTCTTAATTATCACCTCATTTTCTTTCTCCTTCCATTCACTGCAAACAAATACGGTACTTCTCATCCACTTTTTGAGCTGACTTTTACTTCATCATTCTTTTCTACAGGTCCTTCCTGTGTGCATTTAAGTAGAAAATACCTTTTATCTTATTGTTCAATTATGACCGGTTTGAGGAAACTACTAGGAGACAATGTTTCTTTGTGGAAATAAGATTAGAGATAACCAAATTCTATTGTTTTCCTGCTTAATTTACTTGCTCTATTTCATTCTCCAATGGAGAAATTTGACTCTCAGCATAAGCACAACATAAGCAAGAGTCAAAATTAATAAAGGAAATGAAGGGAAAGGCCCAGAGAAGAGGGAAGAAAATCAATTAATTTGGTAGTTTAATGGGTAAAGTTGTTTTTAAATTAACAGTGGGCAAGGTTTTTCAAGCTAAGTATTGCAGTTGATTGTAGAGAAGCAGGTAAGGGTGTGCCCTCTGAAAAGCGGTTGGGGCCAAAAGAATAATTGTTCATGACTCAATTAGAAGCAAAATTAAATCAAATTAAATTTAAATTAAATTAATTTAAATTAAATTAAAAATGAAGTATAGTTAGCACAATGTTAGATGACAATCCCTAATCGATGGGACCCAGAACATGTCCCTCTTACTGATTTAATGACATGGTGGACACTTGGCCCCAAACCATGAATGGCTTTTTAGAATAAATGATCACTTTCAACTATACCCAGGAGCAAATTTGGAGCCAGTGCAACTTGTAGAGCAGATGTGTAACAAAAAAGCCTCCCATAATTGCCCAAACCGTTGCATTCTGGAACAACTAATGTTGTTGTTTTAGGCTTTAGGAACAGCCATATGTAGAGTGCCTTGCATTAAGGAGGTGACCAAAGAATGAGTTACTATATACCAGAGGTCCCCAAACTTGGCCGCTTTAAGACTTGTGGACTTTAACTCCCAGAATTCTCCAGCCAGCACAGCTGGCTGGAGAATTCTGGGAGTTGAAGTCCACAAGTCTTAAAGCAGCCAAGTTTGGGGACCTCTGCTATATACTGTGCCACCTAATCCAGGAACAGGCATAAGAGGTGCATAACATTAATCTGTGCAAAGGTTCCCGAGGCCATGGCTGCTATTCAAACAAAAACTGTGCATTGAAGATGACACCAAAATCGCATATTAATTTTGCCTTGAATAGTGCAGCCCCATCCAGAACTAAGGATGGAAAATCAGCAGAACCAGGAGACCCTGATACCCAAAGCCACAGTGTCTTGCTAAAGTTGAGCTATGCAGACCCTGTTCATTCGCATTAAGACCTCTATGGCCTCTAGGCACTAAAACCCAATCTCTTTAATGTCACGTGTCTGTCTGGAGGCAGAGACATAAAGCTGAATGTTACAGTACATTGGTATTACCCTACCCCATGCCTTTGAATGACCTCACCCAGAGTTTTCATGTAAATGGTTGTGGAGAGTGAGTCAAGCCTTGAGGCACCCCATATGAAAGGCCATGGGCAAACTTCTCGCATCCATCAGCCTTTTAAGGTAGACCAAATTAGAAAGCCAAAGGTATAAATGCAGCTACTACTTTCATTATATGATTACAATAACAGAAGCTTCCATATCTGAATATGTATCTCTCTCCCTCTCTTTGTCTTTGTGAGAATGAGGGAGGGTCAGGTCTGAAATACTTCCTCAAACTGCATTTTTGTTTTGGATTCAAATTTATTTTAACTGACTGTTGTATTGGTGGTGGTTCTTCCTGTTCCTCAAGGTTATTCCCATATCCCCTTACATCATCACACTGACTGGAACCGACCCTAGAAGTGGAAGGAAAACCAGCATAATATTATGTCCCAACTCTGGACATCCAGTCAGATTTCATGGTTAATGGTATCAATGTCATCATATAAATGCCACAAATTAAGTAATTTTCAGATGCTAGACACAAATTCTGTACATCATAATGACATTTGTTTGATGATGTCTCTTTGCACATATCATTATTTTGTTGACATCACAGATTGCTGCACACATTCCTGAATGGGGGACTAGGAGTTACAGACAGGTAAGTTGTCTTGACTCTTTCTTTCAGAATAAAAAGTTAGTTAGTTGCTAGGATTATAGTAATAGTAGCATAGGAAACAAGACCAACTCCCTTTCCTGTAACGTTCTATGGTTGCTATCCCAATTCAATGTTCCTATGACTGGTACCAGTTTAAATATTTATTTTCCAAGTTACAACGATATACTTATGTTTAAACTTCTATGTACAGTGAACTGTCCTATTTATTTTCTACCTACTTATAAATTATAAATAGCTTGATTTTATAAAAGCTTGATAAGCAAGATATATCTATTTCAAGTAAATAGAATATTACATAGATTAATAATATAAAATATGCCCAGTAATTGCTTTGATATCATGTATCTACCCTGTTTCCCCCAAAATAAGACATCCCCTGATAATAAGCCTAATCGGGCTTTTGAGCGCATGGCAATAAGGCCAAGCGCCTGTTTCAATAAGGCCAAGTGCTATATTAAAAAAAAAATATAAGAGAGGGTCTTATTTTGGGGGAAACATGGTAATATGTACTTGCCTTGTTTCATGTTGCTCATCAATACAAAAGAGCTGGATACAAAATGCATTTACTTCTCCTTTATATATAGGATGGAAAAGTTGTCTTTCAAAACTAGTAGTAGATGGTGTTTCAGTTGCTTTCAGATCCTTACTTTGGTCACTTTCTAATGGCAGTTCTAATGAAATCTGAGCAAGTATTCCCTCTTTCTGCAATAACAAGAAATAAAAAAGACAGGCTTGGTTTCATTTATAATAGAGTACCACAATATTATTCACAAAATCTTTTGAGACTTCATCTTGAAAAGTAGAGTACAGATATAAAACGGGTAATATGCATCATCTTATATCTATATACTACGTGTGTGTGTAGCTTGTGTGTGTAGTTTGTGTGTGTATTTATACACACTCACTAAATATAAACTAAAATTAAATAAAATACATATTAAAGGAGGGTGAGTTTGATGTAGTGGTTAAGCTAGAAACTAAAGAACTGTGAGTCCTAGTCCCATTTTAGCCATGAAAGGCAACTGGATGTCAATCTCTCTCAGGCCAACTCTTTTCACAGGGTTGTTGTTGTGAGGAAATAGGAGAAGAATGGAGCATTAGGTATGTTAACCATCTTGAGTTATTTATCAAAATAGTAATGGCAGAATATAAATACATAAACCAAGATACCTCAAATGGGCTAATTTATAGAATGCCTCCCAAAACTGGGACCCACGATTCCTGTGAAATTGAAATTTCATAAATTTGGCAAATTTTGGCAAATTTTATAAAACATTTTATTACATAAAAATTATCATAAAACAATTTATGACATAATACAAAATGTCATAAAACATTTCCTGTGCTGATGTTTGACTGTGATATATAGTACAACATGGGCTATTTTCAAGGCAGAGACATCTCTGAATGTATCCCAACTTTTTCAGTGAAGACAGTTCTGTCATTGTTGAAGGCACTGAAGAATCTGATAAGGAAATATCTCTGAAAGAAAGATGCAGTGGATCATCAGTTGTCTAGTACTTTTATATGAGGAACATCATCCCTGCTTCATTTTATTTAATTAGTTCAAATTTCAGTCAACAAATAAGAAAAAAGTGAAGCTAGATACTTCCACCAAACCAATTTAGAATGAACTTTTTTGATAAGTGTCCAGTTTAAGCAATCCATGCAATGGGATACAGTATATACAAGTCAATTCTAATAAAGACAAAAAAGGTAAGATTTTAAAAAAATTGTCTGTACCTGAGAACATGCAGCCTCAGAAACCTGTTTTTTTAGTAATGCGTAAAAGCAGGGACAAATCTAATAGATAAATATGTGGTTGCCCTACAAATTTCTACACGTGTAGGATTATACCAGAGAATGTTGTCAGTGTGGAGGCTGCAGCATCTAATTAAACTGAAATTTTTGGAAGTTTTAAAAAAAATTAAAAATTCTTATATTGAAAGTAATGCAAGAGACAAGCTATTAAGCTAACATAATTCCCCGGAAAATTTAAATGCTTCTGATATAAATCTTTACAGATCTGTAAAGGAATAGGTTGGGAGTTTTATAGAAAATAGAAGTTTACCACTCCTAGATGGATTCAGCAATCCAACGTATGGGTCAAGTTCAGGACAGTGGAAGGTTCTAGGCTGGCTGTGAAGCAAGTTATGAGGTTGATTTAGCTCAGTGGTTCTCAACCTTCCTAATGCCGCAACCCTTTAATACAGTTCCTCATGTTGTGGTGACCCCCAACCGGGGGTGGGTTCTAAAATTTTTTACTGGTTCTGTGGGCATGGCTTATTTTGTGGGCGTTGCTTGGAGGTCATGTGACTGGGTGGGTATGGCTAGCTGGTCATGTGACCGGGTGAGCGTGGCTATGTGTATAGGGACTACTTAGAGGGCTGAAAAAAGTCATTTCTGACAGGTCCTCACACTTTTGACCTGTCTTCGCACTTATGACTGGTCATCATTTATGCCCATTGTAGCATTCTTAACAACCATGTCACTCACTTCACAACTGCTTTTCTTCACCATGGTGACAAGATAGGGCAAAAACGTAAAATGTGAGGACAGTTGTAAGTTTGAGGACTGCTCAAAAGTGCGAGGACCAGTCAAAAATAACTTTTTCAGCCCTCTGAGTAGTCCATGTGCACAAAAGGACTACCCAGAGGGCTGAAAAAAGTGATTTCTGACAGGTCCTTGCACTTTTGACCGGTCTTTGCACTTATGACTGGTCATTATTTATGTCCATTGTAGCATTTTTAACAACCATGTCACTCATTTCACAACTGCTTCTCTTCACCATGGTGATAAGAGAGAGCAAAAACATAAAATGTGAGGACAGTCGTAAGTTCGCGGACTGGTCAAAAGTGCAAGGACCAGTCAAAAATAACTTTTTCAGCCCTCTGAGTAGTCCATATGCATAAAAGGGTACAGCAATAGAGAGGGATGAAGGAAGGGAAGGGAAATTAGAGTAGGAGTGAGGGTAAGAGAGGGAGGAAGAGAGGAGGAGGAGGAGAAAGAAAGAGGAAGTAGGGAGGACAAGAAGAGGGGGGAAGAGAAAGTAAGAAGGAAAGAAAAGAGAGAGGTGGTAGGTTTGAGGAGAAAGATTGCTGTACAATAAAAAAGATGAAAGGGAAGAAAGCCAATCCCAAATAAATATAAAGATATTAAAATAAAGAATGAATTGTTGAACTTTAAAGAATAAAAGAGAACAAATATGAATAAATAGCAATAATTAGAAACACACATACAAACATACTGGGTGGGGATATCGAGGGAATCGTCTTTGCTGCAGCTGCCATTGGATAAGATCTGCTGCCCCGGGTCACCGTGAGAGGGCGACCGGGTCATTGCTTCCTGGGACAGCTGTCTGAGACCCCTTCCCACTGTCGTGGGAGGACAGTGGAGTCCGATATGATTACCTGCCGGAATGGTGAACTCTCTCCCCTGGACTTTTTTAAACTTTCCTGGAATCCTTGGTCCTTTTTCATTCTCCCCAGACAGACTTTGGAACCTAGATGTATACATCCGCTGATCTCTTCGTACTGTGAGACTCCCCCCTCTCGCGGGCCTGGCCCTCCGTGTTATCGAGGGCCTATCTTGATGACGAGTTTTGGAACCCCGAGAGATGGCATGTAGCGAAGAGGGGGTTGAGGGGATTTTTATCAAAATTTTTAATGAAATTTTTAAGGGAATCTGGGAGGAGGGATGGGAATAATGATTTTCTAAGGGGAATCGGGAGGATGACCAAAGGGTTTGGGGGGGCAAACCCTTCAAGGTTAGAGCCAAGCCCGGCACAGGGGGACGGTTTGGAGGGTGCAAAACAAGGGATTGGGGGGGGCTGGAGGATCACCCGGAGGAGGAATTTTCCATCAGCACGGTAAATGGGAGGGGCAGATATGGCGGGAGTAGGGGACCATATCATATGCGGGGGGCGCACACTTGCTGTTTGAGAGCAATTGCACGCCCCGGTCCCCAAGACTCTACTCAGATACTCGGTGGCTTAGATACTCAGGACCTGGGCCTTTGGCTGATGTTATGCAATGCCAGGTCCGTGGTAAATAAGGCCCCCCTCATTTATGATCTTATACAGGAGGGGGGAGCGGACCTGGCAGCTATTACTGAGACTTGGCTGGGCCCGGAGGGAGGGGTCCCCCTGGTTGAGATATGCCCACCGGGTTTCAGAGCGTTCCATCAGCCGAGGGCCCAAGGGAGGGGCGGGGGGGTAGCGGTGATTATCAAAGAAGATCTTGGTGCGAGGGAATCCACTGTGCCACAGATTGCCGGATGTGAGACCCTCTTTGTGAGATGGGGCCTTGGGGTTCAGATGGGCCTGTTGCTTACGTACCTGGCTCCCTGCCGCGTGGCAATGGCCCTGCCCGAACTACTCGACGTGATAGCCGCGATGGCAGTTGATTCACCCAGGCTTATGGTTATGGATGATTTCAATTTGCCATCCGTTGGTGAGACGTCTGAGATAGTTCGGGAGTTCATGGCTTCCATGACGGCCATGGACCTGACCCAGTTAGTTCATGGCCCCACTCACAGAGGGGGTCACACTCTGGACTTGATTTTTGTCTCTGGCCAGTGGCTGAGTGGGTCTGTTATAGGGGATATAGACATGGAACCCTTGTCATGGTCAGACCACTTGCTCCTTCGCCTAGATCTTCAAACCGCTGCACCCCGCCGCAGGGAGGCGGAGCCTATAAGATGGGTCCGCCCCAGGCGCCTGATGGATTCTGATAGATTCCAGATGGAGCTTGGGCCATTTCCTGAGGTTCTGGCACACGACTCGGTCGGGGACCTGGTGGCGGCCTGGGATAGGGCCGCTAGCGAGGCCTTAGACCGAGTCGTGCCTCTGCGGCCTCTGACCCGGCGCCGATCCCTCATGGCCCCTTGGTTTACTGAGGAGCTGAGGGAGATGAAGCGCCGGAAAAGACGCCTGGAGAGCGGTTGGAGGGCCAGTCTCGCTGAATCTGATCGAACACTGGAAAGGTTGCATATTAAAACCTACCTAGTGGCGATAAAAGTGGCAAAGTCTAATTACTTTTCCGCTCTTATTGCGTCATCAGAGAATCGTCCGGCGGCCCTGTTCAGGGTGACCCGCTCCGTGCTTCAACCGGGAGTGCGGGAGGACCCCCTGGAGGGCAGGGCTGAGGATTTCGGATGATATCTGTATGACAAAATTGCTCAGATCCGACGGGATTTGGACTCTGACTGGGTAGATCCAGGCAGGATGACGAGGAATAGTCTTGAGAGCGTTATCTGGGAGGAGTTTGACCTTGTGACTCTGGACGACGTGGACAGGATGTTGGGGAGACTTAATGCGACCACATGTTTATTGGACCCATGTCCCTCCTGGTTAGTAATGGCTTCCCGGGAGGTTACACGAGGCTGACTCCAGGGAATTATTAACGCTTCGTTGAGTGAGGGTCACTTCCCCGCCACCTTGAAAGAGGCGGTGGTGAGGCCTCTCCTCAAGAAGCCCTCCCTGGACCCGGCAGTATTGGCTAACTATCGTCCTGTCTCCAACCTTCGCTTTGTGGCGAAGGTTGTTGAGAGTGTGGTTGCACGACAGTTTCCACAATTCCTGGAGGAAACGTCCTATCTGGATCCGTTCCAGTCGGGTTTCAGGCCTGGTCACAGCACGGAAACGGCATTGGTCGCGTTGGTTGATGATCTCTGGAGGGCTCGGGACAGAGGTTGTTCCTCTGTTCTGGTCCTATTAGATCTCTCAGCGGCTTTTGATACCATCGACCATGGTATCATGCTGCACCGGTTGGAAGAGCTGGGGATGGGGGGCACCGTTTTACGGTGGTTCTCCTTTCTCTCCGACCGGTCGCAGTTTGTGTTGACAGGGCGGCAGAGGTCGACCTCGAGGCCTCTCATTTGTGGAGTGCCACAAGGGTCGGTCCTCTCGCCCCTTCTGTTCAACATTTATGTGAAGCCGCTGGGTGAGATCATCCGTGGCTTTGGGGTGAGATACCATCAGTACTCTGACGACACCCAGCTGTACATCTCCACCCCAGACCACCCCAACGATGCCCTTGAAGTGATGTCCCAGTGCCTGGAAGCTGTACGGATCTGGATGGGGAGGAACAAGCTCAAGCTCAACCCCTCCAAGACTGAGTGGCTGTGGTTCCCGGCATCCCGATATAGCCAGCTGACGCCATCGCTGACTATCGGGGGCGAGTCTTTGGCCCCTGTGGAGAGGGCGCGCAATCTGGGAGTCCTCCTGAATACGCAGCTGCCTTAGAGGAACATCTGACAGCTGTAGCCAGGGGGACCTTTTATCAGGTACGCCTGATTCGCCAGTTGCGGCCCTTTCTTGATCGGGATTCCGTGTGCACGGTCACTCATGCCCTCGTCACCTCTCGCCTGGACTACTGTAACGCTCTCTACATGGGGCTCCCCTTGAGGAGCACCCGGAGGCTCCAACTGGTCCAGAATGCTGCCGCGCAGGTAATTACGGGGGCTACATGGCGCTCCCACATAACACCGCTCCTGCGCGAGCTCCCAGTGGTCTTCCGAGTGCGCTTCAAGGTGTCGGTTACCACCTTTAAAGCGCTCCATGGCATAGGGCCCAGTTATCTACGAGACCGCCTTCTGCCACCGACGACCTCCCATCGACCCGTGCGCTCCCACAGAGAGGGTCTCCTCGGGGTGCCATTGGCCAAGCAATGCAGGCTTGTGACCCCCAGGGGGAGGGCCTTCTCTGTGGGGGCCCCCACCCTCTGGAATCAGCTGCCCCCTGAGATAAGAAGAATCCATGACCTCCGTGCCTTCCGCCGTGCCCTTAAAACATTTTTTTTCCAACAAGCCAGGCTGGCCTAAGCAAAACCTTTTAAGCAATTTTAAATTGGGGTTTTTTTAAATTTTGGAGCCAATTTAGATATTCTTTTTAATTTGTTCTTAATGTTTATATTATGTGTTTTTACTTGGCTGTACACCGCCCTGAGTCCCTAGGGAGAAGGGCGGTATAGAAATCTTAAATAAATAAATAAATAAATAAATAAATAAATAAATAAATAACAATGCATTTTCTTTGAACAGAGTATTTGGCCGGTTCACAAATTTAAACAGTGTTTAGGCATTTCAATTAAATTTACAATTTCTATATTTCCTTTTTGCCATATTTATTCCTCATCTATTTTTTTAAAAAACCAATATTACCCTTCATCCTCATCTTTAATCTTAACCAAATTCAATTTTTCCCTTCTATTCTATATTATACTCCTTCGCATTGTCATCTATTTTTATATCCATCCTCACATTGGTTAATTATGTAATTATGTAATACAGTTGTTTAATACAAATTGAACATTTTAATATAAATTAATTAGTTATATAACTATCTTTTTTGTATATTAATCAATATGAATATGAATAGTCCAATTATTTCCATGCAATCCAATTTCTTACAAATCAACTAATTATATTTACCAATAATAATAAACCAAATAATTTCCCCCATATATTCCTCCAAACCACAACTTAACCATTTCTGCTTTCAACACAATATACAATTAATAGTATCTCAATTATTACAATTCCCTAGTTAAATAGAGCTTTTTTTCTTTTGTGTTTTAAAATCTTGAACCTCCTCTTTTGCTCTAAATTTCCCATTGTTTGCAGTTTTGCACCTACCTTTTTTGGTGAGGAAAAAGAAATCTCTCTCTGCCTCATTTTGTCACATTGCAGCAAAGACCCTGCTTTACTTTCAGTTTCACTTTTTCAGCATAGCTAAGGGGAAAAAAATCTGCTCCAGCAATTTACCTCTTTGCAGCTAGCTAGCAACAGAGCCCTCCGCAAAACAGCTGAGAGCAAATCAGCTGAGAGTCGGGAGGCTCTCAGCTTATGGTAATTAACCTATGCTGAAGCTGAAAGGGGCTGTTTTTTCTATTTTTGCAGGCACTGGTCTACTCATTTAACACTGATCAGCTGTAGGGCAGCCCTTTGAAGCCCGGTGGCAAGAATTTAAACAGGTTTTTTCCCTCTAGCCGTCAGCTGGGACTCAGGAGGTAGCAATAGATTGGGAGTGGGCGGGGTAAGCGAACGGGAAACGGCGAATGAACAGAGGCAGAGGGTGAGGGTGAGTGAAGGCGTGGGGGGGCAAGAGAGGGCTTTGGCGACCCCTGTGAAATGGCTGTTTGACCCCCAAAGGGGTTGCGACCCCCAGGTGGAGAACCGCTGATTTAGCTGAAGGAAGCTTTACCCAAAATGTTATACTATGGTTGATACCATATACTACGGTTGATACCATCCATCCATCCAAATAATGGAGCCACCTCACTAGTCTGCCAGTTCTCTGGCATCCGCACAATCAAGTACAATCAGGTCTTGAGGATCTTTGTAAAGTTAGGAATAATGATGCCAATTTAATCTCGAGAAGAGGCTATTCAGCAATGCATCACAGCTGAGAAGGCTTTCTGTCTAGGACCCACCAAATGTAATTCCCTAAATGATGGAACTACTTTTTCCGAATATATCTAATACTCTTGCTTATTTTCCTCACAACAGAATTTCATTTTTAATGTTGGCCAGTGTGCTCATAGTAAAAAAATGACAATAAAAGTTATGTTATCCTATCCTGTCCTATCCTATCCTATCCTTACCTTATCTTTATCCTTTTTTTAATTTTAAAAACAAACTTTATTAAATTTAAAAATATTAAAAAATATACAAATTTTTCTCAATCATAAAATTACATTTACAGTACACAACACCACAAACTAAATACATGTAATTATGTATACACACATATACAAACAGTGACTTATTACCTATTATCTATCTATCTGACGGTGCTTCTTTGTTACATTAATTTTCTCTGAATTTTGTCTTTACCCTTTTTTCTTTTGATTTATCCACTTGTACCATCTATTCCATACTTTAAAATATTTTGAATCTTCCTTGTCTTTTAATTCTAAGGTTAATTTATCCATTTCCGCACATGTATAAAATTTTTGAAATACCTCCTGATCCGTTGGCAAACAATCTGTTTTCCACAATTGTGCTAGTGCCAGTCTAGCCGCCGTAATTATATGTAGTGTTAAATATTTTATGTCTTTTCTAATGTTCCCTTTAATCATGCCTAATAAGACGACTTCTGGTTCTAATTCAATTTCTTGGTCTATTATTTCTACTATCCGTGTTTTTATTTATTTCCAATATTTCTTGATTTCTGAGCAAAGCCACCAAGCATGGAAGAAAGTACCCTGAGCTTGTTTACATTTCCAACAGACAGGATTTACATTTGGGTACATTTTCGCTAGCCTTGAAGGAGCCAGATACCATCTGTACCACATCTTATAATGATTCTCCTTATATACTACCGATTTTGTCATACTGTAATTGTTTTCCCATGCCCTTTCCCATTCTTCTAACTGTATACTGTGCCCAATGTTCCTTGCCCATGCTATCATCTGTCCTTTGACCAGTTCTTCTGCCAAATCAAATTCTAGTGAGTATTTGTAGATTTTTGAAATTAATTTTTCTTCTTTGGATTCTAATAATTTGTCTAATCTGTTTAGTTTTGGATCTATTCCTCCCTCCTCTTGATCTTTTCTGTATCTTATTTTTATTTGTGAATAGGGCCACCAATCTATTAATATTCCTTGTTCGTTGAGTTCTTCCCTTGTTTTCAATACTCCTTGTGAATCTAATATTTCTCTGTATCTTAACAGTTTTTGTTTTGCTAATATGTTGGGGTATGTTATTGCTTCTATCGTTGATAAACAGCCGGGAACTTTCATATAGTGTTTGCTTTTGATCTCTTGCCATGTACCAATTAATGATTTCCTAATAATATGGTTATTAAAATGTTTGTATGTTTTATTTCTAGGGCTCCATAGAAAGGCATGCCATCCCTTCATTAAGTTGTGTCCTTCTAAATTTAATAATCTTTGATTTTCCAAGGTTACCCATTCTCTAATCCATGTTAAGCTTGAGGCTTTATAATATTTTCCCCATGCCGGAAGTCCAAATCCACCTCTAGTTTTGTCATCTTGTAATATACTTAATTTAATTCTTGATTTTTCCCCTCCTACACAAATTTTGGAATTATTTTGTCCAGATTGCTAAAAAATTTCTTATCTTATTTAATTGGGATTGTTTGGAATAAATAAAGGAGTCTTGGCAGTATATTTGATTTTATCGCTGCGATTCTCCCCAACAATGACAGTTTTAATTTCCCCCATTTTTCTAAATCTTTTATTTTTTGGACCAAAGGTCCATAGTTATTCTCTTTTATTGTTGCACTTCTGGCTGTCAAGTTTATCTCTAGGTATTTCACTTTTTTGATTACTTGTAATCCTGAATCTTTTGCTAATTTCTCTACTCGTTTTGCTATTATATTTTTCGTTATCATTTTGGTCTTTTCTTTGTTAATTTTTAGGCCCGCTACATTTCCAAATTCCTCAATCTCTTTTATTAATTTGTGTGTTGTTTTTATTGGAACTTCTATGAAGAAGACAAGGTCGTACGCAAAGGCTTGGACCTTGTATTCTTCTTTTTTTACCTTTAATCATTTTATTTCTTTATTTGACCTAATGCTAATTAATAAGTTTTCCGGAGTCAAAATAAAAAGTAAGGGAGACAGTGGACAGCCCTGCCTTACTCCTTTATTTATTCCAAAGAATTTTGTTGGGTCTCCATTTACTAATATGTTTGCTTTTTGATTCATATATATTGACAATATCATTCTTGTAAATTTCTCTCCGAATTTCATATTTTTAATTTGATCTATCATGAACTGCCAATTAACTTGGTCGAATGCTTTTTGTGCATCCAGAAATATCAGTGCTACCTGTCTTTCTGGATGTATCTCATAGTATTCTAAAACATTTATTACCATTCTTATATTGTTTTTTATTTATCTTGTAGGCAAGAAACTGTTTTGATCCTGATGTATTCTGTTGTTTAGTATTTTTTTCATCCTATTTGCAATTATGCTCATGAAAATTTTGTAATCAGTATTTAATAAGGAGACCGGTCTGTAATTTTTTATTAATGTTGTATCTGCTCCTTCTTTCGGTATCAGGGAAAATATATGCTTCCCTCCATGTATTTGGTAGCTTCGCCTCCATCAATGCCTCATTGTATATTTCTAATAATAACCCATTTAATGAGTCCCCTAAACTTTTATAAAACTCCATTAGTAGACCATCAGTCCCCGGCGTTTTATTATTTTTCTGTCTCTTCAATGCTTCTTTTAATTCTCCTATAATAATTTCCTTGTCTAGTAACTCTTTTTCTTCCTCTGTTTTTTTTATTATTTGATTTATATGCCGCCCTTCTCCGGAGACTCAGGGCGGCTTACAGTGCGTTAAGCAATAGCCTTCATACTTTTGTATATTTATACAAAGTCAGCTTATTGCCCCCACAATCTGGGTCCTCATTTTACCCACCTTAGAAAGGATGGAGGCTGAGTCAACCTTGAGCCTGGTGGGATTCGAACTTGCAGTAATTGCAAGCAGCAGATGTTAATAGATGTTAATAACAGGGTGCTTTAAACCACTGTACTACAGGCTCTGTTAGTGTTGGCATCTCCTCCCCACTTAAGTATTGTTCTATTTCCTCCACTGTTACTTTATCTTTCTCATAAAGCTCTTGATAATATTGAATTATTATCTCCTTTTTCTTCTCTAAACTCTGTTGGATTATACCCTTTTTATCCTGTAATTTCTGAATTATTCTTTTTTCCCTTTCTTTCCTCAACCTATACGCCAGCCACCTCCCCGGCTTATTTGCATGTTCAAAATAATTCTGCTTTATGTATTTCAATGCCATTGCGTATTTCCCCTGTTCTAATATGTTCAGATTATGTTTCGCTGCTGTCCAATTAACCCTAATTTGTTCATCTCCCGGGTTTTCTTGTAATTTTTTCCCCCATTTTTTGATTTCTTCTTGCACTTTATTGTATTCTTTTTCCCTCTCTTTTTTCCATTTTGCGTTATAGCTATGGTTAGACCTCTTACATACGCCTTAGTTGTGTCCCATGCGTTTTGTAGGGAGGTGTGCTGTTTCATATTTTCCTTATAGAACAATTCTAATTCCTTTTCTGTATACTCCTTATATTCCTTTTCTTTCAATAGCTGTATATTCATTGTCCATCTACTTTTTTTTCTCTGCGGTCCCTTCCATGTCAACATTATTGGGTTGTGATCAGCCCAGTTGTTAGACAATATTTCTACTGTTTCTATTTCTGACATCAACGTATTAGTTATCCATGCCATATCTAACCTGGACCAGGACCTATGTGGGTTTGAATAGAATGTAAAATTTTTAACTTCCGGATTGTAAAATCTCCAACTGTCTACCATATTTAACTTTTCTGCCAAATCTATAAAGGTTCTAGAGAATTCTTATTTCTCTGGCCACTTTTATAATCATTTCTTATGTCCATAATCACATTAAAGTCTCCGATCAAACATACATTTTCCATTTTCTGTTCTATTATTTTCTCATGCACATTTGTATAAAATTCTGATTGCCGGCTGTTTGGAGCATATATAACCACCAATAAGATGTTTTTACAGTTGAATTTTAGCTCTATCATCACTGTTCTCCCTATCGAGTCTACATATTTTAAATTGCTATCTATTCCTTCTTTAACATATACCACAACCCCTCTTTTTTTTCTCCTCAGCCAATGCTGCATATGCTTTATCTAGCTTCTTATATTGTACATATTTTTCGTCTTGTTTTCTTATGTGTACCTCCTGGAGGCACACAATATCTATTTTTTGTTTCACAACTTTTCTTAAAATTTGGTGTCGTTTAGATGGTGAATTGAGACCGTTTACATTCAGAGATAAAATTTTTATGTTTTGTTCCATTTCTTAATGATTTTCCTGTTGTTTCTTTTTTGTTTCTTCCTGTTCCTTTTTTTTGGCCTCTTGTTTGTATTCCTTCTTCCACCTGAATCTCTCCTTCCTCCTCTTTTTCTCCTTCCTTTGGCACTCTTTCATGCTCTTGTCTCTGTTTTCCTCTGGTGTTCCGTCCCAACTCCTCTTTGCTACTACTTGTTGTTTCAATACCCATCACTTGATCATGTAAGTCCCTTGCTTTACTTTGTGAGTCCACCCTTATTTTCTTTCCCTGCCACGTTACCAGCATTCCTTCTGGTGTTATCCATCTAAAAGGTATATATCTCTTATTTAGTAACGTGGCCAAGAGCCAGTAATCCTTCCGCAGCTCTCTTATTCTTTTGGGGATTTGCTTCAGGGTAGTTCTTTGTTCCTATAAAACATAGGATCGTCCTTTGTTATTTTATATACAATGTCTCTGACTTTCCTTCTCACAAATCTTACATGCACCTCCCGGGGTAGTTTGTTTTGTCGAGTGTAATTTGTATGGACTCTGTCTACTTCATCCAATTCGTTTATTATTTCGTCCTTCTCTCTTTGGAGGGCCTCTGCTATCATCTCCGCCATTACTAACGTTAGGTCCTCCTCTCTGTCTTCAACCACGTTTTGAAAATGTAAATAAAATGCAGCTCTTTCCATCTCTAATTGCGCCATGGTGTTTTCTAATTCTTTATTTAGTCCCATCATTTTTAAATCTAGAGATTCCAATTTTTCTTCAGTCAATTCTGTTTTCTTTTCTATAGCTATTATCCTTTGAAATAATTTTTTAAATAATTTCTTGTATCGAATCCATCTTTTCGTCTATCTTCTGGATATCACTTTTTACCTCTCTCTTAACCTCATCCATGTCCTTCTGGTTTCTTCATGGTTCTTAGTCATGCACTCCTGCATTTTAACCATGGTTTCTTATATCGTCATAAGTGTGGCCTGCATTGTTGGCATACTTAATGCGGTTGGCTGCTTCTCTGATGAAAACATTCCCTCTAAAGTCCTCTGTGTCACTGGGGAGGCCGATGGTCCAGCTAGTATTGATGCGGTTTTCTTCCCTGATTTCAGCGTCGTTGTAATGGTACTAGTTATCTCCTTTATCTCCTTTATCTCCTTTAGTATTCTGTATTGTTCCACCAATATCTTATCTACCTTCTCCCAAATCACCATCCAAATTCTATGTAGCTTCTTTCTTTTCCTTCCTTCTTTATCCTCCAACTATATTACACTCCTAAATTAATTTCTAGTTATTCCTTTATTCCTTTAAAATTCCTCCAAGATCAACGCTCCTGCCTATTAATCAGTCAATCTATCTATTAATCAGTCACTCTATTAGCTAATCTATTTACTTTGAATAATTAATTATTACTATATAAATAGTATATTGGCAAAATAAACACTTAAATAGTCAATTATAAAACAGTTAATAATAATTGCAATAATTTATTTATTTATTTATTTATTATTTTATATCAAATTTATATACTGCCCTTCTCCTGGAGGACTCAGGGTGGTGTACAGCCGAAATAAAAACATAAAATACAAACATTAAAATACAATTAAAAAGATATATATGTGTTTGGCCCCATAATTAAAAACACTGACAAACCAATTAAAAAACATTTAAAAAGTGTTAAGCCAGCCCAGCTTGCTGGAAGAGAAAGGTCTTAAGGGCACGGTGGAAGGCACCGAGGTCTTGGATTCTCCTTATCTCTGGGGGCAGCTGATTCCAGAGGGTAGGTGCTCCCACAGAGAAGGCCCTCCCCCTGGCGGTCACCAGTCTACATTGTTTGGCTGATGGTACCCCAAGGAGGCCCTCTCTGTGCAAGTGCACAGGTCGGTGGGAGGCCGTCGGTAGCAGTAGGCGGTCTCAAAGTTATCTAGGTCCTATGCCATGAAGCGCTTTAAAGGTGATAACCAACATCTTGAAGCGCACCCGGAAGACCACCGGGAGCCAGTGCAGCTCACGCAGGAGAGGTGTTGTGTGGGAGTGCCATGCAGCTCCCGTAACTACCCGCACGGCCGCGTTCTGGACCAGTTGGAGCCTCCGGGTGCTCTTCAAGGGGAGCCCCATGTAGAGAGCGTTGCAGTAGTCCAGGCGAGAGGTGACGAGGGCGTGAGTGACTGTGCACAGGGAATCCCAATCAAGGAAGGGCCGCAACTGGCGGATCAGGCGAACCTAACAAAAAGTCCCCCTGGCTACAGCCATCAGATGTTCCTCCAAGGACAGCTGCATATCCAGGAGGACACCCAGATTGCGAGCCCTCTCCACGGGGGCCAAAGACTCGCCCCCAATAGTCAGTGATGGAGTCAACTGACTATATCGGGATGCCGGGAACCACAGCCACTCAGTCTTGGAAGGGTTGAGCTTGAGCCTGTTTCTCCCCATCCAGATCCTCACAGCCTCCAGGTATCGGGACATCACTTCAAGGGCATCGTTGGGGTGGCCTGGGGTGGAGATGTACAGCTGGGTGTCATCAGTGTACTGGTGGTACTTCACCCCAAAGCCACGGATGATCTCACCCAGCGGCTTTACATAAATGTTGAACAAAAGGAGCAAGAGGGCCAACCCCTGAGGCACTCCACATGAGACACCTCGAGGTCGACTTCTGCCCCCTGCCAACACAAACTGCGACCGGTCTGAGAGAAAGGAGAACCACCATAACACGGTGCCCCCCATCCCCAGCTCTTCCAACCGGTACAGCATGACACCATGGTCGATGGTATCAAAAGCCGCTGAGAGGTCTAACAGAGCGGGAACAGAGGAACAACTCCTGTCCCGAGCCCTCCAGAGATCATCTACCAATGTGACCAATGCCGTTTCCGTGCTGTGCCTGGGCCTGAAACCCGACTGGAACAGATCTAGATAAGACGTTTCCTCCAGATATAGCGGAAACTGTCGTGCGACCACACTCTCAACAACCTTCGCCACAAAGCGAAGGTTGGAGACAGGACAATAGTTGGCTAATACTGCTGGGTCCAGGGACGGCTTCTTGAGGAGAGGCCTCACCACCGCCTCTTTCAAGACCATGGGGAAGTAACCCTCACTCAACGAAGCATTGATAATTCCCTGGAGCCAGCCTCGTGTAACCTTCCGGGAAGCCAGTACTAACCAGGAGGGACACGGGTCCAGTAAACATGTGGCCGCACTAAGTCTCCCCAAAATCCTGTCCACGTCAACAGGGGTCACAGAGTCAAACTCTTCCCAGATAACGTTCTCAAGACTATTCCTCGTCACTCTGCCCGAATTTATCCAGTCCGATTCCAAATCCCCCTGGATCTGAGCAATTTTGTCATACAGATATTGTCCGAAATCCTCAGCCCTGCCTTCCAGGAGGTCCTCCTGCACTCCCGGGTTGATTATATATATGAAATTTGAGCAAATTTAAATATTTCTAAAAGATATTTGTAGGTTATTTATAGGTTATATATAGAATATAGGCTATGGATGTTTCTATAATGTTTTAAGTAATAATTTACTTCAAAATAAATAGTTATAAATATAAATGTCCAGTAAGTTCCAATAAATATATAATATGTCCAAAGGAAGAGAGAGAAAAAACAATATATTATCGAGAGTTCTATATGTCCAGGTTATTATATATTTTTAAAAGTGTCCGGTATATCTCCACTGTAATCTTTTTTCCATTTCTGGTTCCCGTTCCGAAATGGAGTAATTCAATATGACGATATGTAATCTGCACAGTCACTCGTAAGCATTTCTTACTTTGCCAAACCACCTTTTTCTTTCCGTTGGGGCAGCTAAGATGGGGATAGATATAGTGTCCAATTTGCTTCTCAAGCGAGGAGAGGTTTATTCAAATAAACCTCTCTCCACGTTCAATATTTTAGTATTTTAATTAGTTTCAATTCTTTAATATTTTTAATATTTTTTTTCCGCTGGTCTAAGGTTCGTCCTCTTCCTTTTTACTCTCCTCGTCGTTTGCCACCCATTTGCGCTCTGAGTCTTTCTCTTGCCCGCTACCCCTCCGAAAATCACCTTCCCCCCTTTGGTTTTCCACCAAAATAAAGATAGTTTAAATTGTTCGCAATCTGCTCACACCGCCGATCTTTGCACCGTACTCACTCTTCTGCTTCCCGTTGATCTCGTTCGGGGCGTCGGGCCTCTGAATCAGCCGCACCGGCTGCCTTCTTCTAAGCTTGGATTGAGGGTCCTTCTTGGTGTGGCGGGAGATCGCACCTCTCCTCGCCTCCTCCGAAGATTCCCCTCCTTATTATTGATCTCTCCAGGACCGATCTTCGCCCAGAAGGGCACCAAAAACTTAGAAATTCGGCACTGGGAACAGAGCGCTTCTTTTCCCATGCCACCTCGACTCTACGTCACCGCCGGAAGTCCTTATCTTTATCCTTACCTTATTTTAATAACAGTCCTGTGAGGTGGGTTGGGCACAGAGGGTTGGACACAGAGATTGGCCCAAAGTCAAAAAACTAGCTTTCATGCCTAAAGGTGGCCTAGAGGTTTCTTGGTTTCTTCATCACTATACATTGGTTATCATCCTACATGTTTTTTATCTGTGTATTTACCTACTACTGATATTGAAATAATGCTTCAGGCACTTGTTCTGAAAACAGCAGGGAGCCTGAGGATTTCTCACATTATTTTAGGTCTAGAAATCAAGACCCCAAGGCTCTGTTATGTGAGAATAGTGAGGCTTTGAAGATTGATGGCAGCCCTTCTAGTAGCAAGGTCACAAAACAGGAGGTGCTGGGAGTCTTGGAATGACTTTAATACAGGTAGTCCTTGATTGATTACCATCATTGAACCCACTTGCTCCCAGTGGTATTTGGAAAAGAAGAGTCTGTTTAGGTCCCTTCTTCTAGAAAATGTTACCACCAGGGACCTAAGAAATGAACCTTCTCTGCTGCCACCCATTCTCCATGATTACAACAGTTCCAACTCTTCTGAAATTTAGGAAAACCATTACGATATGTTTCAGTTAGCTATTGAGTATCTCTATGAAGTGGATATCCCCTCCCCCTTTATTGTATGACTATCTATATTAGTGAATATTTGTTCAGCACAACAGGATTAATAATTATTATGTAACATTACTATGTTATTTTAATATGGATGGAGAGTATACCGTTCACTCAGTTGTAAATGAAGTTATTTATAAGCCTGAATAAATAAATAACTAGCCCAACAAATAAAGAAACACTCCTTTATTGGGAAGGGAGTATTTTCATGAAAGAGAGAAATGAAGTAATTAATATAATTTACTAAGAATGAAAAGTAGGGGAAAGAATTCTCCTCTCTCCTCCTCTTTAACTTGTGTCTAACTGCTTAATCAATTAGTTAAAAATGTACAGTAACTATATTAAGAAGAGAATGATATGAGGATTGTCCAATGGGCAGAGGACAGGAATGATCAGATCTCCCAAATCTATATCCTGTCAAAAGTAGCTGCCACATCTTCTTTGTTTCTGAACCCTGTGCAAAAGTTTAACAAAAGTTAAATAAACTGCCAAACCCTGTGCAATGCATAGTCAGAGCAAAGGCCCAATTTCCTCAGACTTTATACAATAATATGCTAAATCTGGCAACCTTGAAGATTAGGGAGCAGACCAGTCTTTAAACAGACCAGTCCTTTCATCAGGACAAAATCAGTGGAAAGTCTTGCATTTTTACCTCTGACCATCCCATAACAGACCCTACTTTGGATAGGATTCTTAGTACATTATTATTTATGACCACCAGGTGGCACTACTTACTGAGCACTTCTGTACAATTTCTTAGTATGCATTATGCCTTAAGGCTCTTGTCTCCGGACAAATTGTAATAGAGATTTATACTGCATACCAGTAGTTGCTTCTGACCAGCAGATACAACTAATTATCAAGTAGTACATTTGATTCCAAATAGATATCTTTCCATTTGGTTTAGTAGGAACACTTTGTCCAAACTTCATGCCATGGAAATGTGAATGCTCCGTTGGATATCGGGCATCTTCCTTCTTGACCACATTACAAATGACACCATTTGACAACATTTTGGTGTGGCACCAATTATAGAGAAGATGAGAGAAGGCCGACTCCGCTGGTATCGACATGTCCAGAGAGCAACACCTTCCACCGTGGCCAAGACTGCCTAACAACTACAAGTCAATGGCCGGCGACCTCATGGGCATCCAAAACAGAGATGGCAAGACACCATCAACAAAGATATGCAAGCCGCAGGCCTGCACCCTGGAGATGCAGCTGATCGTGCAAAGTGGCATTCAATGATCCGAAAAGCGGACTCTGCACCTGTGGGAATACGCTAGGAGGAGGAGGAGGAAGAGGAAGAGGAAGAAGAAGAAGAAGAAGAAGAAGAAGACGACGACTTTGTCTGAAGGAATTAGAAGACCTGCTAAGTCAGAAGCAGTTTCTGTTCCTCTTTGGCTCCCTACACTCAAAAACTAAGTAATCAGCCCATGGCTTTCCTACTGTAATGCAATGAACATGGGGTTTGCCTTTAAAAACCATTTCAAAGCATCCATCAGTCTACAATGCAGAGGTGCAGGCAGTGATAGATTTGCCTTGATACACCCATGTAACCTAGTTGCCAGTTTGCTTCAAAGTGCTAGTTATGATCTATAAAGCTGTACATGTTAGGGCCCAATTATTTGAGGAACTGACTATTGCTGATACTATGTGCCTGGCTGATACAGGGTTTGATGCCCTCTGAGTTCCTTTAATCAGACAGTGTCATCTTGTCAAGACCCAGGAAGCTTATTCTGTTGCAACGCTCATCCTCTGGAATGTGGTTCCCCCTGAGAACTAGGTGGTTTCTACCCTCAATGATGTTTCAGAGGAACTTAAAAATGAGACTGTTCTCACAGGCCCTGGGCTAAGGTGGGTGGAACCCTTTGCTGGCTCTGTTTTCATATGTCTTGGGTTGTTAGCTGGATTTGCCATTTATTCTTTATTTGTCTTACTATTTTATGAGCCACCTAAATTCAGTATGGAATCAGTTGGTGCCAAAATCAAATATATACAGTATATATACCCTGTTTCCCCCTAAACAAGACATCCTCTGATAATAAGCCCAATCGGACTTTTGAGTGCATGGCAATAAGACCAAGCGCTTATTTCAGGGTTCAAAAAAAAGATAAGACAGGGTCTTATTTTCGGGGAAATATGGTAAGTAAAATAGTCTTTGCTAACACATTTGAATACACATGGAGAGACCAGCCATCTCTTTTCACTTTTGATTACTAGGAAAGTTGATTGAATAAATGCATTCTTTTATCAGTTATAGGGATACAATATTTTGGTAATGAAGGATGATTTTAACTGTGAACCTTCCAGCTCCATTTCTTTAACACTTGTATGAATTTCCAATTGGAAATTCTGTAATATTCCAACTAACAGAATCCTTCTGTTTGGATTCAGATCTTTCAAAGCAATCTCTTTACAATGTGAAAGAAAAGCAAAAAAAAGTGCACGACTTACTCCTTAAAAGTAAAAAATGCTGTATGTATTTTATACATTTTTCTTAGAAATTGATAGATAAGATGGCACTCATATTTTTAATGTAAGAACATGAAGAAAGAAAATGATACATTTAATTGGTGTGAACAAAAGATCAAACAATCAATATTACAATACATTGTTATTTTAACAGAAATAATTGATTTGAATAGTTTAGTTAATTGGAAAAAAGCTATGGCCCAATTTGAGAACATTTAGTTTTGGAACTTACTGTAGGAAAAGTAAGAGTCCATTGAAGTTGGGGGGTATATAAATTGAAATAAATAATAATAAACAATAACAGCTGTGCTCATTCAACACGTATAGACAGAGCTATGGAAGAAACCAAAATAATGAGCTTATATAAAGTTAACTTGGTTAAATAATGAACAAGATAATATAATAAAATATTTATATGGCTATGAAGAAAAAGTATTTTAAAATGTAATATTTAAAAAGCAGGCAATATAACAGAGTCAATGGTTGGAGAAATTCTGTTTTCATGGCATCTTCTACGTTACCTATATAAAGTGTCCTGCTAAGGGGGTTCAATGTAATCATTGCAAGAAGAGTGGACACTTTTACAAAATCTGTCATGCTAATTATTCTAAAGAGGCAATACATGGAGTCAACAGATGTGACTTTACTCTTGTGGTAATGAAGATGTGTATTTTGAAATCTCAAAATAGTGAGTTAAATGGTAGATCAGAAGTTTCTACAGTATATTACTGTACACAAGCCAACCAGCAAGATCCAGCTAATTATTTATACTAATCACCCTTAATTAAATTAATTATTGTCAAACCAGTGAATTCCTATGTACTAGAAGAAATGCATCTAGAATGAAAACATTCTACTGAATAATTTTAAGCAGAATTAATAGGAAAATAAAAATAATGGAAACATTTACAGTATCCTAATAATGTATTGACAAGTCTACATTTTAAAAATAAGAAATACTTTTTGAAAGATCATACTGAAAGAGAACATACTGAATTTGCAATAGGGAGAAAGTAAATAAAGAAGCTCAAGATTGTGAATGTGCACTTGAGATAAATTTGTTACAGTACTAAAAAAACAACTGGAATGGGCTACAGGATTAATTAATTAATTAATTAATTTTATTAAACTTAAATAAGTCTCTCCCAAAGGACTCAGGGCGGCTCACAATGATAAAAAAACACATAAAATTCAGTATTCAAATATAAAAACCAATAAAATCCCCTTAAAAAAACCCCTTCAGTCCAATCCGACCAGGCCAAATAGCCATGTTTTAAGGTCACGGTGGAAAGAGCGAAGGTCAGGCGCCATCCCGAGTTCCAAGGGGAGCTGATTCCACAGAGTAGGCGCGCCCACAGAGAAGGCCCGCTCCTTGGGAGTCACCAGCCAACACTGTCTGGCCGATGAGACCCCAAGGAGGCCCTCCCTGTGAGAGTGCACCAGGCAATGGGGAGCTGTCACTGGCCACCAGGTACCCCGGGCCTAAGCCATGTAGGGCTTTATAGGTAATTACCAGCACCTTGAATCTCACCCAGGGGGCAACCGGTAGCCAATGCAGGTCCCCCAGGAGGGGTGTAACATGAGAGTGTCGGGACACTCCCATCACTACCCGTGCAGCCGCATTCTGCACCAGCTGAAGCCTCCGGGTGGTCTTCAAGGGCAGCCCCATGTAGAGAGCATTGCAGTAGTCAATCCGGGAGGTGACGAACGCATGAGTGACTGTGCGCAGGTCATCACGGTCCAGGTAGGGGTGCAACTGGCGCACCAGATGAATCTGAGCAAATGCCCCCCTGGTCATTAATACCCTGTTTTCCCCAAAATAAGACATCCCCTGATAATAAGCCCAATCAGACTTTTGAGCGCATGGCAATAAGACCAAGCGCTTATTTCAGGGTTCAAAAAAATATAAGACAGGGTCTTATTTTCAGGGAAACATGGTATGCTCAATATTAATATATTTTCTGGATCAAATTAATCTCAAAAAATATTTTATGGCATTGGATAAGTTTTCTCTTACCCCCAAAGATAAGCATTTTCTCTAATAATTGCCTCTCAAAACTGGGCATATCATTTTACTTTAGCTGAAAGTAGAAAGGCTATTGAAATAGAAGAGACCCCATTGAAAACAGTAAGTAGAAAATGCAAATTTGCTGACTGAAAGGAAAACAAAAGAAGGGAAGAACCCACTGCTGTAATGTCATAGGAGATGTAGAATACTAGGATACTAGACTTCTCCTCTTCTGATATCCTCTATCCTCTACCTCTGTATAGGAGGTAAACGTTTGTAGGGGAGAGACTACTTTATCCATGAAAGTTCTTCACATAAATAAGGATTTTGAATATCTGGATCATCTAACAGCTTCTATGGAGTATCTCTTTACTGCAGATATTCACCTTTAATCAGTGAATCAAAAAAAGGAGTGACTTAGGTTGTTATCCTCTTTGAATATGCATGTATATCTGTGAAGGATTACTGAATTCAGTGGGACTTAACTACAGAGTGAGAATAATGTAAATAATGCGCGTTCAGCTAGATGACCATTGAAGGGCCCTCTTTATTCACAGTATTGTAAGAAAGAAAATGTGTTTGTTTGAGAGAAGCAAATGTATCTGGTTGGAAAAGTACAAAGGTAGCCACATTCCTTTGAAAGAGAAACATTATGTGGAGAGGCCCCTCAGTTGTCAAGAGATAGAAACATTTTGGTGATAAACAGTTTGGAGGTTAAAGAGATCAAGGGTGTCCACCTGGACTAAAAGTCTGTATCAAGAGATAATTTGAATCTAAGAATTATGACTGTTTGCCAAAGATAATGTAACAAACTTAGTAATTAGAAATGTCAATTGATGTAACGAATGTTTGTAACCCTGAAAACTGCTGAATTGACAGAATCCTTTGTTTGAAACTGTATAAAGACTAAGGTCTTAGAACCATAAGTTGTTCAGACTTTCAAGTATGAATCTGCTCTGAACCTGCGCAACAATAAACTGGCTCTGGTTGACCCAGAATGTTGTTTGGTCCCATCATTCCATAACAAGAGCGCATACATTTTCTTGTGTTTGATTCCTAGATTGTTTTGATATTTCCTTTTGCAAATAGAAAAAAGATTTATTTCCCAGTTTCTACCTTAGTTTAGGTAGAGAATGTTGAAGTAATCAAATCTTTCTCTATTACAGAATCTTCCTATTTTTAATTTCCTGGTAATAAGAGCCTTGAACTCAATGGGAACTTAACTAAAGAGAAACATATTTATGATTACTCCACCCAGATTTTTGTAATCTCTCTTTCTAGAATTGTGTGTGTCTCCTTGTATACAGTCATGGCCGTAAATGTTGGCACCCCTGAAATTTTTCCAGAAAATGAAGAATTTCTCACAGAAAAGTATTGCAGTAACACATGTTTTGCTATACATATGTTTATTCCCTTTGTGTGTATTGGAACAAAACCAAAAAAGGGAGGAAAAAAAGCAAATTGGACGTAATGTCACACAAAACTCCAAAAATGGGCTGGACAAAATCATTGGCACCCTTTACTTAATATTTGGTTGCACACCCTTTGGAATAAGTAACTGAAATCAGTCGCTTCCGATAACCATCAATAAGCTTCTTACACCTCTCACCCGGAATTTTGGACCACTCTTCCTTTGCAAACTGCTCCAGGTCTCTCTTATTGGAAGGGCGCCTCTTCCCAAAAGCAATTTTAAGATCTCCACAGGTGTTCAATGGGATTGAGATCTGGACTCATTGCTGGCCACTTCAGAACTCTCCAATGTTTTGTTGCCATCCATTTCTGGGTGCTTTTTGACATATGTTTGGGGTCACTGTCCTGCTGGAAGATCCATTTGATCTTCCATTGGATTTGATCTCCTATGTTGTGCCATGCACTTGTGAAGTGGTTGTTTTGTTTCATCAATGTACACATCTGCACATGTCTCACTGCATTGTATTGCATATATCACATTGTTCAGTTTTTGTCTGTGTAATTTATTCTTGGGGTGGATTCTGCCTTAGTGTATTCTTGGATTTAAAGTGTACTTGTTCTGCTGGTTGAAAATTCTCCTGAGCTTTTCAGATATTCCTGCAACCTATGGAATGACAATGTTGCTTTGTTTGTTGTTCTCTTCTTTGTCTGTAATGGAAGAACTCCTGCTGCATCTTTTTCTGGATTTGATGAAGACCCAGTTAGAATAACCATAAGTTGTGAAGGATTCCTTGACATGTTTTAGTTCTTTTTCTTTTCCCTCTTCACTGATGGACAACTTTCAGCCAGGTGGTGTAAGTTTTTAATCACTCCCATTTTGAACTTCACTGTGTGGTGAAAATCAAAATGTAAATACTATCTCTGTGTATGTGTTTTCTGTAAACTTCAATGTTAAGGCTTCTGTCTTCAAGTTTACAGAACTTACATTGAAGTTACGTTTCTATTTATTAGTAGGAACATGAGGTTTGCCTTCATCTTCACATCTATTTCCAAGAAAAATGCCTTACCATCTCCACTTTGCTTCATGACAATATATTTTTTGTGGCCAGGCCATTTTTTTCTTGGAAAAACAAATAAGGGTGGAACATTGTACTAGTGAGTATGGCATTTTATAAACGAAGACAGAAATTATCTAAGGAAAGGTGATCTCTACTGCATTTCATTTTTCCTGAAATTCTTATATTCTTCAAAAGAGCTGAAAAAAAATATCTAAATGCAGGGGCGAAGATTCAGCCCTATTAATTTAAAGTAATAATAGTTTAATATGCTTTAAAGGATGCTGTGCAACCTATGGGACTTAGGATAATGATCCTCCATGCGTGAATGGAACATTTAAGCCAGTTTGATTCAAATTTATTTTATTTATTTATTTTTATTTATTTATTTTATTTTATCAAGCATATATAAGATAACAGATATAAGTATAAACACGATTATGAATACAGGAAATGGATACGGATAAATGGGGACAGTAGGACAGGGACAGTAGGCACATTGGTGTGCTTATGCATGCCCCTTACAGACCTCTTAGGAATGGGGTCAACAGTAGACAGTCTAAGGTTAAAGTTATGGGGGCTTGGGGAAGTAACCACAGAGTCAGGCAGTGCATTCCAGGCATTGACCATTCTGTTGCTGAAGTTGTATTTGGAGTGGTTTACCTTAAGTTTGTATCTATTGTGTGCTCATCGTATTGTTGAGGTTGAAGCTGAAGTAGTCATTGACAGGTAGGACACTGTAGCAGATAATTTTGTGTACTACGTTTAGGTCAGACCGAAGATGGTTTAGTTCTAAATTGTCTAAGCCCAAAATTTCAAGCCTGGTGAGCAGAGGAGGATTCTTCTTGTGAAATATCTCTGGACTCGCTCAATTGTATTAATGTCCGATATGCAGCGCGGGTTCCAGACAGATGAGCTGTATTCAAGAATTAGTCTAGCAAAGGTTTTGTATGCCCTAGTTTGCAGTACAATATTACCAGAGAAGAAGCTTCGCAAGATTAGGTTAACAACTTTTAATGCCTTTTTGGCAATGCTGTTACAGTGGGCTCTGGCACTTAAAGATGAGTACACCAAGGTCCTTGACAGAGTGAGGGTTGTCTATGAGGTCGTATCCGCCCAGCTTGTATTTTGTGTTCTGATTTTTTTTTTGCCAATGTGTAAGACAGAGCATTTGATGGGAGATTTGGAGTTGCCAATTGTTTGACCATTCTGACACATAGTCAAGGTCTCTTATTCTTCTAGAATGATTTTCAATGAAAATATAATGGAGAAAATAGTAAATTGGGTAATAATCTTACACTTTATATAAAGCATAATGAATTCAGAATCTACAGAAAATGACAGTAAGAAAAGAAATGAACTTTGAAATAAAAAATATTAAGGGGAAATTACAGATAATCAAAATAAGAAAAACATTTTAAAAATGTAAAAGAAATGAAGTGAAGCACCAAGAGACAGAGAAATGTAGATGTCCCCCAAAAGCTAGAATTATAACAAATTTATGACTTAGCATCAGAAAGCATTATACTGGCCTTATGCATTGCTAAAATTCTCTGGCCACCTCTGTAATTTATTGCTACACATGACTCATGAACTTTTATCTAGTTCTTAACTTAGATTTAGAAGATATAAATAAACCTACAGTAGATGCAGACAATATAAATAAGTAAGATATAAAAGATTAAGAGTCCAAAATATCAGATTCAGAGGACTTGCCTGAATACTTTCTTTAGATAGTGCTGCACTTGCATTTGAAACTTGAGAAAAGATGCTTCCAATTATGCTGGTTCTCTGTCAGAATACAAATTGGAGGGGAGGGAAAAAAATCTGTTAACAGCATTTATACTTCTCTGTTATGTCATAAAAACAATATTTAAGTTTCTGGTCATAGCTAATCAATAGTATTGGTGCATTCTTTTGGAAGCCATAGCAGACCTTTTTAGTATTATGAAATGTTGTAGTCATCACTTTTTCTGTAGTACACATACACATTGGCAATATTTTAATTTCTGAACACACATTTTAATAAGGGTTTGATCAGAAAATTGCATTGTAACATTCTGAGAAATGAAATGAGGGATTCTATACCCATGCAATCTCAATGCATGATTTAGAATGCTTTAGAACTGAGGAGTTCTCATCTCCCAACAATGTGTACAGGTGGTCCTCATTCAGCAGCTACCTTGTTTGGCAATGCTTCTTGATTACAACAGTGATGAAGAAGTAATTTTACAGTCAATCCTTGCATTTTCAACTTTCTGAAAAGCAAAGGACTGTTGAAGTAGGATGATAAGTAGTGATTTCACTTAGCAACCACTATACTTATAACTCAGTTACCAGCCCAATTGTGGTTGCTAAATGAAGATGGAATAGGACAACTTGCCACATCTGGCTGGCTGCAACCATCTCAATTGTCCAGCTTACCATGGTCACCTTGGCCTTTTTGGCTATGATCAAGCATAGAAAAAGACTAGTGGGTTTCTGTGTATAATATGCTTGCAATGAACTCTGCACACCTTCTTGTTGATACTGAGCTCAATATGAATGCTGAAAATACAAATTCTTGGTTGGTTTTGAGGAAAAATACCACCTGGCAAATGCAGTAAAATATTAGAATAATGTATTTTTTTCTGGTTTTCATATTTTTCGTAAGCAATTTCAAGCATTCTTTTTTATTGTCTCTACTCTACTCTATATACAGCCAAACAAGGAACAATGAATTTTAACAAATACTTTCATTTAATTCTGAAAAAGACATCTGATTGGCCAGTTTTTCTCAAGGTTGTATGAAAATAGTATAGATTACAGCTCACTACCTTGAGGATCTGAAATGAAAAGAAGGGACTTAGGAAGGAGTTTCAACTTCCATTATTTTCTGTGGTCAGAAGACTCAGAATGTTTCAAGGCTTGTTTCTTATATAACCTTTCTGAGTCAAACTAAAGACTCATAATCCTGTATGTCTATGGAGATTCTCAGTCATCCAGGTCATGGTTATCCCAAAGGTGCTTTTTTTTTTCAAGAGGCAACTGGACTTTCTGGTTTTTCTTTGAAGACGTTTTGCTTCTTATCCAAAAGCTGAAGAAGCTTCTTAGATGAAAAGTGAAATGTCTTCAAAGAAAAACCAGAAAAGTCCAGTTGCCTCTTGAAAAAAACACCTTTGGGATGATCTAATCCTGTATTTTCTTTTGTTTGGTTTTTAAGGTATGCCTTTTTCACTGGCATGATACAGTATAAACTTTGCCTTAAAAATATTAACTGGTCATTTTTATATTTATTTATATTTCACACTTCTTAACTGCCATCTCCCTCAAGTAATGGGTAAAAAGGTTGGCTGAGTGTGGGAGAATGATTAGAATTGGTGAAAATATCTATTTGCTAATGGTGGAGATCTGCTACTTGGAGTGACACATCTGCTTTGGAAATCATCATGTCATTGCAGCAATGGATATGTATAAAAAGACCAAGGCAGAGTTCAAATAATCTAATTCAAATTTCACTCTCCATAGATAGAACTCAAAAGCGCCTACCCCAGCCTTTACCTGTTAAACATACTGAAAAGAAAGTTTAGAAGTTTAAAAAGGATGCACACAGCTTTCAAACTTTCCAGTCTGGAACAATCTAAAGAAGTTAACATTTTAATTTCTTTTAGGATAGCTCTGTAATGTATACATATACTTTTCACCTTAATTCAGATAAAGTTATTATAAAACATCAAATACAATGGTAACGTATAAAAATGTTTTTGGAAAAGGCTAGGTTAGTCTGTTGTAGCAAAAAAAAAATCCTTATAATAATTTTTTTTTAATTTGATTTATACGCCGCCCTTCTCCGGAGACTCAGGGCGGCTTACAATGCGCTAAGCAATAGCCTTCATACTTTTGTATATTTTATACAAAGTCAGCTTATTGCCCCCACAAACCAGGTCATCATTTTACCCACCTTAGAAAGGATGGAAGGCTGAGTCAACCTTGAGCCTGGTGGGATTCGAACTTGCAGTAATTGCAGGCAGCAGATGTAAGTGGATGTTAATGACTGCCTTAGTCTACTGAGCCACCAGAGCTCAGTAATTTAATTACTTAAATTTAATTTAATTAATTTATTTAATTTAATTAATTAAATTACTCAGAGTAATTTAAGGATTACTAGAGCCCATTTCATCAGAAGCAGCTATGTGTATGTGAAGTAATTGCACATACATTCACATCCACGGATTCTTCTTAAATATAACCATGAAAAGTATGTAAACCTGGCTATAATTATAAAATTTATCATTCTTCAGCTATATTAGGCTTTACAAAAACAAAGCTAAACCCAATTCTTAATATACTTAGTTTAATTGGCAGGCACAATATTTTAGTGCTCTTTGCTCATTGGCAATATAAAAGTCCAACTTCATTAGGAAGATTAAATTTTCATCATTAAGGTGTTCCTGCCCATATTTACCTGGATATCTATATTCTGGGTATCCATAATCTCTTCTCTTTGACTTCCTAAGCTAATGGTTTCGTCATCTGAATGAGGAAATGGGAGTAAGAGAAAATAAAGCATAAAATATATTACAAAGTAAGCAGTTTTCCTATAGTATGAACTGATTTTTATATTCAATTCTATACATTTTTTAAACTTTTGGCAGGGGAAATGAGTTCAGAAATGTGGATTCCTAATAAGTCTACTCAGAATGAAATACCTTTGAGCTCAACAGCATCTTTGAGCTCAACATCATCTAGGTAGAGATGTCTAACAACCTAATTAAATCTGCAAATTAAAATTTTTATACATTCATGATGATTGCAAATGTTTTAATATTATCTGTTCATTAGTCAAAACCTAGAATAAGGGAATAAGGAACCAAGTACAGCTGCTTGGGTACAAAAAATCTCTCAGATGGATCATTCTATCCCAATATTTGTGATCAATTAAAGAGCTAGTAACTACATTTGAGGGAGGATATCTCTTCTGATACCTAAAAGCTGTACATGCATAAAATAGTGGCAGCTTAGATCTTTGTTGGTGGGTGGATTTAAGAGAACACATGTGGTATCAGTATTAGTGATGGCAGCAGGTTACATCAGTATTACTGTTATCAGATCAGATTTGCAGGAATCTGGTGCATCACTAAAGCTTTTTGCTGTGATCCAGTGGTCACTAAGCATGTAGGATGTTTTTGTCTACAGCCTACATTTATCTGCTGCTCCACCTCCACTCTTGGCCTAGCCAAATGGCTTGTTTCATCTATAGAGACATGCCAGACATGCAGTTGTCCATGACTTTTTTTTTAAGCCTGTAGGTCTGATTGGGGCTTTATTTCTGTGGGCCCAAGATAGCCATTATACCTTGCATAGAATATATTTATACCAATAGGGAGAATGGCTAGTCTTGGAAATATGTACCACATTGTTAGATAGAGTTATGACTGAAAGGCATGTGAATTGGGAGTTATCTGATATAGAGTTATGGTATATTTCACTGAATATATTTGGAAGCAGGGATCTTCCAAAACTTTGCAAGGAATATGAGATCAGCAATTGATTTTTAAATCACCTGATGCCTAATAAATTAACTTTTAAGAAACTTAAAAACTATTATTAAAAACGTCAGTTAATCTAACACAATTTATTTTGTAAAATTTATTTTTTTCCAAAGAATATAGCTAGTATTTACTTTTCATACACTGTTTCTTATGCAGTTTCCTCTATGGAAATGATTACTAATACATTTTAAAGAGTATTATCACCCTGCTAGGAAATGTATTAGCCCAATGTATTTTTTAGCAATAAGTTAAATTTTGCAAAATATTTTGATTTCACCTGTAATTTCACTTGAAATGCATGGTGGTTTAAGAATATCATCTGGATGTGGTTTGCAAAGTCCATGGAAAAGTCTCAAGTCAAAGCAGTCATGAAGCAGTTGTACATTCACTTCAGAACATATACTCATGAACCCCACTGCTATGCCATTATCCTGAAACATCCATTAAAAATGCTGTTAAGTTTCCCCCCCAAAAAAGATATGGATTCTCATAAGGTAAGAAAAGATACCATTAACTTCTTGTACTAAAATTCATGCTCCTTGCTTATAATATAGCAAGAGGATCTCTGACATATGACTATGAAATAAAAGTAAGAGGCATAAAGCAGTGCACTGTTTACTTTGTGTTATCAGTGATGATTTTTCAAGCTTCAATAGCAATAGCACTTAGACTTATATACCACTTCATAGTGCTTTACAGCCCTCTCTAAGTGGTTTACCTTAGTAGTCAGCAAATTGCCCTCAAGGAGCCCCTTTTACTGACCTCGAAATGATGGAAGAATTGGTCAGCCTTGAGCCAGCAAGAATTGAACTGCTGACACAGGGCAGAATTAGCCTGCAATACTGCATTCTAACCACTGTGCCACCAGGGCTCTTCAAAATCATGTACAGGATTTGAAAAACAGCTCACATATTCCAGTTTAATCCGATAATTTCCAGACTTAGTTTTAAGAACAGCCATATTAGTAGACACACTATTCTATTTAATTAGTGTTTAATCAAATGCCAGTAGGTAGTCAGATGATACAGGGCATCCACCTGAAGGTCAAAAAATTCATGGCTCAACCATGTGGTTAAAATTCCACCCCTTTTAAAGTGTACCACATTTTAAAATGAGCCAGGGCTTCAGTCACACAATCCTACTCTCCCCATCTCCCATTTGCATCGCTGGGAATTGTATAGTATGTAAGATCATCCCTTTCACATGCTCCAACACCTATTGGCTGCACTACTGAAGGCAATTTATGGCAATTATATCTGATATAATTTGGGAGGTTATATATAGTAAATTTCTAATAAACAAATAAAAAGTAGCTAATTATGTTATTATTGTCAGATAATTATATAAAGGCAGAACAGAACTGGTTAACTTTAGGGTGGAAGAAGAAGGCTATAAAATTGATCTAACTTGGGACCAGGGATTTCAGAGAAAAAAAAATCCTGAAAAATTCCATTCATGAATATCAATGGGAAAAGCAGAAAGCAGTGCAGAATGTTGATGACTGCTCCATTCTTTCCCCCCTTCTTTCTCCCTTGTTTGTGATTGGGGGGGGGGGGGGACTATTATTAAGGGTTACAAAGAACTCCAGAATTTGATTCTTGCATGCATTGCCTATGTTGTTTTGGTAAATGTCTACTTAAGAAAGAATTAAATTTCTATGAAAGTCAAATTATCTCCATTCCATTTGACATTATCTGGCTATCATTAAGGTATATGATAATGCTACTGCTATGTTTTCCCCCGCCTGAGGAATATTTAGGCTGCGTTCTATTATTCCTAATGAATAGATGAAGAATATTCTGTTCAAATTGGCTTTGATTGACTTTTGTTATTCAGAATAATAACTCAAATTACATGTAGCTTGGATAATATAAAGACTGTACTTAATTTCTCATTTATTTTCTACCAGCCAAGGATCTATATAGATTCATAGGGTGGTAATTTACATTTTTTTAAAAAACTGAGACATTACAAATATTTGTTTGATTCTTTTCAGCAGTCTTTAGTAGAGCTCTCATCACAACCAAACACAAAATTAACAAATATATCCTGATGCTCTGCAGCACAGCAGTCTAACTATGTAGTACTCGTCAGTTTGGAGATGGCTCTAAGAGAAGCTACATTTTTCTTTGATTCTTCACCCTCTTTTCCCCACTCAACCTATAACTCAAATAAATAATACCAGCAGCAACCATTGTGAAACTGAGGACTAGAATGCACTGATTTTGAGGGCACAAAGATCGGAAAGATTGTTTTAAGGGACATAAATTATAAGTATCCAGAATTCATAGACATTGGGTTTTGGAATTAAGAGTACCAAAATAGTTTCCTAATCTCAAGAAATAATAGTCCACTTTATTCTGTATTGGTCAGATTTCAATTTAAAACTAGACATATTGGCAATTCAATTTATGCATCCAGATAAATGGGAACAGTTTCAGAATGGGCCAGTGAGAATAATCAGATGTTTAAAAATAAGTCATGTAAAGAGAGATACAGACCTACAACCTAACTCTAACCCTAATCCTATAAATTGCTCTAGTCAGGCTCCATCCATCTCTTAATGGGAAGTATCACACAACCCTCCCCTAAACTGAAGCAAAGATAAAATATTCTTGGGTGCCATTATATGATTATAAAGTGTCATTGTTTCCCTCAGGTACCATTGTGTTGTTACTGTGTCAATGTTATTAATGTTATTATTTTTCTTTTGTTGTACTGAATTTTTTGCACTATAAGATACTTTCCCAGGGGTGAAATCTAAAATTTGTTACTACCGGTTCTGTGGCTGTGGCTTGGTGGTGGTGGTGGTGGGGTAATGTGACTGGGTGGGTGTGGCCAAATTTTTTTTTTACTTTTAAAACCATTTTTTACATGTAAAACCATGTAAAAAAATGCTTTCAAAAGGCTCTGACGATCCCAGCTGAGTTGCCTGATCGGCAGGCAACTCAGCTGGGATCGTCAGAGCTTGGATCGTCAGAAAAAAAGAAAAAAAAGGCTCTGATGATCGCGTGGCTCAGCTGGGCATGGGGGGCAGGGGCAGGAATTTTTGCTACCGGTTGTCCGAACTGCCCGCCGCCATCGCCACCTACTCGCCCGAGCTGGTCCGAACCGGGAGCATTTCACCCTTGTACTTTTCCCCCCCAAAAAGTAGGTGGAAATGTCTGTGCATCTTATTGTTCTGTCCCCATCACACGCACATACACAAACAGACAGCCAGGAGTTCATGAATCAAACAGTCAGGAATTCCTTTAAGATAACAGTCTTGGCAGCGAAACATGAACTGCCTGCCAAGAGATTTTACTCACTAAGGGAGGTTTTTTCTCCTCAGTCCGATATACCTAATTAATTCCACAAAGCAAAGAATTGTCAAAGTCCAGTCCGAAGAAATCCAAAAAGAGATTCTAACAGGGTTCTAGAAACACGATATGACTTCTGAGTTTTTCAATTTGTCCATCACAAGGCCTGAATAGCCGTCACACCCCCTTTTATCCCTTGTGGGGTGTGGTCCAGTGACTCAGCTCAATCTCTGATCCGCCCACGCCTCTTTCTCTGCTGCGTGCACTTATCCTTCCGACGCTGTCTGGGATCCAGCCAAAACTCATCCCCCTCGCTCTCTATCTGCAGCTGCTCCGAAGTGCCTTGCTCCTGACATACCTCTTGGCCTTCAGAGAAAACCTGAGGCATTGCCAGAGAGGTGGGTCCTGGAGAAGGAGGTCTTGCCAAATCCTCTCCTTCACCTTCTGAGTCCTCTCCCTCAGTTAGGACAGGCTCGGGGGTTAGAGTCACAACACTTATACAGCGAATATTGCAACAGGCGAGGGGGGTTGGTGTGGCAGTGGGGAACACTGGAGCCTTTGCTGCCGAGCAGCTGATTGGTGGTTGGATTAGCCCCCCCAGAAACAGTTTATCAGCTGTTCTAGGTGGTGGGGATTGCCGCCACCACCTATTGTTGTCGCTGCCTATCGCAGCCGCCAATCACTGCTGCCGCTGTTTTTGTACCCTGCCACCTAGAACAGCTGATCAACGGTAATCTGGAAGGCCGATCCACCCACCAATCAGCTGCTTGGCAGTGAAGGCTCCAGCATTCTACGATGGTGGCAGCAGCTCAGCTCAGTTGACTGGTGGTGGGCGCAATGGAGCGGAACCCTGGTGAGCCACATGCTGGGGCTGCAATAACGTGCTGAAGCTGACCAGGCTGTTTGCTGCAAGGACGTTAGCCAGATGAATACTGGATGGATGCTGGGAGGCAGAGTCAGATTTTTTTTTTCTTGTTTGCCTCATCTAAAGCTAATGTGCATCTTACGGTCTGGTGCATCTTATAGTGCGAAAAATACAGTATTTTTACTTCTATCTTCTCAATAGAAGTAAATCATTACAAATAAACAGCCAAACAAAATCTTGTTGATTCTGACATCATCTTATTTTGTACTGATTTTTTGAAATTTGAATATAGCTCGTAGCTCTTATCATGTATTGCAAATTAGGATTGCATAATTTACTCTCTATGCAAACACATCATGTGCTGGGCTTTGATTTTTGGTTGAGGAAGAATGGGTAGAATTTGTTTTTTAAAAAACCATAGTTTGTAAACCACAGTTGGAAAATCTATGCCAGGAGGAGGGAGCCAACTTTCAGCAATTCACAGTCACATTTTTTAAAGATTTGTCTCCAAAAACTGATCTAAAGAGTGAGTGACAATGACAAAGTGCTATTGTTGGAGAAGCAGAACTGATTTCATCAGTCTTCCTTGTTTTGAATGCTGCATTAGCAAGTTTACTCAGATAGGAATATTAAGTTTACTGAGATGTAATGTACTTATTTGAGTATTTTTTAATTTTTTTAAAAAAATCAAAAGCTCAGATCACTGAAGATTGCCAGTTTGCCACTAATTTTTTGTAGCACATTCTGGATGAGGGAGGAATCCAGAAAGTTGCAAAAACTGGAGAGCTAGGCTACATGCAACCAGGGAGCTTCCCATTTCTGCCAAAAATAAGATGATGGTTAATAATGATGCATGAATCACTAGGATGGCAACAGAGAGCTAAGACTAAATAATAGACAAATACCTTGTAGAACAATTCAGTGTTATCAGGCACATAGGATACTTATAGGGGATGGGAATAGGGAGCAATGGGATAACCATACTACAGCTTTATGCACAAGCCTGCTCAAAGAAGAGTGGTAAAACTCTATCAGTTAATTAATTAATAAACCAATAGTGTTTGAAAAGACTTTTAAAAAGTATTTTTTCCTGAAGATGCAAATTATTAAATGAAAATTTTAAATAAAGCCAGAGGTTTTTCACGTTTTAAATGAAAGAATAGGGATGCTCATCCTATCCTATTGCAGAGGACAATATTTCTTTGTTGTTCTGTAAAATGAAGGCTTGTAAATAGAGTGTAGTTCAATTAAACTCCCATGCCTTTTGTACATATGGAATAATCAATTATATGGTATATCTATTAAAAAACAGTTCTCACTATTAAGAGAGTAATAAAATGCTGAGCATTTCAACATAAAAACAGATGACAGGCCAGCACAACTCTCATCTGACAAGCACTACAATAAGAATATTGTTTATCCGCAATACAATATTATTTATTGTTATGTATTATATATTAATACATACAACACATTTCTGAGAAAAAAGTACATGTTTTTATTATAACAACCTATCTTCTAATAAAATATCATAGCCCAACAATCAAAGCAGAGTTGATGCTTAATTATATGTAGTATCTGACTTATATCTCCCTCCAAGAAGTATGATAAAGAGATTTCAAGTGCAACTGCACAGGATTGGGGTCTGAAAAGCCAATTGAATCCTTATTTTGCCAAACTCCATCCAGAATTAATTAGGTTGTTTCATCTTTGCTCTCACAATTACTAAGATATGGTTCTGATCTTGACATACCCAAACTTTGCCTTTGATACAGCAGCAAATGCCCTAACATTAGGGATAGTGGCATTTTTAAAAACCCATGCTAGCATCTCTAGCTGTAGTATCCCTATCCAATAGATGAATATATGTTTATTACTTAGGGTTTTGGAATAATGAAAAAGTACAAAAGAACCATATCAGCAGTAAATCTCACATGATTATTATCTGACATGTAATATAAATAAAAGCCTAGAAGGAAACTGAATTGGAGCTCTGTATAAAAGATAAAATATGACAAATAATCTCTTTTGAGTAAAATGGGATATATTTTTGTCTCTACTTTTTAAAGGAGTTTTAGAGGACAGTTAATTGAAGTTCTAGAAGCTTAGGAATCCTTCATTTAGAACCCACAGAAGCCCACAGGCAACCTTCCATAGTCTAATCTGCTGCCCATATACTGTACAAGAGATAAAATGATAGGGAGCCATTTCAGTCCTAGGGGTGAAATATTATGAGGTACCTTGAATGAATCCAATTTGTCATTTAAAAAATCAGACAAGTAGTTTATCTAGTAACTCACTATTACTATCAAAGGCTTACCTCACAAACTACAGCAAGATTATTTTCATCTTGAGCTTCTATCAGTTCAGCAAGGAAATAGTCTCCATAGGTTTGCCTTAGAGTATCATTATGCCGCGAAAAGATTGGGGTGAGATCATCATGGTCTTCTACCCTACAAATGAGATTATCCTTTTAAAAATAACAAAAATAATTTAGGAATCTATTTTTGTTTTAAATAATTAAGTATAATGGATAAACAAAAGGCATCAATAAATGTCATAAATGGACATTTTATGCAAGATAGCATAAAATCTTATGCAGAGATGATAGTTTCCTAAATTGTGATAGACGGTTATAGCAGATGCAAACTACTTAATCCATTTTAATATAAATGCCTAACACAATAATATGTAAATTAATATAAGAGAAAAGAAAAATATCTTTCTTCAGCTATTGCTATATAGTACAATCTCAGCTACCAGTATTTGGATTTACATCATAGTATGACTGAGTTATGATTTAACAGCAAATATGTAGCACCAAATCAAAGTCTTTCATTCAGATTACCCATCAACACAACTATCCGTGGTTTATGAACTAATCAACTGGTAGAATTAATAGTCAAAATAATTGCAAATCACTTGTTAATCCTATGATTAAAATTAATCATATGATATATTGAAGGCTACTGGACTAAATAGTATAAAGGCTGTTAAAACAATTTTTAAAATGCAAATATAATCTGGTACCTGAAATGGTTACTGATTATTATCTAAACATGAGTTGTGCTAATTGTCAACACACAACAAGACAGATTAAACACGAGAACATAACAATTATGCTATCGAAATGAGGAAAAGAAGAAAATAGTACAGAAATACTATGAGAAACTCTATAAACAACAGACAATATCTGAAGGGAAGATAAAGCAATACTTAGAAAAGTCTGAATTACATAAAATACCAGAAAAATACAAGGCGGCTTTGGAAGAAAGAATAACAATGATGGGATTTAACAGAGGGGATTAAAAAACAAAAGAATGGTAAAATGCTGGGTCCAGATGGTTTGCCAGCAGAGTTGTACAAAATATTTCAGGATGTAATTAGCAATACAATGTTGGAAGTATTTAATGAATTTTTAGTAAATGCAAAAATACCCAACTCTTGGATAGAGGCAGTGGTGGGATTCAGCCAGTTCGCATCACTTCGGGAGAACCAGTTGTTAACTTTCTGAGCAGTTTGGCAAACTGATTGTTGGAAGAAATCATTAGGGCAGAGAACCGGCTGGTAAATTACTTGAATCCCATCACTGGATAGAGGCATATATTACTCTTATATTGAAAGAAGACACAGACTTACAACAAGTTAAAAACTATAGACCAATTTCCTTGTTAAATGTGGATTATAAAATATTTGCATCAATAATGGCGAATAGATTGAAGAGATTGTTAAATGAATTTATTCACACAGATCAAAATGGTTTCTTACCAAAGAGACAGATCAGACACAATATGAGGACAATCTTAAATACTTTGGAATATTATGAAGTACAACCAGAAAAGCAAATGGCATTGGTGTTTCTCAATGCACAGAAGACTTTTGATAATGTGAACTGGCAATTTATGATAAAACAATTGCAGACTATGGACTTTGGGGGAATATTTATAAATATAAATATAAATATAAATGCGAACCAGTAGTAAAGGTAAGTAGAACCCACCCCTGATTTGGAGAGATGGAAAAATTTGCAATTATCATTAATGGGAAGAATAGTGGTAATTAAGATGAATATATTACCTAAATTGTTGTTTCTATTTCAAAAAATACCAATAAAACTCGGAAAAAAATATTTTGAAGATCGGAATAGAATGATAATGAAATTTATATGACAGGGGGAAAAAAGCGAGAATCAAAATGAAAATGTTACAAAATGCAAAACAAAGGGGAGGATTTGGACTACCAAACTGGGAATTATATTATCAAGCAGCAGCACTATCATGGACGAAGGAATGGATTGTATTAAGAAAGACAAGGTTATTGACTTTAGAGTGGCACGATTTACAATTAGGTTGGCATGCTTTTTTATGGTACAGGAAAAATAAGATGCATAGCTATTTTCAAATACATTATATAAGGAATGCTTTATTATTAGTATGGGAGGTTAGAGAAAAACATTATTTGAAAATACCAATATGGCTTTCAACAATGGAAGCAACCAAATATTATTAATATGGGGAATATTATCAGATATAAAGATATTTTATCAGAAAAGGGTGAATTGAAAATGAAACAAGAACTAGTAGAACAAGGGATTATAAATTACAAATTAACAAAGGCTACAGCATATAAAGAGAATCTGTATAAAATGTTTTATAGATGGGACATGTCACCGGAAAGATTGGCAAAAATGTTCAAAGATAAATCAACTAAACGTTGGAAATGCCACCAGACATCGGGATCATACCATACATGTGGTGGACATGTCCAGAAGTGAGAAATTATTGGGCAAAAATTCAAATATGGCTAGAGAAAATGACATAGCAATATATTGATCTTAATCCGGAGCTGTTCATATTGGGTTTCTTTTTGGAGAAATTTAGTAAAGAAAATATATATTTGATTATACATGTAATAACGGCAGCAAGAATAGTATTTGCATAAAATTGGAAAGCAGAAAAAATTCCTACAAAGGGAGAGCTAATTAAGAAAATATTAGAATGTGCAGAAATGAGTAGATTAACATTAGCAATTAGAGGGAAGGAAGAATCAGAGTATTACAACATGAGGGCAATTTTATCAATGGATAGAAACTGAATATAGACAATAGGCAATGTAAAAATAAGAAATATGGGAAAATATGTTGTAATACATTAAATTTAAATGTAAGAGGAAAGATAAATATGTACTAAGAAAATGATAAATGTTGAATATGATGACACAAAAATTTTTTGTATCCAGATGTTACACTGATTATTGATGAATTGTTTAAAAATAAAAATAATTTTTTTTTTCCAAAAAAAAAAGATAGATTAAGCACAACACATATTTAAACAAATTTTGGATGGATGGATTCTCATTTGAACTAGCAACTTAAAATATATCTTTATTGGATTGAGCTACATTTATAATAAAACTTGCCCTTCCAATTGTGAACAATATATTACATATAAAAGAAATAAATGCCTTACTTTAAGATTCAACAACATAGCAGAAAAAATTCTGGAATGAAATATAATATGCTGTGCCTATCTGGAACAACCAGCTCTGAGATAAAATAAAAATACAGTTGTAACTGAATACCCCAGAAGTCATTTGGCATTATTATAACAATCTGATTAAGGAAAAAGTAGGGGGTTTCTGAACACATATGTCATAAAGCAAAGAGAAGGCAAAGAGAAATCTAGGGGATTTTTAAAATTGAACTGATACAGTATCCTTCTGGCTTAAGTCCTATACATAATTGTGCAGTGTAATGAAACATGATTGCAGGAGATATGCCCAAATATTTAAGGATAGATTTATATTGACTTTTCTTGTTTTCAAGAATATGATCAGTGGGAAAGGTGCTTCTAGAATACCCCTATTGTAGTATCAGTAGTGAAAGAAATAGTTTCAGTTGCACTGTTTCAGTTAAATATGTAAGTTTAAAGAAGAATGAGAAATAAAAAGGAAGAGACATTACATAAAATGAAAAAAGGAATATACAAACAAAGGAAACATAGTTTTCTAAGAAGACTCCTGGCCTGCCCAAGTCAAGGATCATAAAGAAGTAAAGAGTCAGACTAGATGTGAGAGTAACCAGTAGGCCTTGTTCTGGTGGAAAAAAGCAATGTCAGAACTTAAAACACTCATAGACAAAGCTATGGGGTAGATTTATAATGAACATAAAAGCTGTAACTCTACCTCTTCATTGCACTCAGTAAAGAATTTTACATTATCGAATTCCTTAGTTTCATGCTTGTTGCTGGCCTTAGCCTCTAATTTTTCTGAACCCAGGGAGCCTTGCCTAGGAAATTGTATAATTTTACAATTTCAGGTTGACAAGGCTTTAAAAAATGTGCTGAGAGATTTTCCCTGAATTAAAATAATCTGAAGTTCAATACATTCTGAGTCATCTTCAGAGACCCACTGATCTCAGGAAATGCAACTATTTGCAGTATGTATCAAACTGAGTTATTATTCATATTTAACTAAGCTGAAAGTTGATATATGACACTAAAAACAAGGATTACTTTCAAATATTATATTATTGTTATCACTGGTTAGCAATATTGATCAAGGTTCATTGACTATATCATTTTATCACTTTAAAATGCTATCAATGGACAGTTTTTGTTTTAAATTGCTATGAAAACAAGGATATCCAGAAATCTTCCATACTATGTCAAACTATGGCATACTAAAATTATACAAATAAAAACTACAGTTGCAATATCAATACAATTCTAACTGCATATCTTCTGACTTACCATTCTGCACTAGTCTGAGTATTTTGAAATTGGAAACATTCTCATATGAAGTCACAAACTAACTAGTTATTAAGCTGTAAATCAATTAGGAAAGTGGAATATACAGTTTCGTTATATCAAGGAATATAATTTAGTATCTTAGCCTTGCTTATTGAACAATTCAGGATTTCCAATTTATAAATGTATATGTATATTTACACATATTTATACATGTATCTAAATACACATACACACAGTATCTATGTGCTACTGACTACAGTAAAATTCACAGATATATGGTACCACATTGATACTACTTCTTAGTGATCATTTTCACACATCGAACCACACTCTGTAACGGCATATAATATTTAGAAAAATATGTAGTACAAGATATGTGGGCATTTCATGAGCTATCAAGTAATGATATATTTTCTCTGAACCATATGCCATTTTATATTATAATTACTATTTATTAGAAGTTGGAAATCTTTGTGATCCTGAAAGTGGCTTGGCAGACTTTCTAGAAAAATGTGTTGGCCCCTTTTTTGAATCACTAAAGCAGCTGTATCTTTTTCCAGGCTTGCACAGCTGCTTCAGGAGCTGTTCCCAATTATCTCCACATATTGTGTGAACATGCCCTTGGAAAAGTTTCTAAAGCAGCTGTGGGAACATGGAAAGAGACATCACTGTTTAATCAGAAAAAAAGCACACACTCCTGCTCATTCCAAAAAACTTCCTTAGATGAATTTGCAAGCTGTAATACTGGTCAGACAAGATTAAACATGAATAATATTATATAAGAATACCTTGTCATAACTATTATTTTTTAAAAATACATAAAATATGGAAAAATGGAAAAATGGAATACCTTGCCATGTTATGTACATTATATTCAATATGATATGTTGCCTGCCTTTTCATAACTTCATGACTCTCATAGTGCTGATAAACTAAATATTGGCTTCTTTTCTGACAGATCCATGCTTCTTTTATCAAAAAACTAAATAGCTCTCACTTGTTTCAATAGAAATCCATCCAGTTTATTGGAAAAATATAGTCTTATATAGAATATGGCCCAGCCTTTGGAATATTCTCCCACTGGAGGTGAGATCAGCTCCCACCTTCCTGGCCTTCAGGAAGAGCCTTAAAACCTGCCTCTGCAGGCTGGCTTGGGGTCCTGATAGGGATGCTTTATGCTGGGAGTGGCTGATGGGATAGAGAGAAGATCTCCATCTCAATGTTGCCTGTCCTCTTTACATAATCTTTTGTAATTTTAATCATTTTGTACTGTCTTTTTATCATTTTGCAAGCCACTCAGAATTGCTGCAAAAGTGAGATGGGTGGCATATAAATTTAATAAATAATAAATAAATAAATACCATAAATACTTTCTTTCTTCATATCTAGCAATAACGTATTTTGTACTTTTCCTAGAGTATGAAATAAACAATTTAAAGGCAATTACTTAGTACCTATTTGAATGATGAGTTATACCTTTACCAATAAGTGTTAACAATGGCTTAATGCTATGGCTCACAAAAGACTTCTCTATTGTACATTTCATCAAAACTTTCTTATTATTTTAAGAAGAGTATTAATTATTTAATTGAATTCAGTTCTTTGTCATCTTTGAAGACAACAGTGTTCCCAAAGTGGTTCACAAAATAAAAACAAATGGTAAAAGCTAATAAAAGTCTATTAAAATAAATATTTCTTTCATTTAGGGCTCTTAGCATGGGATCAATTTGTTAGGGAATACTATGGATAAACACAGTACTTGAAGATATAACTTAATAAATTTTTGCAAACAGAATTCTTTATCTGCTTCAAGCAAGAAACATAGATTCTACATATAGGTATCACTAGGTGGACAATATGAATCAATCAATTTAGCGAAGTTGAGGAAAGTAGTATGTGAAGATAAGATGAATGGATAGGGTCAGAAAGATTGCTTAATATCTTATTGAATTATTGTAATATGAATTAAGTAATATGAATTATTACTTGGAACATGCCAAGACTGAGAGCATTTATCAATTTCATATTATTTGATTTAATTAATCTTATTACCCACTATTATTATAAACTTTTATTCATTAAACATGAAACTCAGTCAACTGAACATTTAAAAATGTATCACAAATATTATTGACTGGCACTGATCGTTGATATGAGTTGCTGCCAGCATCCTAGGTATCAACCAAGTACCTTCTTAAGATGTACAATGTTCTGAGTAGCGTAGTTTTTTGCAGTTCCCCTGGTGTTATTGCAGGAAGCTGCAATTTATTGATGTATTTTGTAAAATTCTTGGATATGGTACTAAGTGCCTTGATGACAAGGGGTATCACTGTTACATGTTTCATCCATGATCGTGTAGTTTCAATGGCCAGGTCACAATATTTCGTGATTTTTTCCAGTTCTTTTTCTTTGACTCTGGCGTCTTCTACTACAACGATATCAATAAATTTTATGCTTCGGTTTTCAACAACTGTGATATCTGGTTGTTGTGTTCCAAATGACGATCTGCCTGTATTCGAAAGTCCCACAAGATCTTCACCTTTTCATTTTCGACAACTTTCTCCACTTTATGTTCCCATGACTTTTTGGATACAGGTAAGCTGTATTTTTTACATAATGACCAGTGGATTAATTTAGCAACTCGGTCATGTCTCGCTTTGTAATCAGTTTGTGCGATTTTGCTGCACTCGCATATTAAATGTGAAGCAGTTTCAACTTTGTCATTGCAAAGTCGGCAGTATTATTTGATTTAATTAATCTTATTAATCACTATTATTATTATTCACCCATATCACAACAAATGCTTGATGAAATAATAAATTCTTTTTACCAACACGTATTATTTCATCAGGTATTTGGATTTTTGGTTAACAATTATTGTTTCAATTGTTTGAATGTAAGTTGTTTTTTCTTGTCAAAGTACAAATTGCTAGCTGTAAATACTACTAGTACGTAAGTACTATTTGTATAACTGGCCATAGGCTTCCTGAAATATATTTGTATACATACTGTAAAATTAACTATACTTTTTTTAAAAATAAAGCTAAAATAGTAAGTTACACCTAGAATGGAAAGTGTATTCAGTTCTTGCTAAGAACTGAAGATTTATGTTTTTCTAGCTGGTGATTGCAAAAAGTTTCAAATACCTTAGACACTGGATTTTTGGGCAGAAATCTTTAAATAAGGCAAAGGTCCTTCAAAGATTAGAGGTTTAAATTAGCCAGCCTTGATTCATTCATTATGTTGCTTACCTATTCCATTGATTATTTTATAAGAGAACTAAAAAAGCGGGATTTTTCTTTCTTGTTGTCTGTCTTTTTGTTTTGCTAACCCTAACTTCACTAAATGCTGTACACTTATGAACAGAGATCTATTTTAAAAGGTTTATGATGACCTCTGGTGGTCAATTAACAACTGGTCACTCCCAACTCATTTACTACCTGTCAGAATGTGAAGAAACACACATAATTAAATGATTTATTTTAAGAAACAAACTATATGGCATAAGCATGTGAAGTTGATAAATGTGATAGTAAAGCAATTTTCTTCTTTCTTTCAATATTAAATGCCTTTTAAATATGTTTCAAAGTAGAGAGATATGAGAGGACACTTGCACATTTAGCCAGTTACCATAGAAACTAAATAAGCATCTCAGTGCTGTCATTTCAAACTGCTTTTGAGAAAATGTTCCTCCTCCTTCTCTTTCAACAACAAATTTTATTAGTTTCATGATCATCATCACAAAGTTAGTAACTAGCATGTCAGAGAGATTTTTCTCTTCACAAGTACAAATTCTGTAAGATAAATCACCAATTCTCATGTAGAAAAACCATTCCAGTGAATCAGGTAAGAATCACACAAAAAATTAGGTATTATATACCACATGAAAACCCTGCAGTTACCCAAAATCCAAACATTAAAATAGTAAATACTGACAGCATAATAATGTCATAGTTATTATCATAGAAAATATTCATATTACATTTTTATAACTAAATTGAGTACCAGCAGATTCTGCTCATTACCGAATTAAAACTGAGAAGATTCAATATTAGGTCCATTCTTAGTCATGGAAATTCATTCTCTGAGCCCAAGAAATGTGGCAGTATTTTTGTAGGGAAGAATTGGAATGGAATCATACAAATAAACCATATAGATTAGATTAGATAGCTTTATTGATTAGCCTATGATTAAGGAACATTGAAAGACACAAATGAAGTTACTAATTAATTCACTCTCACACACAATGCAGGTTATTACCTGGCACAGCGAATATACAACTGGGGACAATAGCGATGCCTGTGACACACATGGAGGCTATATTCCATAATCAGAGATGAATTAACAGGATTCCTCATGGGCTCAAAAGCTACAGCCAAATCTATACCTGTAGATAACAAACATATAGTAAAGGTAACTCACAGACTGCATTGACTCTTCAGCTAAACTTTAGTAAGTATTGTTTCTAATGTCTCGTATTAAAATTATTATTAATTTAAAATGTTTAAATAAAGAGTGTTGTCCCAATATCCCGCCTGCATCTCCTCAGCACTTAGATTATCACACTACTAAAATTCAAAGGCAAACATCAAAACCAAGTACTGGAATGGGAGCAAGAGGCTCTAATTTCTATCCTTCAAATGCTGAAAAAAAATGATCCCCCTGTAACTTAAACCCTTCTTCTGGTAATGTGATTTACAGTTATTTGGGAAATCAGGAGGTTAAATTGCATTCCCATTCTTGTTATTTACTAAGAGAGGAAGCAAAAATTATAAACCAGTAATGGCTAGGTGATTCATTGAATTATTATCATCCATTCTTATTTTTGTACTTATTAATATCAAAAGCCAGTAAACAAAATAGATTACTATAAACAGCAGATATCATTTCAACAAAATCCCCTAATAAAGATAGGAATACATTTCAAATACATCTTAATTCCTATGTATTTTTATTATTCTTTTTGGTAACAAGATTTATTCTTATTATATACCACATCTTCTGTTGTAGTATACATTTCCCTCATGCCCTTAATTGAACACATTTTTATTACTTTGTTATTTTTTTCAACTAGATTCTTAGTGCCAAATATTGCCAATGCCTGTTCAAGATCAATAGCTTGTTTGCTTTTAGCATTCCAAATATAATTGATCACATGACAGAATAATAACTATCTAGCACATGGAAAGTTATTTGTTTGTTTATTCACTAAATAATAGGATACAGTTTTTAAGCTGAAGTACCAGGGAGAGGGGATATAGAATCTGCTTGTTCTGATACTAACAGAAGTAGCAAATAATAGAGAAATGGCAACTATTTTTAGTCTGCTGCTGATTTCTTAAAATTGTATTGGATCAATAAAAAGGGAGAAGGGTTTTAGGAGCCATAAAGAACTTAAACAAATCCTTACCCAATTCCTCTTGAAATGGTATGAAGAGAAATATGAAATGTAATTCTGGTACAGTTTTAAAAACAGTCCTGTGAACAATATTGTATTTTATTTATTTGCTGTTTATTTTAGGTAAAAAAATTAATGTACATCAAAATAACAGTCATATTTTAATTTACTTTACCAAAATAGAATGGCAAGATAATATTTTCATCTATATCCGTGATAGCAAACCTGTAGCACACATGCCAGAAGTGGCATGCAGAGGCCTCTCTGTGGGCATGTGTGCCATTGCCAGCTGCTCTTCTGGTTTCCAGCATGCGTGATCTTTGCACATGCCGGCACCCCAGAAACCCAAAGACCAGCTGGTCAGTGCGCATGTGCCCAGGCCAGCTGATCTTCAGGTTTCTGGGGCTCCGGCACGTGCAAAGGTCAGCTGGCCAGAAGGGCTTTGAGTTTCTGGGGCTGTGGTGTGAGCACATGTACTCACGTTTCAGTTTGTGCACTCGGTGCCGAAAAGGTTCATCATCCCTGATCTATATAATCTCCACCAAAAAATAAATGTATGTTCAGAGCATAGGAATCAAGTGAACATATGAAATGGTGTCAGACAGGCAAGATCACAAATATTTGCAAGATGAGAGCTGCCATTCCAAGAAGTTAAAAGGCCAAAAATTAATGTAACTTGCATGAAGAATTCATGCAAGATGTTGCAAGACTTGTATTTTTCAAAAAAAAACTCAGAACATTTTACTTTTATTTTTTATTTTAAATATAAATGGGGAAGTGGCTGCAATGAGTGCTGTGTTGCTAATCCCAAGATTAGGCTTGCAACATATAAATGTGGTAAGTAAACTTATTGAACTGTGGGATAATATATACATGGCTACTGTTCTGGTTCTGGTTCCATGTCAAATTCAAGAACAAGTCTAGGTCAACAGATTTTTTTATAAAAGATCTTCCACATATTATAAAAAACTATGCCCAGCTTACTGAGAACATTTTAGAAAGAGAGCTATGTTAATGTGGGATAACCAAAATTCAGAAGGGGACTGGCAACTCCTTTTAAAACGAATTCATTTTTTAATTTTAAGGCATAAATTTAAGCTTTGTGATGAACTGAGATGTAGCTCATGAAAGATTATGCCTTAACCTTAATGCCTTAATCATAAAATAAAAATGGGTTAGTCTTACAGTTGGCACTGTAAAAATCTTTCTAATTTTTGGTCAGCCTACTGAGAAATGCCAACTTTTTATATTAGTAAACATTTCTGAAAATAACTACAAGTAATTATGGCATAATAGCAGTGTTCCAATATCTCAGGGGCTGCCACATAGAAGAGGGTCAAGCTGTTCGCCAAAGCACCTGAGGGCAGGACAAGAAGCAATGGGTGGAAACCAAGCAAGGAGAAAAGCAATTTAGAACTAAGGAGAAATTTTCTGAGAGTTAGAACAATTAATCAGTGGAACAACTTGCCTCCAGAAGTTGTAAATGCTCCAACACTGGAAGTTTTTAAGCAGAGATTGGATAACTATTTGTCTGAAGTGGTGTAGGGTTTCCTGCCTAAGCAGGGGGTTGGACTAGAAGACCTCCAAGGTCCCTTCCAACTGTTCTGTTCTGTTTTGTTCTATTCTTCAATAAGACTAAAAGACTTGTAACTTCCTCCATTCTGTTCCTCAGCAGACTGCTATTTTGCAGTATGTTTATTAAAATATTGAAATATCACCTGTCACATTTATCTAAATACAATAAAATGATATTTATTTATTTAATGATATTCATAGTGATTATGAATACTATAAAAGTATAGTATAAAAGTTAGCAAGGAGAGGATAAAATGGCATGCCTTGGTCAGTAAACCAGGGCCTTCTGCAACATGGCAGGCTGATTTCACTGAATTGCCTATTCTAATTTTCATAAAGAATTGTCTCTTGTTATCAAAAATTATTTTATTACTATTACATTTAGGTACTGTTTTGTTCCTGGACACCCCAACTCTGTGTACCAAAAAAACCTGAGAATAAAATAGTTTTATACTGGTACAAAAGGGAACAAAACAGTAAACTAGAAAATAAATAAAATAAAAAAAAATAGGCAATAAAAATGCCGTCTTGCTATGTAAAAATTATAGCTTTTTATTTAAAAAAACCCTTATTTTAAAAATAATACAAACTGAAGACAATTTGGTCCTTTGATTAATTGATTATACACAAGTCAGTGTCAACTCATAACAACCACATACATTTTTCCCAGGATGAACTATCCTCAACCTGGTCCTATTTCTTGGCCCAATCCACCTCACTGGGTTATAACTAAGTAAATAACTAAATAACTCAAGTCAACAAACATACCGAATACTCTTCCTCCTCCTATTTTACTCCCAGTAAGGTGGGTTGTGGCTGGGGAAAATAGGAGGAAGGAAGGAATATTCGGTATGCTTGTCACATTTGTTTGTTTGTTTGTTTACAACCCACTGAGGTGGGTTGGGCTGAGAGAGTGATGGCCCAAGATCACCCAGCCAGCTTTGATGCCAAGGCAGGACTAGAATTTATGGTCTCCCAGTTTTTAACCTAGTGTCTTAATGACTAGATCAAGCTGGCTCTCTCATTAGACAAAGTAACTTCCTACTGGCTTCCCAAACCAAAGTCAATGGGGAAGCTGGCAGGAAGTTGAAAGTCCCAGGCTGGAAGGCAGGTAAGTGGCTGCCACCATGTATGGGAGAAGCAATGGAGTTTTTGAGAGGTGATGTGCTGGCCAGATAGGATTGAGGTGGATATGTGAGGGTGTAAGGGAGTGCATAAGAGATGCTGCATGCGTTGGGAGTTTGTGAGGGTGTGCATGAGAGGCACTGCATGGGTCAGGTAGGCTCTGTGTGGTGTGTGAGGAAGTTGTGGCAAAGATTAGGAAGGGTGGAAGAGAGGTGTGATGAGGTTTGGGAAAGGTATGTGGAAGAGATTCTACCTAGGAAATTGACAGATAAGAGAGAAACAAGCCTGTTAATTGTTTAATAGTCAAAGAAAGAAACTTAAGAAGGACCCTCCCCAATGGATCTAGCAGTTAAAAATGGTGGGCAGGAAGTTTGTACTTTCAGACTTGCAAGATACTGTTAATAAAGCCTTACAATACACTGTGTGCACAATTATTAGGCAAGTTGTATTTTGGAGGATTAATTTTATTATTGAAAAACTACAGTGCTCTTGGTCAATCCAAAATGTTAATAAACCCCAAACCTGAATATTTAAGAAAATAAAAGTGAGGTTATGGCTTTCTTAGGAGAATATCTATGTGTGCCCAATTAGTGTGTAGAATTATTATGAACTAAATGAAAAATTTCCCATCTCACTCATTTATTTTCATGTTAAAGTGAGAATAATATACAACAACTCAAAATGTACAAATAAACATTTTTGACATTTCAAAAAAAAAATCAGTGATCAATATAGGCACCCTTCTTTTCAATAACAGTCATAAGCCTTCCATTCATGGACTCTGTCAGTTTCTTGATCTATTGAAGATCAAATGTTTGTGCAGCAGCAACACAGCTTCCCAGATACTGTTCAGAGAGGTGTACTGTTTTCCTTCACCATAAATCTCCCACTTAAGAAGGGCCCACAAGTCCTCAATAGGGTTTAGGTTGGGTGAGGAAGGGGGCCATGTCATTATTCTTTCATCTTTAAGGCCTTCATTGGTTAGCCACACAATGGAGTACTTCGATGCATGTGATGGAGCATTGTCCTGCATAAAAATCATGATCTTCTTGAAAAATGCAGACTTTTTCCTGTACCACTGCTTGAGGAAAGTGTCTTCTAAAAACTGGTAGTAGTTTGGGATTTGATTTTGAGTCCATCTTCAACCCAAAAAGGTCCAACTAGCTCATCTTTCATAATACCAGCCCATACCAGTACCCCATCTCCACCTTGCTGGCTTCTGAGTCGAAGTGGAGCTCTGTGCCTGTTACTGATCCAGCCATGGGCCCATCCATCTGGTCCATCAAGAGTCATTCTCATCTAATCAGTCCATAAAATCTTTGAAAAATCTGTCTTCAGATATTTTTTGGCCCAGTCTTGCAGTTTCAACTTATGTGTCTTGTTCAGTGGTGGTTGGATTTCTTTACCTTGGCCATGTCTCTGACCACTGAAAACCTTGTACTTCTGGGCACTCCAGGCAGGTTGCAGTTCTGAAATATGACAGCACTGGAGGATAATGAGTTCCTGGTAACTTCATGTTTGATTCTTCTCAAATCCTTGGCAGTTAAAGTGCATCTTTATTTCTCAACACATTTCTTGCAACCCTGTTGACTATTTGCAGCAAAACGTTCAGTGGTTCTGTGATCACGCCCCAATATCTTAGCAATTTCAAGAGTGCTGCATCCCTCTGAAAGACTTTTTACAATTTTTGACTTTTCAGAGTCAGTTAAATCTCTTTTTAGCCCATTTTGCCTGAGGAAAAGAAGCTGGCTAATAATTATGCACACCTTGATATAGGATGTTGATCTCCTTAGTCCCCACCCTCCCTCATTACACAAATACACATCACCTGATATGCTTATATCCAATAAGCATTTAAGTTTATACAGCTTGGAAGTGGAAAATATGCATACAAAGGATGATATGGTCAATATACTCAGTTGCCTAATAATTGTGCACGCAATGTAGAGTAGATGTAGTTCATCTAGTTGCATTTCCTATCTGGTTTACCAGGAAAGCTAACAAAAAGATACTCAAATATCTGGTATACATCAAATAAATACATGCATAAATTCAACAAGGGCTGACAATTGCTTTGCAAATACCTAATAAACAGAAATACACATTAACATATTAATAATTTGAAAGAGATCTACACTGCAATTCCCTTCCTTGAATAAGCTTTTGCAATCTTTCAGAATAGAACTTCTAAACAGAAATGTATTAGAATTAAATATCAAGAACTGGTTCAATCTTAAAATTTCAAAAGAGTTCCCATTCAGGATCTTCACAAAATTCACTTACTTCATAATTTCCTGACAACAATTTACTGCATATTCATCAGTTGCTACAAATAGATGCATAAATAGTGTATTTAAAGGCTGTGAATAAAAAAAGTTACAAACTTAATAGAAAACACTTCATTTTAATAAAATAACTTTAGTTTTGTCCTTGTAAAAATGAATGCAACACTGCAACAAACTACTCTAGTATTTTAGTTATGAAAAAAATGTAAATGTTTTTTTAAAAGTTCACTATATTTTGTTATTCTTTTTGCAAGTTATTGTATTACCTAGAACTATATGTTGACTTGGGGTAAGCACAAAAGCTGACCACACATATATATTATGCTGTTCCCTTTCTGCATAAACATTTTTATACATAGCACTGAAAAGGAGTAATAAATAAGCAAAAGAAAAAAAACCCCAAAGACCTTAGATAAGAAAAAGAAACATAAATCTAATTGATATCAACATTGTTCATACCTTTAATATCTTTCATACCTTTCTATCCTTGTAGGTTGTATTCTTGCTTCCACCATATCATAGAGGTATATGGCCTTTTGTTCTTTAAATTCTCTTTGAGTATCTGATTAACTCTGTCCATCCATGATTTCAGCTTTCCCCTCCCTCTTGATCTACTGTTTTGCAATTCAACACTGATAATTGGCTTATTTCTAATCTATTCCTTTTCTAGTGACTCCTAGCATGGAATTTGCTTTTTTTATGCACACTGCAGATGATCTGAACTATCACTCTGATAGATATAACTTTAAAAATGCTAACGTTGAATTGCATTTGCTGTTTAGTGGCCCAGTCACCAAGCTTGCGGTGTTTCTTTTGGGATTTTTTACAATCCATTTGGTTTTTTATTACTATATCTGAGAAAATTTTGTGTCATCTGTAAATTTTACTTATTAGATGTGCAGAATTCTGAATCATTTATGAACAACTGAATAATGCTGGGACCCAAATACTTGCAGGATATCATTTCTTACCTTCTTATTCCATTACACATATTGCCCATTTATTTTCCAGCTAACTTTTGACTCTATATTCATGATTCACCCTATTCACTATCATGTTCCCTTTAAATCAAAAGAAACTTCTTTCTTATATCCATACATTTCTTAAGTACACAATAAAGAACAATAATCTGGTCTACACATCAATTGCCCCAAAATAAAGCTATGCTATATTTCTGAGATCTGGTTCACTGTCACCTCTTCTACCCCTTCAATCAGAATGCTACAGAACATTGCCTCAAACACTTACCAGACTAATTCCATTATAGTTTTTGTATTCATACTTGCTACCTTACCCATTGCAAAAGGAAACAATGGTTTCCTTCTTATGCTGAAACACTCCATAAGCAAACTATTTATAATTCAAAATATCCACTTATATTTGTCTGTGTGCACCTATTTCACTTTTCAATGTCATCAATGCATTTATTATTGTTGATGTTATTTTCGTGGACACTAACAGAGGTTTTGCCTTGCCTCTGGAGAATGGTTTTGTTAACTTTGGGAAAAGTTATTCACTCTCTCACTTATCTCTTCTTGAAGATTGCCCTGATCCTTTCTTTAGAATTTATTTTTGGAAAAATTAAGTGTTAAAGGTGATATAGTTGGAAAAAAACCTTTGGAATTTTTAATAGCCAGAGCCAGATCTACACGTTGCTAATAATAAATAAATATGGACAAAAAAAGTGCCTGCTCTTATTCTGTCTGTGAAACAAAGCTAACAATACTTGGGATTAGACTCCAGAAGACAAGGGTATAAAATCAATTAATACTAGCAAATAAAGTCATTTTTTCATGTTTTCTTGTAATTAAAAATAAAAATAAAATAAAATGTCTTATGTATTTATTCCTCTGAGAACATACAAAAATGAACTAGAATTAGAATTTTTGAGTGAAAAAAATTCCCATACTTACTGTACACTTTGTCTCAGGATTGTTTTCTTTCATATATGCTTCCCAATTAGCTTCATCGACAACACCCCAGTTAGGATAATCCAAAAATGCAGCATGAGCAACACTTACATTTTTGTCATTAATCACAGTCACTGCAAGATTAGTTTTTTCTCTGTAAAATAAATGTTATGTTTTTGAAGTGAAATTAGAAAAAGAAAATTCAATTTATTTATTTTAGATAAATGAGGTGTTATAATGGTGTTACTTACAAAAGATATATGACATTAATCCTGCCAAACAATCTTTCTGTATCATATTTCATAAGATTGATAATATTAGGAATATCATGGGATTCTGTCCTTCTGGCACTTAATATAAGTGAAGATGCTGGTGTAGATGAGATTCTTGCAGATGATAAGGAAGACATTGTGCATACTGTAACAAAACAATAACCAAATATTCCACTTGAATAATATCACTTATCATCAAGGCATATTACTGAAATGGTTCCAAAATTAATCTCCAGAAATATTTTAAAATCACATCACTCCTTAAATATTTCAGTGAAGAAATTAAACCTTATGGATGTACATTTAATTTATAATTCAATAGTGCCTATTTCAAAGTAAACTGTGAGCTGAATTTTAGTATATAACCAGACCACCCATGAACTCTTGGATAATTATTTTAGAGGTATTTCCTTACCAGATTCCTCAATGTATTCAACAATGGCAGAGTTTCTAAAGTACTTCAAAAGTTCTTATGGATTTAGGAAAATAGCCAGAGATATATCTGCCCTGTAAATATCCCAGGTTGAACTATATAGCACTTAGCATTTATAGATGTATATACTGCTTCACAGCCCTCTCTAATTGGCTTACAGAGTCAGCATATTGCTCCCAACAATCTGGATCTTCATTTTACGGACTTCAGAAGGATGGAAGGCTCAGTCAACCCTGAGCTGGTCAGGATCAAACTGCTGGCAGTCAGCAGAATTAGCCTACAATACTGCATTCTAACCACTGCACCACCTTGGCCCTTACACAGTCAAACATCAGGAATTCACCACAGGAAATATTTTATGACATTTTGTATTATGACATAAAATGCTTTATGATTTTAATGATTTTTTATGTTATGTTTCATGCAATTTTTTCAAATTTCAGTTCAACAGGAATCATGGGTCCTGGATTTTAAATGTATTGTGTGGGTTAGCCCATTTGAAGTACCTTGGTTCAAAACTTTTACCCTAAAGTGCACTGTTTTGCCCTGTTAAATGTTATAGGAATAGGTTTTAGTAGTATGTAGATAGATAGATGTTCCAGGGTTATGGTTAGAGATTTTTGCTAAGCAGGATGTATCATAAAAAAGAATAAAGTAGTGGAATCGTATATTTAAATAGTAGAATCAATCATACCACCTCAAATTTAAGTAAGTGAAACAACAATAACCAAACAAACCAGCACAGTTTGGATTGATACTGTATATTTAAAACAAGACATCAATCTTTGATGGATGTAAAATTAAGGGTGAATTATAGAGGCTTGCTAAAGTTTGGTTAGAGTGGCAGAAAGAAGTTTGCTAACAGCCATCGTCAGGGCCCAGTCTTTAGAAATATATTTTAATTATTGGGGGGAGGGCGGAAGCTAATGTCTTTATCAAACTTGATTCCTTGGATCGTATTTCTGTAGTTTTCTTGGCAATAACAAACAAGTAAGTTTTTAATTAGTTTATTTATATCCCACCTTTGTTACTTTTACAAATAACTCAAGGTGGTGAACATATCCAACACACTTTCCTCTTTTCCCCACAGCAACTCTGAGGTGAGTTGGGTGAGAGTGAGTGCCTGGCCCAAAGTCACCCAGCTGGACTAGGACTCAGTCTCCTGCTTTCTAGGCTGGTGCCTTAACCACTAGACCAAACTGACACTTACTTACTTACTTATTTATTTATTTATTTTATTTAATCATATTTCTATACCGCCCTTCTCCCGAAGGACTCAGGGCGGTGTACAGCCAAGATAAAAGACATAAACAGGCAAACATTGATAAAATTACGGTTTCAAATTATTATAAAGTTCAGCTAAACAGAATAGGACCCAACATTAAATTGACAAGTTTAAAATCATTTAACTGTTTAGCTCCGCCTGTTGGAACATCAGGGTCTTGAGGGCATGGCGGAAAGCCCGAAGGTCGGGGATGTTACGTATATCCGGGGGTAGTTCATCCTACAGGGCTGGAGCCCTCACAGAGAAGGCTCTCCCCCTGGGGGTCGCCAGTCGACATAGTTTGACTTGTTATCTCCTAGGATTTTTTTTTTAATTTCCCAGATTTAAGCTAATGATATCCCTTGGAGTCTCCCATCCATATACTGCCAGGTCTAACCTGCCTACCTATTCCAACATCAGGTCGATTTTGTCTCCTAATCAACTAGCCTACAGCCCTGTATTTACAAGCTGGGCAATCATCACTAACTAAAGGTAACTATGGTTCCTATCCCATGATTGGCTGGGTTCTGCCCCTTGCTTAATACATCCTCTTTTAAAACCAAATTGAGATTTAATCCAAATGTAACAGAATTCTCAAAGCCCACGGAAAAAGGATTTCTGCAGTGCCAAAATAAACTTCCACGTTGATAATTGCTCTGCTTCCATTCCCCACCAGTGTCCTGGGAATTTCTGGCGAAGAGAACCGAAAGGGTTTCGAAAAACAATATTTGAAAGAGAAGAGCTGGACGGGATGGCTAAATGCCCGTTTCCAACTGTAGGAGTCTATCCAAGGCTCACCTCCCCAGGAGCGGCCACCTTTCAAGACCGGCCGCGGGAGCTCTGCGGAACCAAAACCACAGCTCAGCTGCGGAAGCCAAATCCGCACAACGGAGATAGGGCTGTTTGTCTGTTCCTATGGCAACCCAAAGCCCAACCTTCTACGGCGCAAGGTTTGCTGGGAGGTCAAAGTTCAAAGTGAGGAGGCGCAGCAGCAGCAGCAGCAGCAGGAGGAGGAGGAAAACGCGGCATAGATTAATACGACGGGAGAAAAGATGGCGTCCACGGCGGCTGGGAAGCAGCGAATTCCCAAAGTGGCAAAGGTGGGCAGGGGAGGCAAAGTGCGATGTTGTCACGGAGCGCACAGACAGCCGTGGCCTATTTACTCGGAGTTGGATCTCACTGAACTCAGTATAAGTGTTTGTTTGCTAACGGGCAAAGGTAGACGTGGGCTGGAAGTCTTGCTGTTCGACGTGGTGGGACCTGAGATTTTCAGGATTTGTGGAAAATAGGCATGACCCACCCGATAAAAAGGAAGGCAGGGTAGATCAGATCGTTATGATCTGTCACCGAAGCACTCCGGGATTTGTGTTCTGAATAAAGGCGCTTTAGGTTCAAGTTTGCTTTTGGAAAACCTCTAAACCTGATTTTATTTTAAAGGAAACACTAATAAAATCCTAGTAAAATATTTGTCTAAAGAGGAACTACAGTTATAGTAATGTCATCAGGGACAACTTGCACAATGTGAAAAAATACCGTACTTCATTACACTTTCTGTCATCTTTGGTGTTACAAGAAATAGTCTTGTTTACTGCGCCTAGAAGAAAATATTGGAGGGGACAGTTATTCACAGCTCTGCAAAACACATGGGTAACAGCACTGGGTTCAGTAGGCTTTACTCCTAAATTAATGCAATTGCAGCCTGAGGCTATTTATGGTCAAAATGCATACAGTCGTAGCTAATCAGACTGCTGTTTTAATTCTGGGCATACCAATTTATCCAAATAGTTACTGTATTGTTCATGCAAAACATTTTTAGCTGTTCTGAGAAATAACATAACTTTAGAATATAAAATGATTCCTATTGTCCAAACCAAGTTCTCAAACTGGAATTTATATCTGAGGGAGATGGGCAATTAAGAAGTATGACAAATAAAATAATGGTGAGTTTCAAATTAGGAAATAATAAATAACAAGAGCCAAAGTTATCAATTATCTTCATTTTTCCTTAGAAAGGAAGGGATTGATAGATGATTATGGATCTGGAATGGGCAAAAAGTACATCTCTAAGAGAATCCCAATAAAATTGGCAGGATTTCTGATTAAGAAAGATTTAACAATATAAACAAAGGGGTTTTTTTGTGTGCTTGTTAACGACAAAACAGAAATGGAATTTTAATAAATTTTTAAACACAGTTCTGAGACTGTGAGTTAGCATTTTAGTTTAAGCCATAAGCTTTGATATGTACCATTTTGTTTCATTGATGCTGTTTGTTATATTTCAAAGAGTAAATTAGTGGCCAGTGAGGGACTTGAAAAGCAAAGTGGAGTTCTAAATAACCAACCAGAGGTAGATAATAAATATTGTGCAATATTGTTGCAGAAGATGAAGAAAAGAATCTAATTAGTATTTGAAAGAAGTTATGAAAAATCAACCCCTGTTCTACTTACTTACCTTTTAGTAGATCACAATGCCTTTGCTTTCTCAGTATGAATAGAAACACCAGATCTTGGCTGCAAAAATCTGGGTAATTATATGAGAGAAGCAAACATCTCCCATCTTTTTGCTATTATCTAGTACTTGTATGGATTTTTGCAGCTGAATCTAGTGGCCTAATCCTGGACGTTGCCATATGAGTAACAGGATAAGGAAACCGTTTGCTCTGGAAAGAGATCTCTGTGTTTCTGATCATGGAGAGAATTTGATTTTTCCACAAGAAAATGAGACTAGAACCTCTTTTTCAATCTTATGAGTCAATGGTACTGGGATAAGGGTTGAGAAGGCAGAATAGATATTAGGAATGGAATGTAAGCTTTAAGATATAATTTAATTTTAATATTTGAGCCAGGCTTCTATCAAATTTTCTTGCAAAGACAAAATAGTTTCATTTTGTAAGACTCTTGTTCTATTATGCCTGGTTTTAGATCATAGTTTACATTAGTGAAATTTACACTATAGTTTTAGGTCTGCCTAATCACAAATCAAACCTTCACAGGTATAGGTATCATAAGTACTAGATGGATCAATTTGAAATCAATCTTTCTTTCTTTCTTTCTTTCTTTCTTTCTTTCTTTCTTTCTTTCTCTCTCTCTCTCTCTCTCTCTCTCTCTCTCTCTTCCTTCCTTTTTCTTTCCTCGACTTACAATCACAATTGAGCCCAAAATTCTGTTACTATGCAAGGTAGTTGTTAAGTGAGTTTTGCCTCATTTTATGACCTTTCTTGCTACAGTTATTAAGTGAATCACTGCAGTTTTTATGTTAGTAACACAGTTAACTCAGTCTGTCTTTCCCATTGACTTTGCTTATCAGAAGGTCGCAAAAATGATCACATGACCCCAGGATATTGCAACCATCATAAATACATGCCAATTGCCAAGCGTCCAACTTTTGATCAATGTCTATGGGGTTGGTGCAACAGTTATAAGTGTGAAAAAGTCATAAACTACCTTTTTCAATGCTGCTGCAACTTTCAATAAACAAATGATTGTAAGTCGAGGACTACCTATATCAACTGCAGTATGTGAAGTATTAGAGACTTAATGCACCTGCTATAGTACGCATCTTCAAGCACTTTCCAAAGCAGAAAATTCTGGCACTGTTTGCCAATGCTACCAGATTTTGGCAGGGGGAAGGGGTCTCTTGGGCTGTACAGTTATGAGTTCAGTGCCACATTCAGGATGTCAATTCCAAAGACGGGTTTCTAAAATATATTGTATTTTTAAAAATGTTCTCCATCAGGTGAAAAATAAAGCTCCAGCAGAAGTACAGATAACAGCAGAACAACTGTTAAGAGAAGCAAAGGAAAGAGAACTTGAGCTTCTTCCCCCACCTCCTCAACAGAAAATCACAGATGAAGAGGAGCTAAATGATTACAAGCTTCGGAAAAGAAAGGTAGATAAGACATGATACTTTATAATAAAATACTGTACTGTTTTATAATAAAGATTTGACCACTCAAAACCTCAAAGAAAAGCAAGTGTAAGACAACAAGTAAAGGTCAGAGACTGGTATGGTATTTTACAAATAGTAAAACAAATCTAGCCACATGAAGGGAAATAAGATCACTTTGTTTGGATAATAACTAAATAAAATGGATTTGGGATTCCTGGTAGATGAGGTATTAACCACCACAATCCAGGAATATATATATAAAAACCATGGTTTACTGTTCCAGAAATTCCTTCACCCAAAGTCTTTTTCAGATAGAATTCCCAGTAGTTCCTTGGGTGAGGCTTTGGGAAGGCATTAAATCTGGCTCTAGTTAGCTTTTTCTGAATTTGGGGACAGCTGTTTGGCTTAGATGTGTAGCTGGTTTGAAAAAAAAGTTAATGACTCCCAAGAATATTTTTCTTGCTATTGTAGTGGCATCTAATTGGGCTTTCAGATCCTTGACCCAGTGTTTTAACGGCTGCCTCTGCATGTTTATAACCCATTGTTAGTATTGATGGACTGAGAAACTATAGCAAATCTGGTTTGGTTACATCAGCCTAATGGCATAAGACTATATTAGGAACACATTATGAGGCTTAAAATTTGTTCTTTAAAAATTTGCTAGCTAAGAATATTTTTTTATAGTATTATTAACTACAGAGAAAAATAATTATCTCTTGTGTAAGTAAAGGATTACAGAATTATTACAATTTCTGTGCATTTTGGACAATGTGGCAAGAGTTTGATGGACAAATAAAATATCCCTAAATAAATTTTGACTTGTTTGGGTGCTTATTCAGGTTTACATTTAGCAGCACTTACCAAAGGTATTAATAGTTCAGTTTTTGCATGATTAATTTTGATGCTTCTGTATTATAATATGAAGCAAAAGCATGTGAAGCTTGTTCTATAGTCTAGTCCATATGGTGTCTAAAATAACAGCCCAGTATCATCAACTAAAACAAAATATTTGTTATTTTTTTGTCCTGCATCTCCTTAAAGCATATAGTATTTTTTTAATAAAATAACTTTCTGCCCTATTTGAAACTATCTCACATGTTTTACTATGTTGTAAATTTTATAGGGACATTAGGTCAATCTATATTTTGCCCTAATAAATAAATTCCTTGAGTATCCAAATAAATGTTATGTGAACCTTCTTCAGGATGTAAAATCATTCCTTAGTGTGCATTAGCTAAATTTTATGTTACCACAATGGAAGTAAGACAAGATTGGTTAGACATATTTACCTTTGCTTTAAATATTACTTTAAGTTTGAAATACCTTAACTAATAAATCATTAGGGAATACATGGTTTTTATTTTATACCTATTAATGTTTTAGATTTATATTACCTGGATAACAAGTGCATTAATATAATAATAGAGGTCAATATTATATTATGTGATGTTTGCTAGTATATTGTATCTATTTGGTTCATTCTGTTTTTGTACTTTTACATTTCACTGATCATAGACCAAATAAATATTATTCTATTGCATTGAAGTTTCTGTCTTAAAATTCAACTGCCACAAACTCAAAGTTCAACTGCCACAAGCTAGCCAGATAATAAGTAGTTATTTTTAGGAGATGGAGCTCTAGGTATTCTGCACAAGAGGTTTTATATATATATGGAAAACTAAAATTGGATCACTACTAATTACTAAGAGGAAATTTTGAATGAAGTTGTGTCTCCCTGGTTTCTTGGGTATAACAGGATAAAAGGAAAGTGGTATTTTCTGAGAGCATTTATGAGAGATATTGTCAGCAGTGAAATCTGAACAGCATGGTAGCCTAGAGGTAAAGACTCTCACTTCCCACTCTGAGGGTTGAGAGTTCAATCCTAGGCAACGACAAATGCACAAAGAGAAACTACCTGCTACAAACTCTGTATGCTCCGCTCATTTAGTCACCCTGATTCTACCCCAAATAATGGGATTACAGAGTCATAAAAAAATTGTAAGCAGTGAAATTTGATTATAATGTTCTCTGGCTTCTGTATTATAGACCAATTGTTTGAAATCTTCCTGATTAACAAATTTCACTGACCATAGTTTGTCAGAATTTTCTGATATAGATTTTTGTGGATCTACAGCAGAGTTATTTGCTTTCTAGAAGTAAACTCTTTACTTTCTCCCAAGACTTTTGAAGATAACATCAGGAAAAACAGGACTGTTATCAGTAATTGGATCAAATACGCACAATGGGAAGAAAGCCTCAAAGAAGTACAAAGGTAATTCTTGACAACAATTTTTCAGATTCTGAATATGAATATCTAATAATGACCACTTCTGTAGGAATTGAATTGGGTATCCATTAATTTCAATAATGTGTTGTTTTCAGGGCTCGTTCCATCTACGAGCGGGCTCTAGATGTGGACTACCGAAATGTAACTCTTTGGCTGAAATATGCCGAAATGGAAATGAAGAATCGTCAGGTTAATCATGCACGAAATATCTGGGATCGGGCTATCACTATTTTACCAAGAGTTAATCAGTTCTGGTAAGCTAAACACTTTCATTAGGTTTCACATAAGTGTGTGTGTGTGTGTGTGTGTGTGAGTGAGGGAGGGAGAGGGAGGGGGAGAGAGAGAGGAGGGAGAGAGAAAGAGAAAGAGAAAGAGAAAGAGAAAGAGAAAGAGAAAGAAACAACAGCAATTTGTTTTGCAGATTGCTGAAAAAAGGTTGAAGCATTGATTATGACCCTATTGTTATTTGCTGGATTTCCTCCAGGGGCTCAAATTGACATTCATAAGATTCCCTCTAGTTTTACCTCTGTAACAAAATTATGAAATAAAATGGATTGAAGAACAGTGATTGACCCATAATCAACAATCACCTTATGTGGCTGAAAGCAATGTAATTTGAGTGGTCCTAGTTTGACCTTATAACTGTAAGACCTCATTAACTCTCTTGTCATACACTTGATAACCAATTTTCTTGTGGCAATTCCAGTTTTGAAATCCATTACTATAGGCTTAGTACGCTAAGGACCAAATATGCAAACACTCCAGATCCAAGTTGAATATGAGGTTGCTTTTTAAAAAAGTTTACTTATGAAGAATTATTTTTATAAGTTGTAAATAGGTCTTTTATTTGTAACTCTAAATGACACGATCTTCCTTTTTTTATTTTAAAAGGTACAAGTATACCTACATGGAAGAGATGCTGGGGAATGTTGCTGGAGCCCGCCAAGTGTTTGAGCGTTGGATGGAATGGCAGCCAGAGGAACAGTCATGGCATTCCTATATTAACTTTGAGCTAAGATATAAGGAAGTGGATAGAGCACGTTCCATTTATGAGAGATATATCCTTTTAAGTTAAGGTTTAGATTAAATTCAGCATTTTTTTGTTTTCATTTTTGTTTGTATTTTGCATTTCTAGTTTTGTGTAAAAGGAGCATCTTTTGATTTGTTACGCACAGAGGTTGGCTTTACAATATAGATTTTCCCATAAAAATCCATATGCACAAACATTTATTGGTGAAGAAATGTATGCACCAGCATTGCTAGTACATTAAGTTGCATCTATGTATAAATTATTTGGATCTTTTAATTGCTCATCTTGCCACCTTGTTTTCCCAAGGAAAAAAATTGTTTTTATATAATTTTAGTAATTATTGGCTGCAGGTTGATCTTATACTAAACCTTTCAATGAAATACATCCTGTTTCAAGTTCCTTAATGTCTTTTACTTGTCATGGTCCACCCTGATGTTAAGAATTGGATCAAATATGCTCGTTTTGAAGAAAAACATAGTTATTTTGCACATGCAAGAAAAGTATTTGAAAGAGCTGTGGAATTCTTTGGAGAAGAACATATGAATGAACATTTGTATGTTGCATTTGCCAAATTTGAAGAGAACCAGAAAGAGGTAACATTTTGTTTATTAGCTTGCATTTTATAAGCAGCATTATGGCTGCTTCTTTAAAATGATTTTTGTTTTCCATTTATGTTTTTATACAATTTTAAAATGCCCTGTGTTTGAATCTCTGCGTGGTTTACAATAAAAACGCTATAAAGATAATATACAAGCTTATATGCTTACAGCAAAACATTTTGTTCTGCTATACCTTGGGTGTAAGCTATCTTTATGAATTGTCCTTTTGCTTTTCTTCTCACATGATCTCAACAGAGATCTGTTGTCTCTGCTATGCATGTGGATTCTCTTAGAGAGGGAAATTACTTTTGAGTGACTGAGTATGTACTTCTGGAATATCAGGAGCCAAGTAAGCAGGAGAAAATGAGATCAGTCTTCTGGATAAGAGGGTGATGGAAGAGACCTGTTAGAGGTGATAAGGGGCTTGGCAGCCACCTAATGCTGATCTTCATTCTGATGTCTTAAAGAAGCAGTCTCATTTAGTCTCTAAAAGTGTTTAAGACTACAGTTGATTTTTTTAAAGCTAACTGAATTAAGCCTATTTAATTAAATATTAACCCCAAATTCTCTTCACTTAAACTAATATATACAGTTTTGACTATAATATTGAACTTCTCAATATTTTTATATTTCTATCATAGATGTGATCTATAACAATACAAATTATGTAACCTATAAACAATGATATAAACAACATTGTCCCCCGCCCCAAGTTATGTGTTTGTCTGGTTTTATTTTTTTAATATAAAACTTTATTCTGATGTTTACTAATCCTGGCCTATTATTCATTTGTATAATACTCCTCAAGATTTCAAAAATATTTTTTTCACAGAATCTGTTTTAACTGAAAATCAAGAGTTACTGAATATATTAATAAAGGTCAGGTTAATCTTCTATTATAAAGTGCTCTTTTTTCCTCCTTTTCTTTTCTTCTAGTTTGAACGGGTGCGAGTAATATACAAATATGCCCTGGACAGAATTCCAAAACATGAAGCACAAGAGCTCTTCAAAAATTACACAATTTTTGAGAAGAAATTTGGGGACCGAAGGGGAATTGAGGATATTATTGTTAGCAAGAGGAGATTCCAATATGAAGAAGAAGTCAAAGTGAGTGCCTGAACTCTAGGGGAATTGTAACTTTCATAGTTCCCTTGATTGCTTTTGTTGCACTATAAATATGGAACGTAAGTATGGCATAATTGTAATAGTGTTGAACTACAGCCAGAATACCTGTGTCCAAATTGAAACTCGTCACCGAAACTCACCTGCTGACTTTAGACAAATCATTATCTCTCAGCCTGAAGTTCTTCATAGAGTTATTGTTCTATGGATAAAAGGGAAGAAAGTACTACTCTCTATACCACTCAACATAAACTGCAGAATGAAAAAAGGATGCATCAAATAAATAGTACATTTCTCATGGTATTTCATTATTATTAAAAAATGAAATATTGTACTTATTAATTAATAAGAGTACTTTTTTTTTCTTTTTTACCTGTTCTTTTGTACTAAAACCTGTTTTTCTTTTAAAAAATAGTAGACATTATTTTCTTAAACTTTACAAATTATGTTCATAAAAACCACAATTGTTGCATCACTACTGTCTTTGTTTCTTATGTTGAATCCTTAGTAGTTCTGAAATTGGATACAGCAGTACTAATTGTCACCATTTCTCCTGCAAAGTGACTCAGTTAGTTGAATTGATGAATTAACAGAAACCCAATCAGTAAACCATGCTTTGATGATTACATTGATAATTTTGTACAGTGTTTGTACTTCTGAAAGTATTCCCTATTTATCTTGAAAGGCTAATCCACATAATTATGATGCTTGGTTTGATTATCTGCGTCTGGTGGAAAGTGATGCGGATTCTGATACAATACGTGAAGTTTATGAAAGAGCCATTGCCAATGTTCCTCCAATTCAAGAAAAGCGACACTGGAAGAGATACATCTATCTGTGGATCAATTATGCACTCTATGAAGAGCTAGAGGCAAAGGTAAAAGAAAATAACCCATGAATCTTGCATCTTCTTTGATTAAATGAGGCTTGATCTAGGAAATTTGGTACTGTACAATCTATTAGCATTCTTACACTCTGATGAATCATTCATATAGCTGACTAGATTCCTAAGAAAATCATAGAATACAAGAAAGCAGACTAAGTTATATACCGTATTTTTTGGAGTATAAAACACACCTGCCCCCCCCCCAGAAGAGGCTGAAAATTTGGGTGCGTCTTATGCTCCGAATGTAGCTTTTTCGAAGCTGTTTTTCAGTCCTAACGCGCTAGCGAGTGAAGTGAAGCGATCTTCCAAGCTTTGCCTGCTCCTTCCAACTCTCAGCTGTGTTTTAGAAGTATTTTTTCAGCCCTAACAAGGCACTAGCGACTGAAGCAAGTACTTTGCCTGCTTTTCTCATTGCTGCTCCCTCTCAGCTGTGCTTTAGAAGCTGTTTTTTTATCCCCAAGCAGGGGATAAAAAGGGTGCCGGCACGCTCAAAACCAGGCAAACTAATGTGCTGAAGCTGACCAGACTAAGGATGCTAGCCAGATGAATACCTGGTAGACAGATTTCCCCCCATTTTCCTCTCCAAAAACTAAGCTGCGCCTTATACTCTGAAAAATATGGTAGTTCATCGCCATACATTTAAAAAAAACAGCTTCTGCAACTGTCACTAACAGTCAAAACAGTATAAATTGTGCATTAATTTAGGAAAACTTTTAACAGTTCCAATTTTTTTAAAAAAGACTTCAATCATTGCTTAAAACAAGAATGATGAGACAAAAGGATTATGGTCTTCTTTATAAACCCTCTCCCCAACACTTAAGCATTGTGAAATCTAATTTATTTCTTTATGGTATATAACTATTTTGATAGGTTGGAAAACGCCTTGCATACATATTTTGTCCAATCATATTCAGTGTTGCCATGCATTAAAAGGTAGTAATAAACGTGTGTGAGGCAATGTTTCCATATGCAGTGTGCCATTGCTGAAAAAAAATCACTACAAGTATTACACAGCAAGTGAGGATCTATGAAAGCATTATTGGTGCATCATTGATTGGATTATGTGTCATCAAATCAGTGTTGACACTCCACGGCCATATAATTTTTTTCCCTAACTTAGTATATAATTGATCATACCACATTGATATTTGATACGTTTTTATTATATTTTATAGCTGCCTATCTCATATGAGAGTGGTTCTTATATATCCCAAGTTCTCAACACTATAAGGCTTTAAAGAGGCTTGCCACCTCTTTAAATTAGCAGTATTTTTTTTAAACTACTGATGTGGTGTGCTCTGAAATTACAGTTCTAGATAGGTGAGCAGCTTTATTTTGCTCTACCAGACAAAAATGTTAAGAGGTCAAGTTGGGAATGAAGATTTCAAGGGTTTTTCAAGTAGTAAGAAATATTATAAATGATAAAATGTAGCTAGAATAGATAAAATGTAGTGGTGGGTTGCTCCCGGTTCTGTCTGGTTCTTTAGAACTGGTAGTAAAAGTGGCGGGAGGCTCTACCCACCCGCCAGGACATCATAATTGACAATCTGCGCTCCCATTGCGAACCGGTAGTAAAGGTAAGTAGAACCCACCCCTGAGCTAGATGTCATTTTTTCCTAAAATGCTTTGAACTGCACTTGGCTGGAAGCCTTATTCCAACAGTATCACATAAATTGACTTGTGTTTTAGGATCCAGAGAGAACAAGACAGGTGTATCAAGCATGTGTTGAACTCATTCCTCACAAAAAGGTATTTATCTTTGTTGTGTGTATTGTGTCTTAATTAAGGATGCATCCTTTTTCATTAAATTCATCCACACGGTTCCAATTCCAGTCTGATCATATTTATGTTATTACAATGTAATTTTTATACTACCAGCAACCTCCTACTTAAGAATTATCTTCATGTAAGATGGATAACACTGTTTTTTATGTATTTAGAGAGTGGATATGTGTATAACTACATAGGGGTAGATTTCAGGGGGACAGAGCAAATATTAAAATAGGATCATCTAGTCCAGTGGTTCCAAACCTTTTGTTCACTACGGGCCCCCTTTAAATGCTTTTTGTGGCTATGGACCATGGCCATAGACCACCAAGACTTAACTCAAGATTTAAATCATAAGATCTTCAAGCCTTCACGGACCCCGTGATGACGTTATGACCACCCAGGGGTCTGCGGACCACAGGTTGGGAACCACTGATCTACTAGTCAGTGCCCACCTTAATTCTTGTTAATTAGGAAGATTTTCACCTAAAGCATGCAAAACCTACAATTTAGAGTCTAAAACAAGAATAGACATTGTTTTGAAATATTTTAAAAAAATTTTTATCAGTCCTAACTACCATTGTCAGAACATCTGAAGGGCATTATATTCCTGATTCAGATCTCTCTATAACTCTGGATGAATCATTTCCTTGAGGTTTTGGTGTAGGCCCTGTATGGAATAAAAATCCTACTCTAAATTGAAGATATTTTGTAAGTATTGATACAATGTAAATGCAGTGCTTTGCACAATCATGTGCACTGTATGAATATGATAAATCCAAGAGTATAGAATGCAAGCAATTGTACATCAAACAGTGCAGTGCAAATTACAAATAAACGTTGCAGTTTCTCAAACCATTTATTGATCTAGGGATTAACTAGGATTGATTTTTTTTAAAAAAAATCTCTACTTATCAACTGTTTTGGAACTCAGTTTTCTAGAAAATAGTCACATAGTCACATTTTTTATTATATTGGGCAAGTTTATTATAAATAACACCTGTGGTAAGACGAATTATTGGTGTAAGGGAGCTGGTTTATGCTTTGTAATACAACAGATATAAGATGGAAAATAATTTAAGAGATTTGAAAAATTCATGTAATCGATATTCTAGTTCTGTGATGGCGAACCTATGGCACGCATGCCACAGGTGGCATGCGGAGCCATATCAGTGAGCACACGAGCTCAGCTCTGGCGCACATGTGCGCACTGGCCAGCTGATTTTCAGGCTTTCTGGGCCCACCAGAAATCAGGAAACACGCTGTTTCCGGCCTCCGGAGGGCCTCTGGGGGGGTTGGGAAGGCCTGTTTTTCGCTCTCCCCAGACTTCAGAGCCTTTCTAGGAGCCTGTGGAGGCCAGAAACGGCCCGTTTCCCAACTGGGGAGAGCAAAAAATGGGCCTACCGAGCCCACCGGGCCATTGCATGCCAAAAGTGGGGGGAGCAAGAGGGGGTTGCGTGCACATTCATGGGGGGCGCATAGAATTATGGATGTGGGCACATATGCGTGCAACCCCACCCCTCCTGCGCTCCCCCCGCTTTTGGCACGCGATGGCAAAAAGGTTAGCCATCACTGTTCTAGTTAGTGGATTTTCTAGTTCAATAGAAGCAATTTATATTATTTTGAAAAGTAGGAGTTAAATGTATTTTCAACTCCTGTCTATAATCAAGTAGATATTGATAAGGGAATAGGGAAAGGAAAAATCTGGTTTGTTTCAGCAAGGCAGTCTGTACAGTACAGATAGTCTTCAGATTATGACTGGTCACTTAGTGACTGTTTGAAGTTACAACAGACTGAAAGAGGGGACTTACGACCCAGATTCAAAGTTCTAAATAAAGCTCCCTCATAATTATATTATTACACACTGTCCCAAAATAGGTCATTTTATTGACAAATTGTAGTGGTGACATTTTAGAGAGGTGGGATGCCACATGCAGCCTCCCCCCAAAAGTAGCCCATCACTGCTACAGCAAATCAGAATTGTACAGATGTGTTAGTGTGTGAGTGTGCATTTAATTTATTCACAGGGTTTTAAGACACATTGCTTCTTCCAAAATAACAAAATTTCTGAATCAAGTTCTGAATCAGAACTTCATTCTGATGAAGTTATAGAAACCTAAATTATATGAGAGAAAAACCTTCCAAGACTGAAAATATTTCTCTCCTCGCCTTTTTTTTGGGAGGGGAGAAGAAACTCCTGACAAATTAAGGAGAGTCCCTACTGAAATGTTTCCCATCTTATTCCCCCTTCTGTGGACTGAAATTTCTTATATCCCAGTCTTCCTCCTGTCTTCCAAGTTATTCCCATATACTATTACAATATAAATAAATCATTCATTTATTATGTATCCCTTTCTTCAGACTCTGTATCAAATGATAAATTTTATGAAACTAGAAAATGAATCAGCTAGTCATTAGATTATATACTAGCAGTTTAGATTATAATTGACTGTATAACAGGTTTAGATTATAACTGAGTGGTCACAATTAAAGTGCATGAGAACCAAAATAAAACTAATAGAAATTAATTATAATTTGTCTTCCTGTTTTCAGTGACATATTGTCCAATTTTGTGTTTTCAGAAATCATGTCTTGTCAGTCAGCCTTATGGGTTGATGAAATAACATGCTAAAGATACTCTGTATGCATAGTTTGTTCTAATGGGTTTCAAGAAAATTGCTTTATTGAGGAAACCAGGCGACTGTGAGTTCTAGTCCCTCTTTAAATATGAAATCCAGCTGGGTGACTGGGCCAGACACTATTCAGCCCAACACACCTCATAGTATTGTTATTGTGGGGAAAATAGGAGGAAGAAGGAGCATTATCTATGTTCGCCACCTGGAGTTATATATAAAAATAATGAAGGTGGGATAAAAATGAATAAATTAAAAAATGGCAAAGATTTCTGGTCTTAGTCATTTTTTGTATGTATGAAAGCATTGTTTTTAATTTAGCCAATTGAAATTTAGCCAATTTTTTATACTATTTCTCCACTCAGTTTACATTTGCCAAAATATGGTTGCTCTGCGCACAGTTTGAAATTAGGCAGAAGAATCTCAGTCTTGCCAGGCGAGCATTGGTAAGTAAAATGAAGTGACTTTCTTGTTCTAGAAATATATTGATGAAATTGATTGATCTCTCTTGAAAGCAATGGAACAATAGAACCAGTGGAATAGCTTACCTCCAGAAATCATGGGCGCTCCAGTACTGGATGTTTTTAAGAGAGTCTGGACAGTCACTTATCTAAAATTGTATAGGTTCTCCTGCTTGAGCAGGGGGCTGGATTAGAAGACCTCCAATGTCTCTTCCACCTCATTTTATTCTATTCAATACTTTAAATTCTTATTGGCTTATAGTAATATGTCTAGAAATTTTAAAAAATCTGATGAAAAGTACTGATACTTTTTATGTTGTATCAGACCAAGGCTATAGTCTTATAGAAGTAATTTAATGTTTATTAAGGCCCCTGTCCTAAATAGTTGGTAGACAGCTGAATTTATATTTGTTGCTATAGGGCAGGGGTGTCAAACTGGATTTCTTCGAGGGCTGGATCAGCATTGTAGTTCTCTGCGGGCCAGTGGCGGGGGTGGGTGGGTGGGTTTCGGGCTGGTTTTGTGGCCTGGTTTTGGGCCCAGTTTCGGCCGGCAGAGTGCTGCAGGAGGCCATGGAGTGTGAAAATGATGCATGGGGGGCCGCACATGGCCCGTTTTAGCCGCTAGAGGCACCGCAGGCCGGTCCCTTCATATTTCCAGGCCAACCCCGTGGGCTGGATTTAAGCATGCCATGGGCTGGATCCAGCCTATGGGCCTTGACATCCATGCTATAGGGTAAACTTCTGCATTTCCTATTGGAATAGATGTTCTACCACTTTTTGCCATTTACATTTTGTCCCACAGGGAAAAACTCATCTGGCAAGTTGATGGTAATTTCTAAAATGTATAGAAGGGTCAGGTCCTCCTAACAAATTGATTTTCTCTATAAAGAATGTTCAAGAGACTTTTTTTATATACAGATGGTATCATAAAGAAGTCTGTTTCTAGTCAATACCGTACTCTCTTTTTTCTATTATTGTTAAAATTTATTGACTTCCCAACTCTAATGGCTTCTTTTACAGATAACATTTTTTTAAATGTTGAAATGTGCCTGCCAAATGTTGAAGTAAAGCTACCATGCTCATAATAGTTTTTGGTCTTTGTACACCATTTTAATATATAATAATAAGATGTAAGTGTAATAATTCAAAAAGTAGGCCTTTAGAGCAGAGATACTGCATTTTTGGAACAAGTCTGAAAAAAATGTATTTCAGTTTTTATGCTTGTATAACTGCACTTTTCTTGAGAAGCTTTGAAGAACTTATTCCTTCTTTGTAGGGGACATCTATAGGTAAATGTCCAAAGAACAAGCTATTTAAAGGCTACATTGAACTGGAGCTACAACTGCGAGAGTTTGATCGTTGTCGGAAACTCTATGAGAAGTTTTTAGAGTTTACACCTGAAAACTGCACATCATGGATCAAATTTGCTGAATTAGAAACTATTCTTGGTGATATTGACCGAGCCAGAGCTATATATGAACTAGCTATTGGGCAACCTCGATTGGATATGCCAGAGGTAAGAGAGGTTCTGGGGAATGCTGCTCTCAATAATGTATTTTTGTCAGATACAGAGGGAATACATAGGAGACACATATTATTTTTTAGTTAAGTCTATGATTCTGTCATTCTCAAAGAAGCTTGCGCAGGGACATGCTACCTATTTGTTAACAAAAGGCTCACTATGGCGAGGGTGGGATAGGACTAGTAGTATTGGTAGTGCTGAAATCAGTGTTCTAGTTGCCTTGATGAACTAGATTGGCTAGAAGTGGACTGCTTGCTCAGGTTGAGCTGGCTACCCGGATAGGAGGAAGCTGCAGATAAATGGGCTGGAATGCACCCAATGGATGAGGGAAAGCAGAGCAGCACTGGCAGATTTTCCACTGCAGCTGCTATCCAGAAGTAAGTGTAGATGTTACATTTGGAAGCACAAATTTGCCCCTTCATGGAATTCAGGCAACAGGTATAATTGGTCAGGCATACCAGGCACCATGCCACTTTGAAGGGGGCTGAGGAGAAACAAAAAGAACTGCTCAGCAAACTGATTTTTACAAGCTCAATAAACTGATTTAAACAAGCTCAATAAACCCTCTTTCATCCATTAATACAGGGCTCACATAAACTCACTCTGGCATTTTCCTTGGCTTATAGCAGTTAAAAATAATGCATTTAAAATCACGAAAAATTAAATTTATCTAACAAATAGAAGCTTGGGCAAAGAGGGTATTTTGTTATTTTTCTAAATACTGGAAAAGTAGGGACTAAACATACTTCTGTAGAGAATGCATTCAGAGCCTGGGAGTCAGATAGACGAATGCCCTCTCCTTCATGCTAGGTAGCTGCGTTTCTGGGAGTGAGCAAATCTTCAAAAGGATCTCTCCTACTTCTCAAGTAATTGAATGGGTTATAATAGCAGGGCTTGGTATCTCAGGTGAAATGGATGGTATACAAGTCAGACAAACAAATGCTGTTTAGGGTTTTAAAAATTAGCATTAGCACTATAAATTGTACCTGATAACCAGATGTGACTAGTGCAGATCTTTCAGTACCTCTTACTAGTTAACAATTTTCCTTCTACGTTTTGCATGGGTTGCAATTTCCCGGCATTTTTCAAGGCTAGCTCCTTGGAAAGAGGTATTAATTGCACTAGCCAGAATGCTACATTAGAAAGAGTGTATATAATGAAGGTATGGATAAGTCACTAGGTCTGACAGGCTTAGGAACTGCAATGTGAACAAAAGCCATTATTGTACAGATTTCTCCTTGCCCCTACATTCATCTATATATAGTGACCGCTGAGTGTCATGGGGCATTCCAAATGTCATACCAGAGTGCAACCCCTTCCAAACAAGCTTTACCTTAATCTCCAAGCCCGCCTTTGTTTTTAACCACAATACCTCCATCATGTCTGGATTTAATTTTAGCTTTCTTTCTCTGTTTCAGTCCATTGTTGAGTTCATGAAACTTTCTAATTCCATTACCTTGGAATTAGATGGTAAGGGGCAATAGAGCTTGGTGTCATCTGAATAATGATGGCACCTCACTCCAAATCACCTGCCCCATCAGTCTCATTTTAAATGATATAAAGACAAGATAGAACCCTATGGAACAGCATGGGGTTGTATGAACTGTAATTTCACAGTACTGCCTTCTGGTTATGTTGTCCCAGAAAGAACTAGAACCACTGCAAAATAGTAGTAACCTCAAAACAGTCCTGTCAGATAGCCCAGAAGACCACTGAAAACTATTGGGCAATTCAAGAGATCGTCCCTCATATATTTTCCATTCTAGGTCTCCCACCTAGGTTATTAGAGCAGTCTCAAAACTATATCCTAGATGAAATAACCAATTAGAATTGACCCTGATAATTTCCATTCAGAGTTCAACTCTGGAGGATTGTTAAATGAGATATATCAAGGAGTTGGTCTCAAACCAAGGAAACAACGATACAGGTTTATCTTTAGTTAGGCAAATTGACTAGGTGACTTTGGACCAGCCACAATTCTTCCTGCAACATACACCACAGAGTTGATGATACGGGGGAAAAATGAAGAGATAATCAAGATAACCACCCTTTAAAAAGTACATAAAATAATACGGTTGTTCAGATTTTTTTCTCTCTGTGCATATCTGTTATTTTAGGCACTTTTTATATGGATTTTTTGGGTAAATTTGCTTTTACATTCCAAGTTGGGAGAACAGAGTTTTATTCTCCTAGGTACTTTGGAAATCCTACATAGACTTCGAAATTGAACAAGAAGAATATGAGAACACAAGAAATTTGTACAGGAGGTTGCTTCAGCGAACACAGCATGTTAAGGTAAGGATTAACTCAGGCAATGCTGAATTCCATTCTGGCTGTAGTAGCATTATTTGCGTGTACACACTTTTGAAACTGCAATAAATAAGACGGCAGCTGGATTTTAATTTAGGCAATTTTAAGTGTGTTTTTAATTGATTTTTTAAAATTTTATTTTATGACTAGTTTTACAAAAATAGAAAAACCGATTAGAAGAAAAGTTGCATCTAAACTTATGTATATCATAAATTAAGTATGTTTTACATATTTATTCTATTTAAATAGTGCTGTTCTTAAAGCTGCAAAAAGTTTTCAAATTTGGAACAGCTGAGAAGGCTAGTATGATAAAAAGGCCCATATCTGCGTTTTCAAAAATATTTACTGGAATGACCTTCTGCGCTTCTATTGTACTTCAGGAAAATGGTTTCACCTTTAGGGTAGCATTAAAGAGTTGATTCACTTCTAATCATGTTATCCAGCCCTATTTTGAGAAAAACTGAAGCATTTTTAAAATGTTAAAATCTAACTGAAATAGAATTCCCATTTTTATGTTAAATATTGATGGAAGTATTATTTAATTAGAAAAAACATGAGTGGAAAATTCAGTTCTGTTCATTTTTAAAATAAGGACTTACTTAGTAGAGACATGCTTTGGACTCATCAGTTACTGTATACCTTTATCCATAAAGGAATCTCAGGCTGCTGGACAGCATTGACTTGACTCTGGTAGCTGCATGGCACAGGCTTGCTGTTCTCTATATCTGCTTTATACTTTGTTCTTTCTCATCTTATTTGAAAATAGGAGAAGATCAACATTTGACTCCCATTTTCTTTTCCTTATTCTCTTTTAAACGTACTTCAGTTTCGGTAATACATTTCCTTTGGAGAAAAAAAAAATCCTATTAAGTAATTTTATACAGTGCTTACAAGTCCTAATCTAAAATAGTCTGAAATTCTTTCTAAAAGCTTTATTTCAAATGACCAAAAATGTACAGTTCTATACAGTTTGAATATCATTAATCTAGAGAAAGACTATAATAAGTATGTGACAACTTATTGTACATACATAATTAACTTTTTATCATAATATGCTTTCTTATTTTAGGTATGGATCAGTTTTGCTCAATTTGAACTCTCAGCAGATAAAAAGAACAATTTACCACGATGCCGGCAGATCTATGAAGAGGCAAATAAAACAATGAGAAATTGTGAGGAGAAAGAAGAGAGACTTATGCTCTTGGAATCTTGGAAAAATTTTGAAGAGGAGTTTGGAACAGAATCCAGCAGAGAACGAGTAGAAAAACTTATGCCTGAAAAAGTCAAGAAGCGGAGAAAACTTCAAGCTGAAGATGGGGTAAGACTACCGCTTGGAAATCTGGCTTGCCACAAGTACTTTATATAGTATAGCAGTGTAACTATCGCAGGTAGACCTTAACAAATTAGACAGTTTTTCCCTCTTCCTTTTGCTTATTCTTTCTGACTAAGTAATTAGAGTAAATTCAAAGAATCTACAGAATCTAATGCTGTACTCTGTGATGTACGTGTGTAAAGGATGCAGCAGTTTATTAATATTTCATAACGAAGCTTAGTGTTCAGAAATATTCAGGAAAAATCATCCCATCTATTAATATCTGTTCAGATAACATAACTGTATTTTTCAGACTACAAAACACACCAAGATTTCGAAGAGGTAAGCAAGAAAAAAAAAAGTTTTGCCCTCCCTGGCCCCCAGGAGCACTCTGCAGGCTTCCCAAACCCTCTGCGCATCCCATTTTTCGCAAAAACTGGGCGCACAGAGGGTTTGGGAGGCCTGCAGAGTGTTCCCGGGGGCTGAGGAGGCCAAAATTGCAACACATGGGGGGTTTGGGAGGCCAAAAATGGACGTTTTATTAGCAAAAATGGGGACGTTTTTGCCTTCCCCAGCCCACAGGAGCACTCTGCAGGCCTCCCAAAGCCACTGAGTGCCCTGTTTTTTTGCAAAAAATGGGCCCGTTTCTCACAAAAACAGGACACGTGGGGCGGGGCTTTGGGAGGCCAAAAATGGCTGTGTTCGGTGTATAAGATGCACCAATATTTCCACCTTCTTTTTGGGGGGGGGGGGTATGTCTGATACTCGGAAAAGTACTGTAAGTTTCTGAACATCCAGTAGAGAGACAAAGTATTTCTTTAGTTTTCTGGGATTTTTCAAACAAGTAATATCTACAGCCTAAATTGGTTTTTAATGCACTTTGTAAAAAGCAGGATAGGAAAACAGCAAATGCTGTGTGGTAATGTCACATAGTTTAAAACAATTCTTGTAATAATGGAGATTTGATTATGTCCACACTTTTCTTTCTAGTCTGATGCCGGCTGGGAAGAATATTATGATTATATCTTCCCAGAAGATGCTGCTAATCAACCCAACCTCAAACTGCTTGCAATGGCTAAACTCTGGAAGAAGCAGCAACAGGATGAAAATCCAGAGAGAGATCCAGACAAGGATATTGATGAAAGCAGTCCCTAACAATATCTTTGATTTCTATTCCTTTATATTGTACAGATTTTGCTAATAAACTATTTTACCAAAAAAATTGCTAATGCTTGAGGTGAAAGAGGCATGTTTTAACATAAGCATTTAAAGACTAATATATATATAGCTGCGATTTACTCATAATATTGTAGAGCAGAAAAATCAGCAACAAGGAGTAACTGCCCTTTGAAAAAAGATAAGACAGATCTCATGATCTTTAGCTTAGAAGAGAGACATTATGTACATAAAATTGATAGAGTGAACAAGGATTTTTTTCCATTCTCATATTACTAGAATCTGGGATCATTCACTGAATAGCTGGAGGTTTGAGGCCAAACAGATATCTCAGCAGGCAATTTTACAAGATTATATTCCGTCTCAAAATTCAAACAGAGTAAGGGACATTATCAAGTAATTTTAATTGCAGCACAGTGCAAATCAAATAAGATGTTGCCACTATTAACTTCAAAGGATGAGGGAATAAGATGTTCAGAGTCTATCAGAGATTTTAGAAACTGGCTTAAGGGTGGCTTATAAAGAATAGCACATCTGAGGTCAGCTTATCACAGAAGCAAGTACAAAAGACAGCTTTTGTCCAAGAAATTCATGATCTTCAGCTAAGTACTTTCTTGGAAATGTGCTTGTTTACCTACTTCAAATAACCTACTTCTGAGTAGAGTAGTTTTTCTAAGGTGTTCTGACAGCTATCTGGTACTTCTTTAGTCTCTCCACTTCCATTTTTAGCTTGGAGGCAGCAGTGCTCTTATGGATCTGCTGGCTAGGCTTCCCTTTCACAGTCAGAAGAAACTGATTCAGACAAGACCTTTGGGCCCTTAAAATTAGTCAAGTTCTTGTTTCTGTTCCTCTATTGTTTCCTTGCAAAAGAAGCCTTCTGGGGAAGCCATTATGTCATTCTTTGCTCCCTGTTCCAACTCTCCAGGATGTTCCTAATGCACATCTTCCCTCATGGGCATTCAAGAGGCAGTAAATAAAAAATGTATCTCATAATATTGTGATACAAATTCTGCCCTTGTGTACTTGTATTCTTGGGCAAGTACGAAAATGTGAAGCTTGTGTCATGTTTATTTGGAACTGAGGGTGGCTGTTGATTGGTATGTTATTTGACCTTTTGGGGATAGATGGCAATTTCCATTTTATTAAGAATAATTATGAGGCCAAAAAGCATTCTTGTAAATAAAAATGATGTTAAATATTGGCACTTTGTAGCATGCCTATTTTCCTTTTTCTAATTAAAAGGATCTGAAAAAAATCTTGAAGTGTGACTGTACCTATGCACACTTTCAATTTACTTGACAGTTATATTTTCCTGGCAATTACTTATTTACATTTTGCAGTGGCTATTTTCTTATATTTCTGTACATGTTTCTAAAATGGTAAAACTTAGATGCTATTTTGTTACATGTTGACATACTTCTTAAAGTGAAATTCAACAGCAAGACTTAACATTTTAAAAAAGACATCAGTTTCTATTTTTATCTGTTAATTGTCCTGTAATACAGATTCATAATACCCTCAATAACAATTTTTGCAGCAATTGCATTTCAAGCAATCTAAAATTGTAAAGTCCCAAATGTATTTTATTTATACATTAATGTATAAATATGAACACTTTTCATATTTAACAAAGTTTAGAATCAAAGTAATATCAAATTGGGTGTTAGTGTCTTTTGAGTTAGTCCATTAAAAGAATCTCCATATAAAGTATAATCAACTAATCTCCAATTTAAGAATATTTTTAAAAAATGTTTTCTAAGAATACAAGATAAATTCTTTGTGTGTTCTATTGTGTGATTTCACATGTACTTCTGGAGTGATGAAACTTAAGGCAACCTTCATCACTTGTCAGGGGACAAAAACAAAACAAAATCATGAAATAAGTTACTTACAATTTGAAAAGCTGTCTACTCCCTTTTTCAAGACAAGGTATATTATCCAAAGAATTTTAACAGGCTAATTTAGCATCCTTTTATTATCAAAATATAATTTACTTTTACTATCATTGATAAAATTCAGAGTTCTACCTATTGGATGAAAGGAAAGCAAGTTTTTTAAAATTCAAAGATGCTCCAAAAGGAGTTGATCTGGAAATGAAAGAGCTGGATAGGTGACCATTTAATGATAATGGCAACGTTTACTGTTATGAATGGATAGGATTGCTGGTTTCAACTAATTTGGCAGGTTTCAACAAAACAGGTGCACATAAATGTAGCACCCTTGGAAATTTGTGAGAATTTTTTTTTATTTAGGAGACTAATGATAATTCTGGATGCATAAACTTAACCAATAAAGATTTTTCTTTCAAAAGTATTTTTCCAGTGACTCAACTTCCAAGCAACTGTACCTGGATGACTGAGAATCTTCACTGATACAATCACCAGATGTACAAAAGAAAAAAAAAAATCCACAAATCCTTCTAGCAGCAGATAAGATACAAAGCAAACATTTGGTAGGTTTTCACTTTGTTTAGTAAGAGAAATTTGTTTCTTTTTGATATTTTTAACTATGATTAATCCTAAAGAAAATAGCTCTTCGTTTCAAAAATTTCTATATTTCAGGAAAATATGACCAAACTAGGCGGAATCTCTTCATAAGCTAAAACAGCTACAACTTCTTTTCTTTAAGGCTAATATATACAATATATATTCCTAATATGTCTCTGACTAATTATTATTTGGAGAACCAGTTTGGTATAATGGTTAAGGCACTTGGCTACATACCAGGAGACCATGAGTTCCAATCCTGCCTCAGGCATGAAAGCCAGCTGGTGTCTTTGGGGCCAGTAACCCACCTCACGATTATTGTTATGGGGGGAAAAAGAAGGAAGGAGTGTTAGACGTTCTCTGCCTTACGTTATTTATACAAATAATAAAGGTGGGATATAAATGAATAAAATTCTGACAATATTCTGAAAATTCCAATAAACCAAATACTTCCAAGCTAATATCCTAATTGTTCCTCTAAATTTACTAAAAATTCTATTGCATACACATATTATCAAGCTTCCACCGTTGAAATATCTTTTTTGCTGGCTTATGCATCCAAAACAGAAATAATTAAGTACAAGGTAACTAATCAAGCTACACGTCCAGGTAACTCCTGTTTCAGAGAATCCCTAAGTAAAGGCGACATAATCTTCATACGGGGCAGTCTTTCTGCAAACATAAATGCCGCATCCAACCATGAACACACACGCCGCAATATCTCAAGTGTTTTCTTAGCTGGGGAAAAGATGGTTTCTAATATTCCACCCTGGAAATGTTGCTATTCCTTGTGATTCCACCTCAAGACTCTGCAATGCAGGCAACGTCCACGGGGCAAGAAACAAATGAGTTCTGTATTGGCAATATTGTGGCCGCAACTGGTTCTGCTGCCTTCCTACGGGAGCTGCCCTTCGAATTCTTCTCAGCTTCAGATCTCCTCCGCTGAAAGGACTTGAGCAAACAAACGCCCCAAGCAAGCGCACGCAGGGAACAGCCTACCCATACACCCGGAAATACTTTTCTATAGGTCCCCTCAAGCTGGGAGGGACTTGAGTCGTTTGATTAATGCTAGCGTCAGAGGGCGAACATTAAGAGGGATAATAAATTAACAACCATTCCGTACCGTAACCTTTATTTAGTCGATTACGACCCCCTCATTTTCTATTCCGGCTATGGGCACAGTAACGTCGTCATTCATTCACGAAGAAGCCATTGAAGCAGTTCAGGTTTTTGTTTTTTTTAATTTGGCAACTTGAAAATGCGTCGACTTCAACTCCCAGAATTCCCCAGGCAATAGCTGACTGATGGATTCTGGGAATTGAAGTCCCCACGTCTTCAAGTTGCCAAGTTCAAAAATTCTGAGCTAGGCGATCTTTTTTGCCATTTGAAGAATATCTATTCTACGCCATTTATTTAGGCTGCCAATAATTCTAAATCTAAAGGGTTTCCAATTCATAAAAAATGGGACGGATGCGTTTGGCAACAGCTGTCAAAGGGCAACACAATAGAACAGCCCAGTTACGCTCACTACTGCATTTTTAGATCCGAGACTAGATTCGGTTCCACATACTTTGGAATAGAGCAGCTTCGTCTTGTTGCAAAATTTTTCTTTGTTCTCCGTGGGCAAACGACTGGCACTAAAACACCCTGTAATTAAAGTCTGGGATTTCGAAGTGTCCAATATACAATCTAGAGCCTAGGCTGAATGAAGTTCTCCTAATGACGGTTTCCCTTGCGGGATACAGCAATTATGGCATTGCACAACTGTTCCTGGGTTTCGTTTACGAACTTTGATTTAAGCAAAAGAGAGAATGGGAAGATAAGCAACATGACGACAAAATCCTTTCCCCCTAAAACTTTTGTGCATTACCAAACTGGAAATCGGAAAAAACAGCAGATATCCTTTCTGTTTCAGATAATTTTTTCTCAAAATCTCAAATCATCAAATTATGGACAATTCACAACAATCAAACATCTAACAGTTTTTGATAGTGTGGCTTTAAGGCACTGATTTTTTAAAATGTTATTTAATTTCGACTTTTTAACATACATTTATATTTTCTTGACTATCTGAAACTATAGAGAAGTCATAGAACACAACAGCCTGAATGAAGAAACTGGTAAAAATCAGAGTTCAGATTTATTTATTGTACTTAGTTGCATTAAAATGTGGATTCAAGGGAGATAACATAAAGCCACCTATTTTTTATATTAGATCTGTCTAGAAACAATTAAATCATTGAAAAATCTCTATTTGCATAGAACAAAAAATAACAATGAATTCAACTATTTCCTATACCCCAATTCAAAAATATGGATCTGAAGCATAAATCCTAAGGATGGGATTAAAGCAGCGATTTTAATAGATTGTCAGGATGCATCTGAAAATATAAAATCATAGACTTTGAATGAGTCTCACTTTTTTTTCTTTGGAACCTACTGTTGGGTCACAGGTGACATCTGTCTATATGCTGTGGTTTAGGGGGAATCTGAAGAAATCAAGAGAATCCATGCTCTGGATCCATATATTTACATCATCATAGCTACAAATCAATTGGTTATATGAATGTCCAATAATAATTTATTCTCTATAAAACATCTTATATGATATTAGATAAGAGTTTCAGCTGAATACTATGTAAAAATCATGAAGATCCATATTGACCTTCCTTTTGGTCCAGATCCAATTAAAGCCTCTTTTGGAAGAAGCAAGGATCATACTATTGCAACAAAAGTCCCAGCCTCCTGATGTTCACGTCAGAAACTTATTTTTGATGGAGTTCACTTCCCAATTGATTCAAATAGAATGGCTCAAATTCAAATTCATGGCTCACTCTATTGTCTAGATTTAAAAGAGAAACTTAACTTTTATTGTAATTAGTACTGTATTGTAATTTCTTTTAGGCTCCAATACAGTTGAAGAAGGGCTGTAAAAATTATATTCTCCCACTACTCTGGTTTTGGGGACAGAAAATATTTTTTTTTGTCATCCCACTTATGGTGCCTGTGATCCCAATCAAACTACTTTTGAATTAAATATAATGAAGTCTGAGATTCTACTTGTAATGACCACTCCTGTACACGCGACACCTCTTGGTTCCTTGAGTCATCTATAACCAAGTGTTGTTTATCCATAGTTTGCACTGGGCAGAGTCAAATAGGTTATGGAAATATGTACATAATGTGAGTTTGAATAGTAGGTCTTCTTTCTTAGCCTCCGTGGTGACTTGATTTTCCTTCTTCCATCTTCAAAAAGTTGAGTGGGTGGAATATGTGAGCTCATATCTCCTGTTTTCAGACCTTGTGCTGATAGACGTATCTGATTATGGTCACTTTTATTGCATGTCCTTGCTCCTGCTTTTGGCTGTTTAGGAAAACTAAACATTGAGTCTTCAATTTGTGTATAAAATTTATAGGTAACTAGTTTGTAGAACTAAAAAGATAAGTATTCTCTTTCTGTTGTATACTCCAAAATGGTATTTGTTAGGAAAAAAAGAGTATCAATCTTCTGTCTCTGGACTTGCAAAGTTATCTTTCTGCTTTACCAATTGATGGAGTGGAATTGAATTTTTTCAAAACTATTGCTTTATGAGAAAATATTTTCTTTAGTGCCAATGTCAATACTATATCCTTGGGCTACTGTATATTAAAGGTGCTTTTATCATTATATATGGACAAAATACTGCTTATTGAAAAACTTAACATAACGTGAAACAAGTATAAGCTTGTTTAGTTGGAAGCAGTTTCATCAATAGCTTTATTTGCAGCATAATCCTATGCATTTTGACATATTGACAAAAATACACTTGCAATGTTAGACTGGATGAAAAAAATCCAGATGGCAATCAGTGGCAGCAAAGAGGTAGAATGTTCTGTGTCTCTGTTGCTATCCAGCGGTTATCTGGATTTATGCAGCCCATGTATTATTGCCTTACCATGTAGAGAAGGTTTGTTTTATCATTTACTAAATTAAACAAAAATACACTGAATCAACAATTACACAGCAAACTGACATTAACATCTTGTGCAACAGAACATACTAATATATATGTCAGCTATTTTTGATAGTATATTAAAATGTTTCAATTTCAATTTCAATTTTCAATTTAATTCAATTTATATGCCGCCCCCCTCTGAAGACTCAGGGCGGCTCACAATACATTTAAAATCCTAATAAAAAACATTTAAAAATTAAAAACATTAAAAACATTAAAACCCATTCACACCATTCATGGTCGGATCTCGCCAGATCGCAAGAGCGAGATCAACGGCCCCAGGCCTGCCGGAAAAGTCAGGTCTTCACCGCTTTTCGGAAGGCCAATAGGGTGGGGATGGTCCAGACCTCAGGAGGTAACTGGTTCCAGAGAGTTGGGGCAGCCACAGAGAAGGCCCTCCCCCGCGGGCCTGCCAGCTGGCATTGTTTAACTGATGGGACCCGGAGGAGACCAACTCTGTGGGATCTTACTGGTCGCTGGGAGCTGTGCGGTAGAAGGCGGTCTCGAAGATAATAGTGTAATAATTCCTCAGATATTTGCAAGGCATTCTAATTGTCCAGTTAGATAGAATAATGGAAGTCTTTTTTTTTTAAACAAATGGGGATATATAATCCAGCATTTTCAGTGATTTATTATGTAAGTACTGGATTGTCACATTTAAAAGAGTTTTAATGTCATTGTTCTGACATGCATTTAAATATTAAATTGTTCATATTGTCTAGTTAGGAGAATTTCTCTTCCAAATGCAGAAAGTTGTTTTCTCTTTTTACGTAGAAAAGGAGGCATCACTTTTTTTTTTAAGAAAGTGATTCAAAATCTTGTCCATGTTTATATCTTACTATTATCTCTTATTTGAAACTTTTCTCCTATCACTGAATGCCAACTGTTTAATCTCTGTGATTCTTTGCTTCCTGAAGAAGTCATAATTTCACACTTCAAAAGTTTTTTTCTGACAATTATTGTGATACATTCAGTTTCAAACTTTAACAATTCAATCTTTTTGTTAACAAATGGAATGAGAATTTGAGTAAGGGATATTTATTTTTATTTTGTGATTACATTTTTTATCCCTTTATATTTATAAGTAAGGCGCTAAACATTCATAATACTCCTTCCTTCTCCTATTTTCCCCATAACAACAACCTTGTGAGGTGGGTATATGCTATTGTTTTTAAGAATTTTTTTTGGTATTCATTCAACGAATAAGAACATTTTGTAAATACTCCACATCATACAGCCTCATGCCAAGAACTTTAGCCTTGAACAATTTAATTGCTGCAGGGATGAAGTTGTTCCCCCATATCTTTTACACCACAGTTGGTATCGCCTATGCCAGGGTGTGTGTGGAACCTTGCTAGTTATGAATGGACAGAATAGAATTTCACTTGCATGTAGTTTGGGAACTTAAAGAAAATGTTTTAAAAACAGATGACATACACAAATATAAGGTGAAAGAGTGTTTACTGTTCTGTCATCTTGGTAAATCTGCTGAATGTACAGATTAATGCAAATTCTTAGCTCTGATATTTTTAAGTAGAAAAGTACAGTTTCTATCAAAATTCTTACTGAAAGCAAAATTTACAATTTCAATAGTGTTTGTGCTTTGGAATTTTGGCAAAACCTTTAACTGATCAACTCATTTTCCTGCCGTCTTTAACACAACAGATGTCTAAGCAGTATTTCTACAGCTATACTGTTTTAAAAATAAAAAATGATTAGTTCACAAATTTCTTCATGTTTTAGAAGAAATCTTATACGTCAGACCAGATATAGTTTCACAATATTATGTTTGATGTCCTCCTGGAAACCAAATCACAGTTCTGCAAATATGCATTGAACTACTTGGGAGAAAAAGAAAATAAATAAAGACGATTCTGTACTGATTCTCAACATTTCCCTAGAAGTTGAGTCATGGCAAATGGACTTCTTTTTTTGTTTGTTTGTTTGAAATGTTTCACTAGTTAACCAAGTAGTTTCTTCAATATTCTTCTTCCCTAATATATGTGATTCTTAAACCAAACCTACTCTTTCTACCAAACCTAATTGTTATATCCATCTTTTCCAAAAACATGGCTATCGGACATAACCATCTTCCTATAACTGAAGTCTGAATAACCAATTTTGAAAATAAGCTGCTTACAAAGTCATTTTAAAAAATATGGTTTGACATTTTAGAAAGCTAGATATTAATACATAATACATAATACATAAATAAAAAAACATCACTTACTCTAAAACCAGCAAGAGATTTATTTTCTATTTTGTGTTAAAATCACATGCATAATTATAGAATATTTTATCATTAAAAAAATACTTTACAAACATGACAGTTTACCTGCAACTGCTATAAAATTTCTTGAAATATATATAAAAAGTTGCTTTCAATAAAATAATAATAAAGCAACTATTTAAAAAAAGGCTGTTATCCATATTTTTACTGATGCTCTGCATCGGAAAATAATGCATTTATACACTGATTAAATGGTCAACCTAACAGTTAGTTTAAAAGAAGTTGGATCCACTGCATATGGAATTGAAAATAATGCATAAAATAAAGATATGAGTAAAACCCACTACATATCTGCAGATGATGGCACTGCAGAACATCTGAGAAGCCACCATGCCAGATTACAATTGGTGGATGCTATGTTTTGCTTTCAAAGTGCCTGTAAAACTGGATCACAGCAATTTTTTTGTAGATTATGTATGATCACTGATGGTAATTCATAATTCATGCTTTTACTGATCAATGGGTTTAGGAAATATGGATCATTTAATTTCAACTCCCAGTCAGTTTACATAACAATTAAAATAATTAGCTTTATGTATTTTGGTCACTGTTGTCATTCTGGAATATTGCCCCATAAGGATCACTGTTGATGCGTTTATACACAAAATGGAAGACCTGAGGCTGTGGCCGACTGTGCAGTTCAGCTTTGATTTTTTGGGGATAGGTATCTTCTGTCAGTTGCTGCCAAGTGTCATCAATAAAAAGAAACAGGCTAAAGTTCTCAGGATTATCCACTTTAAACTTCTCAGCACAGAGCTGACACACATCTTCTGTAGTAATATATGGCCTCACTAGCAATGTTTTTCCTGTGCAGCCACTGTTGATTTCCTGGAATGCAACTCGTAGGTAGTTCTGGGGAGGGGGAAAATATATTGAAAAAATTAAAATGTACAATCGGTAGCAAAGCATTCAATGCTGCATTTTGCACCAGTACAAATAAAAGAATCATTATCATCATCATCATACTCAAAACAGGAAGGTATTATTCAGAGTAGTGTTGCATAATATTAATAAGCAAATGGATATTGCAAAGACTCTGAGGGAACATACAGTCATGGCCATAAATGTTGGCACCCCTGAAATTTTTCCAGAAAATGAAGTATTTCTCACAGAAAACTATTGCAGTAACACATGTTTTGCTATACACATATTTATTCCCTTTGTGTGTATTGGAACAAAACCAAAAAAGGGAGGGAAAAAAGCAAATTGGACATAATGTCACACAAAACTCCAAAAACGGTCTGGACAAAATCATTGGCACCCTTTACTTAATATTTGGTTGCACACCCTTTGGAATAAATAACTGAAACCAGTCGCTTCCGATAACCATCAATAAGCTTCTTACATCTCTCACCTGGAATTTTGGACCACTCTTCCTTTGCAAACTGCTCCAGGTCTCTCTTATTGGAAGGGCGCCTCTTCCCAACAGCAATTTTAAGATCTCTCCACAGGTGTTCAATGGGATTGAGATCCTGACTCATTGCTGGCCACTTCAGAACTCTCCAGTGCTTTGTTGCCATCCATTTCTGGGTGCTTTTTGATGTAAGTTTGGGGACATTGTCCTGCTGGAAGACCCAAGATCTCCGACGCAAACCCAGCTTTCTGACACTGGGCTCTACAGTATGACCCAAAATCCGTTGGTACTCCTCAGATTTCATGATGCCTTGCACACATTCAAGGCACCCAGTGCCAGAGGCAGCAAAACAACCCCAAAACATCAGTGAACCTCCACCATATTTCACTGTAGGTACTGTGTTCTTTTCTTTGTAGGCCTCATTCTGTTTGCGGTAAACAGTAGAATGATGTGCTTTACCAAAAAGCTCTATCTTGGTCTCATCTGTCCACAAGACGTTTGCCCAGAAGGATTTCGACTTACTCAAGTACATGTTGGCAAACTGTAGTCTTGCTTTTTTATGTCTCTGTGTCATCAGTGGGGTCCTCCTGGATCTCTGCCATAGCGTTTCATTTCATTTAAATGTCGACGGATAGTTCGCACTGACACTGATGCTCCCTGAGCCTGCAGGACAGCTTGAATTGCTTTGGAACTTGTTTGGGGCTGCTTATCCATCATCTGGACTATCCTGCGTTGGCACCTTTCATCAATTTTTCTCTTCTGTCCACGCCCAGGGAGATTAGCTACAGTGCCATGGGTTGCAAACTTCTTGATAATGTAGCACACTGTGGACAAAGGCAAATCTAGATCTCTGGAGATGGACTTGTAACCTTGAGATTGGTGATATTTTTCCACAATTTTGGTTCTCGAGTCCTCAGACAGTTCTCTTCTCCTCTTTCTGTTGTCCATGCTTAGTGTGGCACACACAGACACTCAATGAAAAGACTAAGTGAACTTCTCTCCTTTTTATCTGCTTTCAGGTGTGAGTTTTATATTGCCCACACCTGTTACTTGCCCCAGGTGAGTTTAAAGGAGCATCACATGCTTGAAACAATCTTATTTATCCACAATTTTGAAAGGGTGCCAATGATTTTGTCCAGCCCATTTTTGGAGTTTTGTGTGACATTATGTCCAATTTGCTTTTTTTCCTCCCTTTTTTGGTTTTGTTCCAATACACACAAAGGGAATAAACATGTGCATAGCAAAACATGTGTTACTGCAATACTTTTCTGTGAGAAATACTTCATTTTCTGGAAAAAATTCAGGGGTGCCAACATTTACGGCCATGACTGTATAATGGGTTCAGAGAAAAAAAGGAGGAAGGAAGGAGTTGATAAAGAAGGGAGAGAAGAAATGCAAAGTATGCATGCTGGAATACAATTTGTCCTTGTAATACAGGTAATCCTCACTTAACAGCCCTAACTGATGGATGAAATTTCCATCACTGAGCATTGCGGTCAATAAGAGAAATATCACATGATCTCACTACTTAGTAATGGCAGTTTTGGTAGTCCTAGTTGCAGTCATTAGGCCAAGACTTAGGAAAAGACCACATGCATCTCTTGTATGTTTTTTGTCAGTCGAGTGAAATCTTTCTCCCCGTTTTTAATTCAAAATGCAACTGATACATTGCATTTGACTTTTTCAAAGGAAGGGCTGCTTAACTAACATCAGCCAGGGAAAATCATCTGTACGGTGCTATGGACCAGTCTTCTATCTTGTACAAAACAGAAAAATCACTTTCTGGAAAACATAAACGATACCTGAAAATCATCAACAGATGGGATTGTTCTGTTTGTTGTTCTCCGCTTATGCCACTGCCTGAGAGTATTTCTGGCCTCTGAACACAACAGTCTGGCTGCTTGCTCTTCTTGGAAATTCTTAATTAAGGACAGCGCTCCATACGCACTTGTCAAATAGTAGCCTCCTGTGAAAATTACAAGGAGAGAAATAATTTAATGAGTTGGTTATATGTGGAGGAATAAATCAAAACCATTTCCATAATTTCCATGAAATATTAATTTGGAAGAAACTCAGAATAGTTTGGCAGTTATTTGGAAACCTGTCAGAGTCCTCAGACTTCTCAGAAACTTGTTAGGGATTCTTAGTGAGGAGGTCAAGTCTTTAAAGGCTATTTAACTATCATGTTTTCCATTATAGCACAGCACTGTAAAAAATAATAGTATATTATCCATTTAAACTCTAGTGAGGTTCAAGAGATCTGGTTGAAATGTCATGAATACCGAAGATGCATGTTTACATCTTGAGAATATTCTACAAAGGAGAGAAGTTCTGCAGCAGAAATGCTTATACAGCAAAAAGGAAGCTTCAAAGTAGTTATGCCAATGGCGGATTACAACTTTTCTGTTCCTTTAGTTTCTATTTTCATCTATTGTTAGCCTTGCACAAATATAACAGGTAAATCAGAAGCTTTACATTATCACCTAAAAGCAGGGATGAGTAAACTGAGAATCCATGACCCACATAAAGTCTCTGGCAGAGTGTGGTGGGACCTTGCTTTTCACTTGATCGGTTTCAATTTCACTAGGAGTAAAATCAGATTGATCTAGTGATTAAGATGCTGGACTAGGAATGGTGGAACTTGAGCTCTTAAGTCTCACCTTCAGCATGAAAGGTAGCTGGGTAACTTTGGGATAGTCATTCCCTCTAAGCTCTAGGAAGAAGGCAACGACACTTCCCAAACTGCTGTCTAGAAAACTGAATGGATTTGTCTAAGGCAGTAGCATTTTTAAAAGACTGATTCAAAGCCAAAAAGGAAAAAAAGAAAGGGGGGGGGGAAGGAGTAAAGGAGATGATTCAGTCTTTTCTTTCTAATGAAAAAGGTTAAAAATCACTACAAATCAATTGTCTATGGGAACAAAACATAACAATCTGTGGGAGAGAGAGAGAGAGGATGTACGTGTGCAAAGGTACTATATCCATGTACATATACGTGCTATTGTATGCAATCACACATACATTTGTGTCCAGCTGAAGGTGGGGAATATCCTCAGGAATTATCAAGTGACTGGAGTTTTGGGACTTTTCCCTCAGCCCCTCTAAGCTGATGCTCTTTCACGAGAAAGGGAATTATGCCCGCCTCTCCTCAGCCACCAAAGTTTTGGGAAAGAGAAAGCCTGATGTTCTTTGGTGGCCTAGCAAATATCAGCATCCAGCCTCTTGGCAAGCAGCTGAGTTGAAATTGTTTTTGTTTTCTCTTGGAAAGGGAAGTTTCTGATCCAGATTTAACTGCTTCGGCATTCTTTTGTTTTCATCTGTCTTGGGACTGGAGGGAAAGAGTCTCTGGAATGTTTTTCTCTGTTCCAGACTCATGCCGGATCAAATCACTGAAATCTAAAGAAATAGTTCTTTAGAATGAAAGACATACTCTAGGCCCGTGATGGCGAACCTATGGCACGGGTGCCACAGGTGGCATGCGGAGCCATATTGGTGGGCACGTGAGTGTTGCCCTAGCTCAGCTCCAGCGTGCATGCGCGCACCGGCCAATTGATTTTCAGGCCTTCCGGTCCCACCAGAAGTCGGGAAACTGGCTGTTTCTGGCCTCCGGGGGGATGGGGAAGGCTGTTTTTGCCCTCTCCAGGCTCCTAGAAAGCCTCTGGAGCCTGGGGAGGTGGAAAAACGGTCCTACTGGGCCCACCGTGCCATTGCGTGCCAAAAGCAGGGAGAAGTGTGTGTGGGGTCATGTGCGCATGCACAGGAGGGCGGGGCGCATTGAATTATGGATGTGGGCACCCGCAACCCCCCCTGCTCCCCCCGCTTTTGGCACGCGACGGCAAAAAGGTTAGCCATCACTGCTCTAGGCCCTATTTAAAATGCAAATATCTTCTGAAAATGCTTACAATCACTTTGAATGCTACTTACTCCCAACAGAAGAGTCAACCGATACTTATAGGGAATAGACAAATTTATATGTTTTTCTCCAGAAGTTTATGCACATGCTAAGACAAATACGGTTTTGGCTACATTAATACAGACTGGAGAGAGATACTACTCATGTTTCTTTCTTACAACATGCTTTTTCTGACAAAATCATTGACCTATATATCTAAGAGGTAATATACAAAAAGCTGAAAACGCAATAAAAGAAGTACCTAATTGCCTCACTATTGCATGACACTAATGCAATGCACTGATTCAAAGATCCAGCTATGAATGAGACCATCCTAGATTAGAAACCTCTCTCTGCCATTTCTCTCAGCCCTCCTTTTCCCTTTAAAGCAGCTGTATCTTTACCTGAGATCAGGGAACTCCAAATCAAGTATTAAATCAATAGAATCTGCATGCAGGATGGGAGAAAATCTCTGGGCCAGTTGTGCTAATATGCAAAAATCCACTCAGAGAATACAATAACGCCTGTGGCAGGGCTGCAAGAACATGAATGCAGCACATTGTTGGGGAGGCATACTTTAGGACATTTGTGTGTTCTGCCTGGAGTCCACACGCATTGGGGAGGGTACAAAGAATCTCTGCATGGGATATGAAAAATTGGCTCAGATTACTTGTGGGACTACCTCTCCCAAGGATATCTGCCCATTCCACTAGATTAGATAGGGTGAGTATGTTCCAATTCCCCATTTCAATGTTGCAATTTAATGGGACCTTGGAGGCATGCCTTCTCAGTGGCTGCCCCAGGCCTTTGGAACAGTCTCCCACCAGAAATCAGTGGGACCCCTACTTTTTTAGACTTTGGGAGATCTAGGAAGACCTAGCTTTTCCCCAGGCATTGGGATAGAATGGGGGCTTGAGTTGTGAGAAGGTTTGGTCTAGCTCTGGGGGCAGGGAGGGAGGTGGAGAAGGTATGTTTTAAATTATATTTTATGGATTGTTGAGAACTATCTAGGGTCATTTATGCGATAGGTGGCCATATAAGTCCCGTTAATAAATAGAAATCTTGAAAAAATAAAGAATACTGGAATTGAGGAAAAAAAATAATAACAAGGAATACTTCCTTAATGAATGCCTTTTAATATCACTCCTGCTTATTTTGAGTATGAAACTTTCAGGGTTATCTCTGTTGAACAAGCCTGAGGTTTCTAATGCAAACTTTTGATTAGTGAAAGACAAATACTAGTGGACTCTCTTCAGTGCTTTTGACCAATGTCTATGCCAGGGTTGTCAAACTCAAGGCCCGTGGGCCAGATCCGGCCCATGGAGAGCTTAGATCTGGCCCGCAGGCTGGCACTGGAAATAGTGAAGGACTGGCCCATGGTGCCTCTGTCAGCGAAAACGGAATTCAGGAGGGCCACACGCGGCCTGCCTAGGCTCCGTTTTAGGCTGCAACAGCTTCCTGCAGCCCTTTGCCAATGAAAATGGAGTTCAGGGAGGCTGCGCGTGAGCTGCTCGGGCTCCGTTTTCAGCCACGACAGCCTCCTGCCAGTGAAAACGGAGCCAGGCAGGCCAAGCGCGGACTCCCTGAGCTCCGTTTTCACTGGCAAAGGACTGCAGGCGGCCATCACAACCAAAAATGGAACCTTGATGAGTGATGTCAAGCTAGCCATTCCCATCCTGAACACCCCCCCGGCCTCACTCACTCACTCACACACACACTGCGCCCCCCCCCCCAGGTCAAACACAACCCTGATGTGGCCCTCAATGAAATTGAGTTTGACACCCCTGATCTACACCATCTAACCATGGCAACTGCTGGTAGCCAGACTACTCTGTAGACTTTCCTGGCTGTCAAAATGGAAATACAAATCTGAAGTAATCCACTTCTATAATGCAAAAGGACAATTTTTAATTGATACTGAAAAACATAAATATGAAAACCCTCTTTTCCATATTAGTGGAACGCAGTAAGAGTGACTTTCAGAAACACAACTGGATATCAAGAGATATATCATAGCTTGTTTGTTTTGTTGTGAGAATAGTCACATTGAATCAGAGTTTTTGTTCAAGCAATACATGTTAACATACTGTAGCTATTATAATCTAAATTAACAGGCTAAGAGATTTTCCAGTTTCCAAGTATACACATACAGACACATAGACACACACTTCATTGATTAAAACATGCCCTCCTTTTACTTCTCATAGTAACTGGGAAAAATACTTTTAATTTCATTTGGTTTGGTTATCTCTTTGTTTTGTTTTGTAGGACTTTTTTGATAAGCAGTTGGTAACAAGTTAGAAGCCTTGGCATACTTTTCAAGCTTCCCTATTCAGACATACTATCAGTAATCACATTCCTGAGAGAAGTCATCATCCTTAAAAGTTTCAAGGACATTACCTTCTCCATGCAGCAAGGATGGGTCCAGCAGTTCCATCATGTACTCAATTTCAGCATCTAACTCCAGCATGTCACACTGAGCCACAACATAGGTCAGCACTGGCAAAAAGTCATCAGCCCCATACATTCTCCCTAGGGAAAGAATAGGAAATGTAGAGAGGCAGAACACAAACAATAGCAGAATTAATTGCCAGATCTTTTTGCTGTTCTCCATTTGTAAAAGCTGTGCTCTCCACTTTCATTTTTATCCATGACAAACATCAGATACCTATAATATTGTCACTGAATATAGCCTGAGGTTTATAGAAACTCATGGAGCTTTTGGATTCAGCCTTAACTTTGCTTATAGAGAAGGAATTTATTCTGATATCATTTAGATGCTCTCAATAGCCATGTCTCAAAAGAGTTCCTTAAGGAATGGAAGCAGGATGTAATACAGAATAGCTTAAAAATTTAAGCAAATTATATCTTGTTCACATATTGAAACACTTCATGAATCAAACCACTTGTGTAATAGTCCATACAAATTTGACAAATTGATATTGTAAGGCTCCTGATTAGCTTCATAACCTTCTATTAACTAATTTCAGAAGTTGGCTCATCGTACATCTTTATGTTATTGGAGATGTACGAAAGTAGATTTAAAAATCACCAATTCATGATTCTAATGCTGATAGCAACAGCATTTTTTTTACTTAGGATTTTTTGACTGGTAAAAGAGGAATAGTATCTCTGGAAACATTTGATTTAAAAAAACCACATTTTTTATATAAAAGAATCTTATTCATTCATCCATGTTAGTAAATGTCCTCAAAAGTTTTCAAATAATTGGACTCCACAACGTAATTTTTGCATTATCAGGACTGGAAGATTATTGTTTATATTGAGCAAAGTGATCAGTTTGGGACTCATCTGCTAAAATGGATTTCTTATATCACATATGGAGATACCAGAGAATCTAAGCTATTATTAATCATCCAGTATAAAAATAGTTGACTTTTGCATTTTGACTTTGTAACAGTCTTCAATATATAGTAGCACAACAGCAGCAATTCAATGGTGTTTATTGAATGAATGCCTTTTCCAGCAGTGAATACGGAGGTGGGAGTATGACTGCAATTTCCAAAGAAGCACGGCATATTCCATATGTTTATTTTGTTATTTTGACTCTCAAAAAATTATTTTGGTGCTTAAAAACAATGTGAGTTGTCACCAATATGAAGAGCCTTTCTCATACAACAGTGACACACCATTTAAATTCAGACCAATAAGCATTTTTATAATTACCTCTATAAAGTATTCACAAAAGGAAATCTGAAACATGGTTAATGACAACTAAAATTGCTTTTTCCCCCCCAACACATTCAACATATCTAGCCCTATTCATACAGAAATCTGATACAGTCTGAATTGCACCAAGATTTGGAAAAAAATATGTCGCCTTACCTCATCTGGAGCCAAGATTTAGACTGTCAAAAATACTACAGCAGTGTATGATATTACAATACATCAGAAATAAATAGAATGGGGTTTTTTTTCTTGGCAGATGAAATGGTTCTCATTTTACAGAAACAGAAATCTAACATTTACCTGAATTATTTTCCATCACAGTGTAAATCAGTTTGCACACTCTTAGTAGCAACATAACTTTTTTTTCAGGAGAGTACATTTTCTGCATTGCCATGAATTTGACTTTAATCTTTTCAACATCTACGAAATCTGGTGTTGGGACAAAAACACCCAGCTCCTGAGGATTTCGCTGCCGCACAAGTTGAAGATTCTCTTTCAACTGCTTCCATGAGCCATCAGCTGTATGGAATTCTTTCAACATCATCTCAACATGGTCCTTGAGGGGTTTCAAGATGCATTTATGCATGGCCTTCTCTAACACCACATCTAAAAAAAGACAAACAATCTAAGAACATTACCTGGCAAAGAAGTCGATTTTTGTTTCCCCATAAAAAGTAAAAGTAAAAGAAAAAAAAAAAGTAATTTCTTCATCCAGGAAAATTATTTCATTAAATTTTTAAAACAATTTTAATGTTAAAAACACTCTACCAGCTGCTTTCCAACAAGAAAAAATGGCCATTGTCATTTTTATTCATGTTAATAGGAAGGACAAAACTGTAAAATAAAAATTTGTTCATTATAAATTTGTCATAAAATGAACAGATTTTCCTGAATCCCAGAACTATAGAAGTTTAACGAATCTGAATATTTTCGTACAACTTGGAGTTGATTCAGAATGAAGCTCTCAAAAGAGAAATCATACTCCTGTTTTATGTACCATTTTCGCTTTTCGAGACAAAACAAAACTACTTTCATTTGGAAGAAAAAAATTTCCTGGCTGATTTAATAATATATAAAGATTTAAATCTTCAGCTAAATATATAATTATTGAGAAACTTCTGCATCTGAAGCATGGTATTAAAGCTCTATAAGTACAACAATCCAGACTTAATATATTTTGTCAACCTTGCCTTGCAAGCTTGTGAGAAATTCTTAATTACTTTACCATAAAATTATGTGGTTTCTCATGATCATTTGTATACCCTACCTTTGTGTTATCTGCAAATTTGATCAACACTTCCGCCATCCCTTCAGCCAACTTAATAAAAATGCTGATGAGTACAGATCCCAAGAATGAACCTTGTGACAATCCACTCAATACCTCTCTCCAGATTTAATGAGAAAACATTACTGAACATTTTCTGAAAATTACCTTTAAGCCAGGTAGTCATCCACTTAATTGTCAAGCCATTCAGGCCACATTTAACAACCTTGCTAAATCAGAATACTATGGAGTACTTGCTTTATTGAAAGTAAGAGATATTATATTTGTACCATCCTAAAAATATACTAACATTAGTTTAGCAAGACTTGACCTTCACGGACTTCACTGCTTCACTACTACATTGTTTTCAAAATGTTTATAGACTAATCTCTTCAGGATTTTCTTTAAAATCTTCCTGGGTTTGGACTGCTTGTGATTTCCTAAATTCTCCTTCTTTTTCCCTTTCTGAAACTAGGGACATTTAACCTCATTCAGATATCCGGGCTGATTTCTCATCCAGGGAAATATAATATTCTCCCTTTTTAATATTTCCTAAAATATTTCATTCTTCTAGATGGGGGGTGGGTGCTAACTTTCTACAAGATTTAATATGGCATTTTTAATCCATATTGTTGCACAGTCAGTCAGATGTTTAGACTGGATTTGGCATTTTTATTCACCTATCGAGTACTTTCCAAGGACCTGGGATAAGCAGATGTTGATGTTTGATGATGTTAATGGTATTGTCAAGGGATATAAGCTGTCCTGAGTAAATTAGCCTTTTGTAATTGATTTATGGTGATTATTTTCAGAGTAATGGATAATTATGCATAAAACCACTAGCATATTTTTGAAAAAATAACCATTTGAAAAGCTGAAATGGTGGTGGAGAAAAAATAAACACCAATTATAAATATGAAGTTTTGTTATAAAAAATTCTTAATAAAATGAACTTATATTTCAGGGGGTGGAGAAGAACATTGGTGATAATGCAGGAAACTACAGCTGAGAATATGATACACAAGCTGCAAATCTGGGGGCTGTGTTAGACTGAAAAAAAGCTTGGCCTCTCTCTCTACATTGAAAGACAAAGCCAATCAGCAACAAAGTCATTGCCACACACCCACACAAGCATCAACATTGATTTTTTTTCCTGAAAAGGAGGAAATGGTGTAAACATCTTTTATTTTGACAGACTATCCATCCTTTCCTCCCACACTTCTATGTAGAAGGTTCCCAACCAGTTGGAATCTCTGAATAAACTGCAACACTGTTTTCCAGAGACACTATGTATTGTGTATACAGACAGTCAATATTTGTAACCTTGAATGAATATTTGTATACCTCAGCACTAACCAAAAAAGGAGAACTTTTATCAGTTGTCTATAGCTTCACTCCCTCTGAACATTATTTTTGCACAATTCCTGACACTTCATCCCAATGCGAAGTTATCTTTTCTGATTCTCCTTTAGTAAGTGGCGATCTGTGTCCTAATACACTCAGTACAATATGAAGAGCAGAGATGCGGCAACAACAATGCTGCTTATCAATTCAGTTTAAATGAGTAGTTTGAGGGAAAACCTTTTTTGTAGAATTTTTGGTAATTTTACAAAAAGTTACTTGGCAGATGATACATGGAAGGGGCTATGGGAGAAGTGGGGTGGTTCCTTGGTGGCAAGGTTACTGGATAGGACTAGCATTTCACTAGTGTCTGAAGGCAGTTATGTAAAATGGGGACATGTGAAATTGTTTTATGAGCCACACTACAATTTTTGTAAGTTTCATTCTAAAAATAATTCTTTTCCTGTTCATTATAGATCGCTCAAGAATTTGTCTCAAACAACTAATGATAGTGACACGCCACTATCAACATAAAACACATGCACACATAACTGTCCCCAAAAAAATCCACTTTGGTGCTCCTCTTGAAAAGAAAAAAAATCCATGAGGAAATTAACCAAACAAACATTGATAAGGAGTTAAACTCCAATTGTCCTGAAGAAAATTTTCTAAAACTACTCTAATGAAAACTCAGTTGCAAATTTTGATTGAATGTCTTTGGGACAAATTTTGGTTGAAAAATGTAGTAAGAGAAATAAAGCAAAAAAAAAAAAAGGTATAAATTTCTGGAAAAATTAGATAAGCAAAACATTTAAGGGTAGCTGTGGGGCCCTCAGTAGTGTATCGTGCTAAAAACACGTAACAGTTATTTTCTCATCACTTTAAAAGCAGGGTATCAGCTAAAGAGGTGGTTGAATCATTAAATGACTAAGTCCTGGAAACTGAGAAGTACTTTAAATAACTCCATTAACTTCCATTATTTGCCAGGCACATGATCATGTTTTGAATCAGGTTCTTACAGAGAGGTTTTCTGAAGAGCCAAATTCAGAAGGAGTTACAAGAAATGAAACTTTAGGATATTTAACAAATCAGCCATTTGAACTTAATGATACATATCCAAACAGAGTAAAGAAAAGATTCCCCAACTTCCAGCAGATAACAGCTCTCATTCAACAGTAATATTGCCAATGACTAGCAAAACTGAGTCTTGCAGTTATTCTTTTCTTTAACTGCATTAATCTGATTTTAGGGGAAAGTATCAAAACCGTTTTCCCCTGCACTTCAATTTGCTCTACATGAAATCTCATGTGTTTCTCAATGATGATTTCTGGTTTAAAAGGTTATCCAAATCTGGTTTTGAATTGATAAAGTTGTTTATAGACATAGTCTGAGCCTGAACAAGTACAATGCTGCTTTTTCCAGAGATTATGTTTAGGACTGTAGCTACAAACATTATTTTTTAATCACCATACAATTCTTTTGCGTTTTATCACATGGGCAATTCTTAATTAACTAGAGTTACTTTAAGCCTCTCCTCAGCCAATTAGCCACTCCAAAGAGGAAGTATTTAAATAGTATGAATAGCTTTCCTTTGACTTCTGGAATGTCCATCTGCTTCCTGTAGAAAAACACTCTGCAATTTTTGAGGCACAACACGTTAATGAAAACAAATATTTGTGTGAAATTTTGTCCTAAAAGAACCTCTCATTTCACTTTATTTATTTACTCAAATTTAATCTTACAATTCATAATATATCACTATAGTTTAATATATTAAAAATAAAGCACCAGTGGTGATATCCAGCTTTCACTCTTGCTATGTAGTAACTGAGATGGTTTCGATAGGGTGAACACACATGGAACATCACAGAACCCAATTCTAAAGTGACCTCCACCAATTTAAACCATGAATTAGTTAGGTAATTTAATAAGTAACTGCTTAAATAATTTAAGTGGTAATAGAAAAGCAACCGTAGAATTGGAAGGTACCTTAGAGATCTTTTAGTCCTACAGTTTACTGCAGGATTCAGTTGAACATCTCTGACTGATGACCAACCACCCTAAATTTGAAAACTTATAGTACAAGTACAGTAGTCCTTAACTTACAATTATTCATTTAATGACAGTTCAAAGTTATAATGGCCTTAGAAAAAGTGATTTACAGCTTGTCTCGCACTTACAACTATTGGTCACATGATCACAATTCAGACACTTGGCAACTGACTTGTATTTACAACTAGTTGTAGTATACTATGGTCATGTAATTAAAATCTGCAAGCTTTCCAACTGGTTTCCAGCAAATAATGTCAACTGAGAAAGTTGGATTTGCTTAACAACTGCCTGATTTAATGACCTCAGTAAGAATGGCCATAAAATGAGGTCTGGTAACATAATGACTTTCTTTATCAGTACAACAAATTACCATGGGAATTCAGGTCCCAATTGCGGTCCTAACTTGAAAACTACCTGTAAAAGGGAACTCAGCATTTTATATAGCAGTCTGTTCTACTACTGGCTGACAACTTGCCTGACAGGAAGTTCCTTCTGATGAGCTTGACCTACTTCCCAAGTAGTTTTGATGCAAGATCTATTCTGATCTTTGCCTTCTGGGATAATAGAAAATAAGCCCAATCCGGCATTGTTTTTCTCTTGGAGAAAATGTGATGTGATCTGAGGGTGCCACAGTTAGCATTCTTGGACTGCTATTGGAGCTTATTGGAGTCTCTTCTCTCTCCAGGAGTGAGGTATCTGTTTGTTTGATCAATCTGTCTGAAGCATGTAAGAGATCTCCTCAGTTTCCAGAGGGTGCTTGGGATTTCTCCTAAAATCCTGGAGGCAACTCTTCTGAAGATTTGGTTGCCTGCTGGAATTGGGAAATGGCTATAGCATGGGCTAGGGATTGTACTTGAGCAGCCTCTCATTGTTTGTTGAACCAGAGAAATTTCTTTGCTCAGTGAGAAACTCTGAGAGTTGAAGCAACAAAGAGGTTGTCTAGAGTGGTGCTGATGAAAAGAGTGAGTCTAACCAAACACAGAAAAAACATCAAGTTTCAGCCTACAGCATGGCAACAAAAGTGGCAACATGGCAAAATCTTTTACATGTTCAATGTCTCTTTCTGAAGTAACTTGAACCCTTCTGGAAAGAGTGGGCCAAAAAAACATTTACTGGGATAGTATGAATAATTTGCATTGCATTTTGAGTTAGATACCTGCTGGTCAGGTTCAGCAGAGGTAATGGAATTCTGTGAATCCACCTTACTATAAAATTGAAAAATTCGGGAATCCTTGCCATGCCTCTTTCTTGACCTGGCCTATCCTGAAGGGCTGATATTAATCTTGAAAGCTGAAGAAGTGTTCCAGTTTATGGAACTAAACAAAATCAATGTGACATTATTTTGAGTTTCTTTCTCATGCTTCCTTCTGTCTTAAGACTGTAATCTGTTCTCCAAATCCCCACCAAAAAGTTCTTTCCTACGTTCCCCTGAGACAGCTCTGCATTTCTTTACATGGGAGACAGCTGCAATCAGGAGGAGGAAAAGTCTTCCTTCTAAGGACTTACAATAGGTGATTGGCCTTTACTGAGAACATTGTTCCTTGAATAGTGAGGAATAAGAAGAGTTTTTAAAATCACTGTAATCATGAAGTAGACATTCACTAGTTGGGAAAAAGATAATAATCTGTCATAATTATGACAGATCTAGACAAAGTGTTAAATTGCAGACATCATCCAAACAAGAAAAATTTGCATGGTCAAATCTACGGTTTTTTCCTATTGTAATATATGGCTGTGAAAGTTGGAGGATGAGGAAGTCTAAACAAAGAAAATGGATGTGTTGGCACTGCAGTGCTAGAGAAAATGGTTGAGAATACTTTGGCCACAAGAACAAATAATTCAGTACTAAATGGCTCACTAGAAATCACTAAAAAACCTAGGGATGCTACAGCTTAAATGTTTTGAACAAGTCACTGGAGAAGCCCCTGATGCTTGGAAATACTGAAGGCATTCAAAATGGGTCTAGGACAGTGATGGCTAACCTTTTTGCCTTTGCGTGCCAAAAGCGGAGGAAGCGGGGGGCGGTCGCGCACTCGCGTGCCCACACCATTAAATGCCTCCCCGCCCCCGTGCATGCGCACTCCCCCCGCTTTTGGCACGCAACGACAAAAAAGGTTACCAGTGGGCCCGGTAGGCCTGTTTTTCACCCTCCCCAGGCTCCAGAGACTTTCTTGGAGCCTTGGGAGGGCAAAAACAGCCTTCCCCATCCCCCTGGAGGCTCTCTGGAGGCCAGAAATAGCCCATTTCCTGACTTCTGGTGGGCCCGGAAGGCCTGAAAATCATCTGGCAGGTGCATGTATGTGTGCTGGAGCTGAGCTAGGGTAACGCTCGTGTGCCCACAGATATGGCTCCGCGTGCCACCTGTGGCACCCGTGCCATAGGTTCGCCATCACGGGTCTAGGAGAAGAAGGCAAATTGATATAAACATGACCTTACAAAAACTCAAAGATGTAGTTACTGATAGACCAACCTGGATGAATTATGTCCACTGTATCACCAAGGTTTGGAAGCAACTGAATGATTGAACAGCAAGAGTAGCAGTTCAAAGTAATTCCCTGAACTCACCACATGGCCATCTTGATATTATTCAGCATTTGCTCTCATAACTTTAAGCCGTTGTAGGGAGTGAAGAGGGATACTGAAAATTGTTTTCTTTAACATTGGGAACTACATAGGTGGCCCATATCTGATCTAGAATGCTTGAAATACTCCAGAGTCATTAACTTGGTAGCTTCGGCAATCTGACTTTGTAACATCTTTGTAAAATAGAGACATTTCCCCCTTCCTTATAAAAACAAGAATCAAGGCAAAGGAGGAGGAATAACCCTATCTGACTATGAGATGTGAAAGAAAGTTGCTCTTTTGCACAATCCATATAACATATTTAATACATCGCTATGCAATATTGCAATGACAAATTTTTCATCCTATGAAACCTGCCACGGATTATTTCCCATGCTTCCTAAAAGGCATTTCCAAGTTCATGTCGATGTACCTTTAAATTCAGTGGTTAAAAGCAAAATAAATTGCATGCCAAGACTGTTCTGTTTGTGACTTTCCTGGAAATATCTGGCATGGAAATATTTATTGGAATTCTTGGAAATAGTATGTTGGATCAGGCAGTGAACATGCGCACACAGAACTTGTCAAATCACATCATGAACCAAACTATTACTTCACTAGTATACTTCATTCCTTCTGTAAGCACTGAGATCACAGGCCTCTGATCAGAAGCTGTTATCCTAAATTCTTCCTACAGAACTGAGAATAAAGCTTATTTGAAATAAGCCTCATCTGGAGACATAAATGTGGAGAACTTAAGTAACAATAAAATTTGAAAAAAAATCACTATTTAACTAGTTGTAATATTTGTTTTCCCTCTCTCTTTCTACATACCCTGTTTCCCCCCAAATAAGACATCCCCTGATAATAAGCCCAACTGGACTTTTGAGCGCATGGCAATAAGGCCAAGCGCTTATTTCAGGGTTCAAAAAAAATATAAGACAGGGTCTTTCAGGGAAACATGGTATTTGCCATTGAGAGCCTGAATTTAGTCTATGAAATAGGCTGGCCTTGTTTTGTTGCCTAAGATGACTCAATTGATTTGCCACATAGCTCTTGCCTAAATCAGCAACATTTGATGCATCTGCTCTGTTGTGGTTATTTGCAAACCTCAAGATTGGTGAAGGCAGCAAAATTGTTCAAAAGCAAAATTTCTTGCTTGCTTAAACTGCCTTACTGCAAAATTAAGCATGGATCATCAATTGTTCAACTAAGCACATGCAGCTAAAATGCACTACCCCCCTCCCTTTCACACACACAGACACAGAATGGCATTAACAAAAGAAGAATGTAGTAACTTAGCAGATCACCAAGGCTAAGATTGTTTTCTCAACTTTGGAGTACACATCAAGGCATGCAAATTATACGTTCAAACAAAGCACAAGCATATTTCAAAAGCTTGATACAAAGTACAATATTTCACTTAAAGTTATGACACTATTTTTTAAAAATCACAGGCTGTTATTGCATTGGCAATAGTGTTGAATCAACACTGACTCCTACATATGGAAATCGCTATTTAATTAAGGGAGGCCAACATTTTCATCCCAGAAACCACTATTCCAAAAGAGTTTTTCAACAAATTCTGAGCACGCTGAAACAATGAGAAGGGGAAGGAAAACAAGTCAATGAAAATGAGCTTATAGGGAAAGTATTTTTGCCTTGAGGGACATTTTCAAGCAAAATGGATGCCACTGATACTTACAAAAATGAATAAAAACAACACTAAAAAGTTAACTTGGAATTTTATACACATCTTTCCATAAATATATAAAATGCTTATATAAAGACAAAGCAAACAAAATCAGATATAAGTAACACCTCACTTTCTTAGGCTATTTTTTTTTTATTTTAAGAACCTGTTCTTCACTTGTTCTGTAGGATCTTATTATCCCTGCATTGCATTTTGTACTATAAGGCATTAGAGTTTGATGCTATTTAAGGGTTTGTTTCTTGAAAAAATGCTTCTATTTATTGTACTGTTGCTTCTAATGATGTTTCATTTTCATAAGCCAAATTTTAAAATAGAACATCAGATTACATACATTTTAAGTATTAATAAATAAATCCTACAAAATGACTAAAAACTGCTACTCCCAATCATGATGCCTGATACATTACTATATTTCTACAATTAAATTTCTCTTAACATTAGAGTTCTGGAATACTGTATTCCTTTCCAGAAAGAAAACTGAAGCCCAATTTTAGTAATAATAACAAATTCTTGTTTCTCTTGACATACCCATCCTCATGTCACATGTGAGAGCAAAGAACATACTTTTTTTTCATTGACATAGCTTTGTAAGACTCCACTGAAAATTTTATAGTAAAGAAAAGGCACTGAACAAAAGTAGCGTGGATGACAAGCAAGAGAAGGAGCTGCCACTTCACTTATGAACAAGAGCCAGATGGAAAGGGCAGACACAGGAACAGGATATTTTTGCTCGCGAAAGGTGCCGCACAGCTGCTTACCTATTTGGTCTTCCGGAATCAGAGATTCAATGGGAGGATCCAGTTCAGAACTCTGAGATAAATAGCTCTTTACTTGGGTCATGAACTGCCGAATAGTTTGAAGCATGTCTGTGCTGGAAACATGACACTCCTTGTTCTCCTGTAGAAAGCTTATATAGTCCTGAACTAGGCAACCAAAATAAGTACGCTTGTCTCGAGACATTTCTGATATTTTCTTAACCATCCTTTTTTCAGGGGTCATGAAGGAACTGAAGACGCCACTCATTTTCCTCAGCTGGGATTTGACAATTTTGGGAAGCACAAATGAACCATTCCTTTTTTTCTTGGGCTTCAAGGGTGGTGCCATGCTCTCTTGGTCGCTTTCCCCTTCGAACTCTTCCAGGCTGCTGTTGGTATCCCCATCGTAAGCAAAGAGCGGCATGCTTCGATCAAAATCCAGAGAATCAGAGGAGGATGTGGACAGACTCATGTTGCTTAGTCTTTGCCTGCCTCCATTCCACTGCACTTGTGACTCACGGTGTGTAGCTAAGCTGTTTTTGCTCTCCAAGTTCTGCTGAGGCGGAGCTCCACCTGGAATGCTGGCAGTTTCTGTGCCATCCACCAAATTATGGCTGGGTTCATTTACTGCTGAGTTCTTCGCATTGCTCTGTGCTAAAGAGAGAGCTTTTTTTTTCAGGCGAGGTGGTGGGATAGGAGTTGGCCTCTTCTGTATCACATCCAAGTTGGAGTGTTTGCTGTGACTGACAGTTTCTGGCAGACTGGCCTGGTTTGTAGTCCTGGACAGCTGAGGGTGTGCAAGAAGGCTATGAATAGAAGGTGGGGGAGGCCTGGGTGGAGGAGAACAGGATCTCTCAGGGCCATTCACATCTTGTGCTTTTGGACCTGATCTTTTCAGATTTCCACCAACATCTTGGCTGTGCACTTTCAAGAAGAGAGGATTAATAAAACACAGGGCTCCGTTGGTCTGGCTGCATTCCAGCTCTGAAGGCGTTCTGGTTCTTATAGAATGAACTCCATTTATGAGGCAGAGCTGCTGGGAGCTTTTATAAATGCTGTCTGAAGGCAGAGGCTTCTGGAGGGTTGAAGATTTTTGCAGTTTGTTGTTAGCTGGAGAGCTCCAAAAATCTGAAAGTCATTATTTAGTTAGCAAAAGAATGCAAATATTATGCCTCTAGTGCTTAGAATGTTCTACTCAAAATGTTTTGCTCTAAAGGGGGGGTGGGTTATTTTATAGGATCAGCTTGAAACCTTTGGGTCCTGGAGTTGAAAAAAGGAAATATACATACCAGTCAAGTACAAGGTACACTTTACCAGGGTTACCTACTACACAAGCTTAGTGCATTTCAAGAATAACTCTGCACTACTATACCCCATCAGTTAGTTCCAAATATTTTCTAATTGTAACTCAGATATGCTGATGTTGCTTGATATTAATTCTAATGATCTGTCTTTTGTTTCCTAAAAGCACGGAAGAAGAGGTACTTCTGGAAATCCTCTCTGTCAGATGGAATACCGCCTTGAATGCAGTGTGCCAGGATTTCTATGTAGTAAGCTGCCTTTGCCTTCATCAATGCCAACAGTTTTTAAAAAGGTCATTTTCTAAATCTGATCCTTTGTCATAAAATTTTTAGTGGCTTAATGCAGACATTATGCCAAACATGGCTTAATTCAAATATTATGCCAAACGGTGGTTTATGTCTCCAGATTAGATTTAGAGTAGTATACTTATTTTAGGTTTCTGTATGCTAAGCTAGACCATGGCTAATGGCAAGAAGGACTAGAACTGGCGGTAGAGAAAGTATCCAAGTTCAAATGTTAATATGAATGTGAAGTTCATTTTGCTTCCTAAGGCAGAAGGAGGGAACTATATAATCTACTTGAAGCACAGGCAGAATACAAATATAACAAATCATCAAAATTATAAACACTGGGTCTCATAACTCCAGAAGTAGAAAAATTGTGTTTTAAAAATTAGCTTGTCACAATGCCAGAACTGAACCTTTGGCTTTAAATTCTGCTGTGGATTAATTCCATAACTTCTATGGGACTGCTTCTATGACTCAAACTAATATTTAGAGACCTCATTTTTTTCAGTCAAAAATAGCTAAAACATGCTTCCAGGCCACATGACAGTTTCAGACTTAGGAGAGAAAGTTTAACCCTTTTGCACCACTCATTTCTGTATTCTTCCCTACCCACATGCCATTTTCCTAATCTGAATTATCTTTTTCTAAATATGCTTCTCTCATGAAGAGAAACAGATACTCATTTGATACCAATGTTTCTTCTGTATGACAAGAAGCAATTGCTGTGTGTGTGGGTTGAATCACAAAAGTGACAGGCAGGAAAATATTCAAAACAGAAGTACCCAATATTTTGGGGCCATTGGGATATATAGAATTTTGGGAGCATTTTAAGCACACTCACAAAATAGTTGACATAATAAATGCAGCCAATCATAAAACAGTCTTAACTCGGAAGGAGAACAAAGCACTGTACCAATAATGTTATACTCTAAAATATATCTGTATTGGTCTAAGTGAAAATACAACTTGAGGTTAATGGTTTTCTTTGCAGCATTCCTATTTCCCATTGTTTGTTTTTATTAGTGAAATTCAATAAATTAATGCAAAAAAAAATTGAGGGAGATTAGATGCAAAGCCAAGGAATGCATTATGGGCAAACTACCGCCACATTAGAAACTAGAAATTTAAATCATTTCTTCCTGATGCCACAGCTGCAATTTAACTCTGCCCTTCCCTCCCACCATTGTCTGCTTTTACTTACTCAATCCCAGCTGAGCAGCCTCTTCAAGTTCAGACTCTGTTGTTGCTGCTGCAATTGCCTGAGGTAACTTCAAGGTGAATGGCAGGACATCCCTTATTTGGAAACAATTAAGACATTAACTTGCTTTACTCTTCTGCCTCTCGCCTCTTAATGTCAGCAACAATCTCATGTTTTCCTCAAAACAAAAATACTTTCTGTTGCCGCTTCCTCACAATGTCCTTATTAGATAGTTCATAATAAACTTGTATATTGAATAGTTCAGAATTTTCCACTTTTTGTTTACAATTAGAGTGATCAGATTGCAAGTTAAACAAACTTAAACATCACGAAATTAGTTCTCAACTGGAGATTTTAAGAAGGATCTTAAAGGCATTTGAATTGTTGCTCAGTTGCAGTATAAGTGTAATACACATATTTCATTTGTTCAGACCACGAACTTTTTTTGGAGAAGTTTAGTGAATCACTGCAAGGCAGATATAATTGACAAGGCAGCAACAGCTAGGTTTTGTATGCAAGAAACCCTGTGGTCAGCCTCCGCATCAGGGGTGGGTTTTAAATTTTTTTATTACTGGTTCTGTGGGCGTGGCTTATTTTGTGGGCATGGTTTGATGGTCATGTGACAATTCTTTAGGATTTAGCAGAGGTACTGGTCTACCAGGCTTTTAACTGCTTGTAGAGCCGTATGGTCTACCCATTTGTTTTTGGAGCATACAAGTCTACCCATTTGTTTTTGGAGCGCACTGGTCTACCACCACACTGCCTTTTACTGCTGATCAGCTGTAGGGTGGCCCTTTGAAGCACCCTGGCAAGAGTTTAAACAGTTTTTTGATAGTCTGCCACCACCGAGAGCATCAGAAACTGCTTTCAGGCAGCTTGGCCTCAATTGCCAATCTACCACCACCGAGTGGTTTACAAGGAGCGGATCGGTTCTAGCTGATCAGTTGGGAGGCTTCTTGGCTTCTCAAGTTAAAGCTACGGTGTCTTGTTTGTTTGTTTTTCTTCTTTGTCAAGTGAGCCCTGATTTTTTCCTTCTAGCCGATCAGCTGGGACTCGGGAGGCAGTGAATAGATTGGGGGCGGGGCCAGGCAGAGGTGGTATTTACCAGTTTTCTGAACTACTTAAAATTTCCACTACTGATTCGGGAGAACCGGTAGCAACCCAGCACTGCTCCACATCCTACAAAACTGATCTCAGATGCAAGAGTTAGGATAAAAGTTGGATGAAGAACTGAGCAAGCTGTAATTAAATAATTCCAAAATAGATTAGGACGGAAATCTTTTTTTGGGCTGAGCACTGAGCTTGCCCTCTTGAAGTTAGGCATTTGTCAGGCTGGGGCAATGTCAACTAGCAAAGTACAATTTATTTATTTTAAATGGATATAGCTACTGATTATTCCTATACTTTTTATAAATTTCCTACTTTCATATTAAAAACTATACCTAGAAGACCACTTTTAAAGGGCTCTGGGTATTAACCCCTGGATATAGATACTGGACACTTGGACCAGATAGATTACATATATTTTTAATTTTATAATAGAAAACATTTAATTTACAAGATGAGGCAAATTATCAACATTTTGGTGGTACTTGTGAAGTATTTACTGGTATTTCACCCAATTTTTGCAATTGGGAAACCCATTAATAGATGGATATTTATTACCCAATGAGTTTCAAATTAATCCAACATGATCAGGTATCAAATACAATATATCGTGTACACTGCTATGAGATGAATATTTCTAGACAAATTTTTCTTCAGTAAGAAATGTGTAAAACTGAAATATGTCTCTTCCTAAAAGTTTTCCCTCAATTAGTGTACAGTATTAAACAATGTAAGCAACTATATGCCAAACATTTATACTGAAATCCTAGAGACTTGGTGGAAATTATTATTTCTTTATTTTGTTTTGTTTGGTCTTGAACAGGCAGGCTTCAGAGAAAGCAAAGTTATAAAACAACACAGATTGAGATTGAATCACTTACTGGATAATATAGTAAAACCAAGATCATCTGTATATGCTATATTTATTTATTGATGTTATGCATGCCTTCAAAAGTTATCTCCAGAAAGAAACTATGGAAAGTTTTGAAACACACCAACTGACTTAACGTTATGTATAAAGCGCATGAAAATATTAAACTGAAAAAAACGGGCAATTCTTTGAGCCTGTCCCTACCATAAAAGGAGTCAAACAAAGTTGCATTATTCCTCCTTCATTATCTGATTTTTATACAAACTCCATCACCAATTGCCTTAAAAAACAGAACTCCACACACTGAACATTGCAGGAAGCAAGCACCAGTGTGACTTTACAAAGATGAGGCAGTGCTCTTGTCACTGAATGTAATAGGACTAAAGGGGGGGAGGGGTCTTTCGTTCTTTATGCCTCTTTTCTGTTTGCATCACCATTTAACTAAGCAGCAACAAAGCAAGGATTATGGTGCTCTTAAAGAGACTCCAGAGACTCAAAGAAGCAGTGAAATCAGTAGGCCCTTTTTCTAAATGAGGGGGTGTAAGCAAATATATTCTTGTTGCCATTAAACTCTTTGAATCCAACTTCTAGCCCAACTTACTTCCACAAAAGTTGGTGTAGAGTTAGAGTAGGAAAGCAAGCAACTCTGCTTGAATCCAAGGTTTCTAGATTTTTTAAACATAATTTTTATTGAAAAAAGTTAGATAAAAGATTAACACGAAAATAAAGAAAGTTAGAGAAAGACAAAAGATAAAATAAAAAAATAAAGCAATAAAGATAATAAAGGAAAGAAAGAAAAATATAATAAAAGAAGCAACCTCTGCCCCCCATTCAAATTATGTTACAAAAATCCCTTGTGTCTCATATTCAAATCCTTTACAATCAATAATCTATGAATCACTATTTTCACTTTCAGTAAAAATTCCATAAAAGTTCCAGTCTTTTACAAAAAAGTATTTATTGCTTTATCCCTGACCAAACAAGTCAGTTTTGCCATTTCTGCTAATGTTGTCATCTTTACAATCTATTCCTCCATTATGGGTATTTCAATATTTCTCTGGTTTCTAGAAAAAAAAATCTCTAAGTGGCAACACAGGAGCCTGAGTGGCGCAGCAGACTAATGCTACTGTTAAAAGTAGTATTTAGCTTCCAGCTGCCTGCATTTAATGTGAGTTCAATTCTCACCAGGCTCAAGGTTGACTCAGCCTTCCATCCTTTCTAAGGTAGATAAAATGAGGACAATAAGCTGGGTAATAAGCTGACTTTGTATAAAATATACAAAAGTATGAAGGCTATTGCTTAACACATTGTAAGCCGCCCTGAGTCTTCGGAGAAGGACGGCATATAAATTAAAAAAACAAACAAACCACTGCGCCTGGAATTAGGCCTGCTCAAGGTTGAAACTAGTGTCCAGGTCAGGATAGGTAATGTCTGGCGAAAGCTGAATTTGCTACCAAAAGGCTTGGGCTTGCTGATATTGGCAGAATTCTATGTATCTAAAAGTTAGGGTAGAGCAGAAAATGGCACAATGTCGACTTTTATGGATTTGCCAATGTTTTGGGGGATGGGATATGGTCACCTAAGAAACACCTAGGATTGAAAATACTCACTATGGATAGGCAGGAAGATTAAAGCAGCATTTCAGCAAGCATATTATCTAGTCAGTGCATACTACATAAGCCATCTACTATTTAAACAGCACAGTCTGCCAAAGTAACACATCCTTTTCACTCTTGCCCACTTTGCCATTTTCTCATCAGTTATCCTTGAGGGCAGATATAAGACCACACTTAAGACTACTGCATCCAGTTTTGATCACCGTGTTATAAAAAGATTTAAAGACTTAAGAAACAGTGCTGAAAAGAGCAACAAAGATGATTAGGGGGCTGGAAACTAAAACATATGAAGAATGGTTGCAGGAACTGGATTTGTCTAGTCTGGTGAAAAGGACTAGGGATGACATGATAGTGGTATTTCAATATTTGAGAGGCTGCCACCAAGAAGTATGGATCAACATATTTTCAAAGCTCCAGAAGGCAAGACAAGAAACAATGGAGAAAACTAATCAAAGAGAGAAGCAACCTAGAATGAAGGAGAAATTTCTTAACAGTGAAAACAATTAACCAATGGAACAGCTTGCCTTCAGAAGTTGTGGATGCTCCAACACTGGAGGCTTTTAAGAAGAAAGTGGACAGTCACTTGTCTGGAATAGTATAGGGCAGTGATGGCTAACCTTTTTGCCATCGCGTGCCAAAAGCGGGGGGAGCACGGTGGGGTCACATGCAAGTGTACCCACATCCATAATTCTATGCGTCCCGCCCTCCCCTGTGCTCCCCCCACTTTTTGCATGTGATGGCATCGTGGGCTCGGTAGGCCATTTTTTTGCTCTCCCCATGTTCCAGAGCCTTTCTAGGAGCCTGGGGAGGGCAAAAATGACCTTCCCCACCCCCTCAGAGGCCCTCCGGAGGCCGGAAACAGTGTGTTTCCTGACTTCTGGTGGCCCAGAAGGCCTGAAAATCAGCTGGCTGGTGCACACATGCGTGCCGGAGCTGAGCTCGCGTGCCCACCAATATGGCTCCGCGTGCCACCTGTGGCACCCGTGCCATAGGTTCGCCATCACGGGTATAGGGTCTCCTGTTTCAGCAGGGGTTGGACTAGAGGACCTCCAAGGTCTCTTCTAATTCTGTTAGTCTGTTAAAAATTCCACAAAAGGAAAGCTTTGGGCCATGCAGGCAAGGGCCATTAGAAACTCTTGGCCATGCTCTTCTGCAATATTGTATTGCCTGCACACAGAATTTTGCTAGTTCTTTGATAAATAAAAAACATTTTAAAAAATATTTACTCTACAAATTACCTGGCAAGTGGCAAAAAACTATTTAATTGCCTGCCAAATATCGAGATCCCTTTAGGAGCATTAAATTCATTTTGCAATGTTTAATATATTATAATACTGAACTTACGAGAACTGAGCAAAGGCACTGGCTTGTAATCTTAATAACAAAATATCTTATAATGAGTTTTAAAATTAAATATTTTAGTGTTTCACATTGTTAATAACATATGAAAACCATGGCATATTAAATTGTTTTAATTATATTATTGTATTAGTTAAGACATGTTAAAGATATGTCAGTCTAGCAGTAGCTAGTCTATCAAATTAGGTTAATACCTTATACCACGTAAGTATTTTAATATCTGTTTCCTTTATCTACTGCTTTCTTATTAACTTAGTACTTTACTTAGTATTTACTGTTATTATCCATTTTAAATTGTTTTTATCAGATTTTAATAATAATTTGTGTCTGGAACTCTGCACTTTGATATGACCCAAGGGCTAATCAATAAAGTAAACTCAATAAAATAAAGTACAAAATCTCACATAATACAAAGCTCAATATAATAAAAAAATATTGTTATTTTATGGAAACTCTCTTTTTTAATTTCTATAATTTTAGTTGTAAACTGTATTTTACCGATGAGTGAATGCAATGCAGCCCATTAATCTATTAATTCATTTGTGATGTTTCAGATATTCAGAACCCTATTCAGCTGTCTGCTCAGTAGCTGCTAAAAAAACTACTCAGCAGTTTATTCTTTTTCAGTTTAATTAAGATTCTTGATATTTGCATTAACAAGGCAACTACAGTTTAAGAAATGTTAAACAAAGGCTGTCATAAGAACATTCTCAGTTACCTGCTAATACAGTAGAAAGCTATGAGCCTGAATAAATCAGCAAAACTTATTCCAGAGCCTTCTAAGGAAAAAGCTGAAAAGTAAAAGAAAACAGGTTCAATTGCACAATATATGATCTGAAAGATACAGCAAAACATGCTTCCTATATAGGAATAAAACTGCAATTCATAAGCTATTGTTTGTTAATAAAGACTTTTATCATAGTCAGCATTTCTTTTCCAAAATTCTTCAATTGTTTTTGCCTAAAAATAGCAAAAAATAGGAAATATTTTTAAAATGGTACACACTGACAACTGAGCTACAAACAATCCAAGAATCCTAATTTGAAATGTTTAAAACTCACTGTCTATATTGGAGGCTATTTGTCATGGAATCCACTAAAATAACAAAGCTCAACTCCTGAGATGCTCCTACCTCTTGGCACAACACAGAAGTGTGTTTGGCTACTGCTTTGTGTGATTTTATTTTACTTTCCAGTCTAATACACAGCTCTGGAAATTACTCATGGTCTCTCATTCTATTACCAATCAGCTCGGGCCCTTTTTGTTCACATGTATTAATTTTGAGATGAATCCATTCAGTTGTTTTATTGACCCCTGCTGCACAGATTAACAATATTCCTTCACAAATCATAATCAATCAGCTGATGAATCTTCTATTCATTATGTTCAGCCACGGAAAGACAATATTGTAAACTACTTACTATAGATGCTTTCTTTTATTGCAAACTCTTTAAGGCAAAATCCCTTTACATCATTTGGTAGGCGTAAAGACAGGACTTTCTTCTGCATTCTTGACGACTTTCTAACGAGGAAAGTCTATTAAAAAACAAATCAGAAAAAACAAAGCTTTAAATAGATTTAGTAGCCATGTTTTCAAGAATTTCATATTATGAACCTGCTTTGTCTCATCTTACATACAAACTTGTAGGACTTCCAACAGAGGTACTAATAACTTGAGAATCCAAAATAAGCTACAAAACTCAATACTTACTGATATTTTTAATTACCCAGAACCTGTAAATGGCATAAAATATTGCCAAACTTTATTCATAATGTTTACTCATTTGATCTTGTAATATGCAGACATTAGATTTTTAAAATTGTTCGGGCCAAGAGTTAATATTAATTCCATGTTAACACATAAGGACAAACATCAAACTACGCAAGTGCTACTCCAGTTAGCCAATAAAATAATTTTAATAATTGCTCTCAGAACAATAACCTCTTTCCCATCTCTTTCTTTTTGAGAAAGATTTGATGCCACAATGACAGAATAAGTGCACACATGTACAAATACAAAGTACCTACCAGAATCTTATGTTAAGTCGCCAGCTAAAATTGTCTAGTAGGGTAAAGGATGAAGAAAGATTTCTAAGAGAATTGTTGCTAGTGAGAATAGGCAGCACTGTCTGGGAGAGTCACATAGCTGCCCTCATCTAAAGCAGATTCATAATGTGTATGAATATTAGAGTTACACGAATACAAGCCATCACACACACTGGCATCTAGCCACTATTCATATACATTAGTGATATAAAATGACACTATGAAGGAAGTTATGATGTATGTGTGTTGGTAGAGTGCGTAAGGAGTTTGCCTGGAATTGGGGGTTTGAGATGTCCTACAACCATGGAACTTTTGGGTTACTTTAGCCAGTCACTGTCTCTCAGCCCAACCTATTGGAACAGAAAGTGCTATGAATTTTTGGAGAAAAGGTGGGATATAAATTTAAGAAGCTAAAAAGTGATTTCAGAATAGGAGAGAATGGACAGGGGTCTGATTCTAAAAGCAAGGCAATGCCCCAGCAAAGTATTCCTCTTGTTTACAAGGCCAAATTAAAGTTGTTTCTTACTCCAGGAGGTTGAGAGCGTAGAATTTCCACTGCTTCAGCATCATTTAAGCCAAGCTGTAACCAGATAGGGTGGGTATGAAGAAGTTTATCTAGTATGCTGAGCTTATTGGGGAGACTATCATATCCAGAATCTCGTATGATATTTGCAAAATCTTTCTGATCCGGGCACACATCACCCATATCTTTCTCTAGGCTAAAACAACAGAAACAAACAAAAAACAAAACAAATTAAAAGCCTAAAATTAAATTATTCAAAAATAATCTGTGCTTGTAAAACAACCTTCAACAATGTATCTTGTTCATAGATAAATAAAAATAAATATTAATATGTGTTTGCATTCATTTTCAGCTGTATTTTATTGTAAGTGACCCTTACAGCAATTCTGTAAGTTGATGTAAGTTGTAAACTGTAAAACAAACAAGCCAAATCAGTAAACAAGCCGGTCCATCAGCAAATGGATTGGGCTACAAATGGAAATAGAAAAGGAAGTAATTACTTCTACTTCTTGAACACCCCTGAAGTGTTTCCAACAAAATTTCTAAGATCTGTACTAGCAGCACTCAGAAGGATTGCCAATGGCCTTCTAGACACAGGGATGTCTAAAACTGAGGTTAGGATATGGCAACTGATATTAAATTACAGGCTCCAGTTCTTTCACTGGAGACTACTCCTATTAATCATGATCGAGGGCTGCCCCTTGAGCTAGAACAATGTCATAAAACAAAAACTAATGACTAATGGATTATGACTAGAATCACTACAAACCTTGGGCTATGATTCCTAAACATACAGTTGTCCAAATATTTAATAACATTGAATTTCAGGTGGAAGTAAATACAGAAATAGGATTTGGGTGATGAAGATTTTTTTGGCAAATGGCCAACTAGTTCTCTTTATTGACATTTCCCAAACTAAGGAAAGCTTTCTTTTGGGCATAATATTTTGCCTTTAGCATTATTACAGGGAAGATACTCTAAAATCACATTTGAGAAATGCATTTCCTTGTGTGGAACTAGAAATGCTGAAATAGTCCAATATGTGTTACTTTATTATACCATCTATAGCTGTAATATCGAACCTATGGCACGCAGAGCTATCTCTCCGGGCATGCCAGCCGTCACCCGTTGCTCTTCTGGGTTTTGGTCTTTGCATGCGCGGGAGTGCCAGAAATCAGAAGAGCAGCTCCCTGGCACACATGCGCGCGCCGGGAAGCTGAGCACGCGCATGTGCACCGGCCAGCTAGTCTTTGTGCACGCATGCTTGTCAGAAGCTGGAAGACCAGGTGGCCAGTGGCATGTGCATACCGGAAACAGGAAGCTCAGCTTCCTGGTGCATGCATGCGTGCCGGGGAACTGCTCTTCCAGTTTCTGGCACTCCTGCATGCGCATGACGGGGAGCTGCTCTTCCTGTATCTGGTGCTCCCCTGCACACACGCTCCCATTTTGGCACTCGCTCCCATTTCGCCAACGCTGATCTATAGAGATATAGACAATACTTATATCCTGCCTCTTTTACATCAGGACCCTGAGTGACCTGACAATACTTACATGTTCATCCTTTTTTTTTCAGACTGAAATCCCAGATAGTAGCAAAATACTGTGCAGCAGCCATGAATATTAGGTGTCAATTGATGAAAGGTCTATAAAAACTTTAATATATCTTTATTTTAACAATTACAGTTGATTGTACTTTTCTATTTTTATGGGTTTTTTAGCTGTTTTCATTTATATTTCAGTACGCCATGGCTGTAATAAAGATTAATTCATCTAGTCCTGTTATAGCTCCATCTGCAAATAGGAAGCAGTATATCCCTGGGCATGTACACAGCTCTGAAAAATAATTACATGTCTTCAGCTAAATATGCTTAATTGTTTCCATGTGACCTGACCTATTAAGATGCCCAATTATACCCTTTTATTCAGCCTATAAAGCAAATGATTGAAAGGCTTATACTGTAGCTCCAATTTGTGGCAAGCTCTACATCAGGGGTGTCCAACCTTGGCAACTTTTCCAACCTGGCTGGGGAATTCTGGGAGTTGAAGTCCACAGGTCTCAAAATTGCCAAGTTTGGACACCCCCCTGGGCTATATTATCCCAAGAAGCAGCAACTGGATGCCTTAATAATTTCAAAAGCGATTTTTCAGTTCAAAATCCAAGAAAGAATGATATATGTGAGAGATAAGCGAAGAGTCAGTAGATGTCAGCCATCAACTAATATCACATTCAGCTTCAAGCAAGAGCCAACTCCACTGAAATGAGCACAAGCAACAGTAATGGGCTTCAAGTGCCTTGAGAGCTGCACCCCCCACACTAATACAATGTAATCAATTGTTCAATATGGTTCTCTCTAATTTGAAATAGAATGCTATGTAGCTCTGTCCTATCATCTGAGAAATTTTAGCCATGTTACGCCATGTGAAGTTGCAGAGCTGAAATTTACTGTCAAATCCTGGTCTGGGTTACTTGACATCTTGATTTCCCTCTTATCACAATAGCAGGAGGAGTGGCAATGACCACAGTGATTAGCACAATGGCTGTTCATATACCAGTGATGCAGTCAGTAAAGAATTAAGAGTATGACTAAGCAGGATGGTGAAACATCAGCTACAGACCTTAGTCACTAAGTGGGAGGGAGGAGTGAAAGGAAGTTGAAGAAGGTAACAACCGGAAGCACCTCACTTCTGCCCAAAATTCCTGCCCAAACAAGAAGACCAAACTAACTTCTGACTAAACAAGAACCACTTTGTCTAGTGGCTAAGGCACCAGGCTAGAAAGCAGGAAACCATGAGTTTAAGTTCTACCTTAACCATGAAAGCCGGCTGAGTGATTTATTTATTTTATTTATTTATTTTATAAAATTTGTATGCCGCCCTATCTCCAAGGACTCAGGGCGGCTCACAATGATAATCGACAAGCGACTGTTAAAACAACAAATACACCTAAAAATCTAAAAAGTATTTTAAAAAATTAAAATATACTACCCCATCAGTCCAGGCTGGGGGACATAAATAACCAGGTTTTCAATTCACAGCAGAAGGTACGGAGGTCAGGGGCCAACCGGAGCCCCAAGGGAAGTTGATTCCAAAGGGTGGGGGCGCTCACAGAGAAGGCTCTACCCCTGGGGGTCGCCAACCAACATTGTCTGGCCAACGGCACCCTGAAAAGGCCCTCTCTGGGAAGTTGACGCTGGTTGCAGGTGGTCCGACAAATAACCTGGACCTAAGCCATAAAGGGCTTTATAGGTTAACACTAGCACCTTGAATCTCACCCGGAGGGCAACCGGCAACCAATGCAAGCCGCGCAGGAGTGGTGTAATATGGGAGTATCGGGCTCCTCCCGCAACAACCTGCGCGGCCGCATTCTGCACCAGCTGAAGCCTCCGGGTGGTCCTCAGGGGTAGCCCCAGGTAGAGAGCATAGTAGTAGTCGATCCAGGAGGTGACTAGCGCATGAGTGACTGTGTGTACGGCATCTCGGTCCAAGTATGGGCACAACTGGTGCACCAGGCGAACCTGGGCAAACGCCCCCCTGGTCACGGCTGTGTTATGATCCTCCAGACTCAGCCGTGAGTCCAAGAGGACGCCCAAGTTGCGTGCCCTGTCTACAGGGGGCAATACCTCGCCCCCAATAGACAGTGTTGGAACCTCTTGCTTGGCCCGAGATGCTGGTATCCACAGCCACTCGGTCTTGGCCGGGTTAAGTCGAAGACTGTTACTCTCCATCCAGATCCGTACTGCTTCCAGGCACCGGGACATCACGTCGAGGGCATCACTGGGCTGGTTCGGGATGGATATAAAAAGCTGGGTATCATCAGCATACTGATGATACCCCACCCCAAAACCAAGGATGATCTCTCCCAGCGGCTTCATGTAAATGTTGAACAGAAGGGTGAGAGGAGCAACCCCTGGGGCACCCCACAAGTGAGGGGCCTCATGGCCGACCTCTGTCCCCCTGCCAACACCGCTTGTGTATGACCCGAGAGGTAGGAGACAAACCACCGTAAAGTGGTGCCGCCCACCCCCAACCCCTCGAGGCATCGCAGCATGATACCATGGTCGATGGTATCAAAAGCCGCCAAGAGATCTAATAGGACCAGGACCGAGGAATGACCCCTGTCCCGAGCCCTCCAGAGAGCATCCGCCAGCGCGACCAATGCCGTCTCTGTGCTGTAACTGGGCCTGTAACCCAATTGGTACGGAGTGATCTTGGGCCAGTCATTCTTTCTTAGCTCACAGGGTTGTTGTGAAGAAAATAGGAGGAAAGTATGTTGGATATGTTTTCTGCCTTGAGTTTTTTGTAAAAATAATAAAGGCTGGATACAAATACATAATTAAAAATGCCACTGTCCTGTAAGCAATGTAAGACTATTTTGCTTATCTCTTCTATTTACCTCTTCTATTTAAACTCAATTCCTTAAGAAGTAAATACTTAAGTGGTCACCTTTCTTTATGTTAGGGTTTTTCTTAATATGAACAGAACTCTAGAACAGTACAAGAACACAAAGACTATTTGTTTTCCCCTCACAAAACTGTTATTGTACAAAATTAAACTCTTATCTTACTCTATCTTCTTGTTACTATAAGTTTACAGCTATTCTTTTTGTATTCTTATTTATTCTGTAAATTTCTACCGGTATCTGTATGTTCTATTTCTATGTTCTGATTCTTGTGTTAGCACTGTTTTCTTAACTAGTACGTCTTTAAACTTTTGTTTTCTCCCGGGTCTATAGCTCTTGCAGCCAATCTCTGCCCATTTGAATGTGAAGATCCTTTTCACTCCTCCATAGATTTGTGAATGGGCTTGTCTCTCCTCCCACTTCTCCAGGACTTACAGGCCTCTGTTTCTGGAATTGGTTTGTAGAGCTCTGCACCTGGGCTGCTGCAAGTAGTGGCCTTGCTTGGGTTTGCAGACTCTGGCGGGGCTCATTTCCTCCCCTGCCTCTCAGCAGTCGTGCAGCTGCAATAATTGAAGTTTTCTCTTGCTATCTGAAGATGACGGCTGAGGTTCTCACCTTTGGATTGGAGTTTCTCTTATCCACAGCTGTGTTGTCCTCTTGTGTGACTCTTTTTCTTGGGACACTCACACACCTGCTTGTTTTCAGTTCCCAAACTCCTCAATTAACCCTCCTTCTCAGGTAGTACCAAACTCTGGATCCCCAGGAAGAAAAATGCTCTAGGCGGTGAGTTCACTCTTCTCCACTTTAATTATTTTTGCCCAGGCAGTAACATCTGGGAGAGCTGACTCACTCCAAGTTCTATTTGTAAAACAGTGTCAACTTGGAGGACCTAAGAGATGGGTCTTCTCAAAACAAAAATTTTGGTGAAGAATACAACAGAAAAACAAAATAGAGAGATAAAAGAAAATTTAGATATACAAGTGGTGAAAAAAGTGAAATATTTGGGAGTATACGTAACGTCAAAATGTGCAACAATAAAAGAAGAAAACTACTACAAGTTAAAGCAACAAATTGAAAAAGGCTTGGAAAAATGGAAGAACCTACTATCACTTATGGGTTAGATTGCATTGATAAAGATGAACATATTACCAAGACTATTATTTTTATTCCAAACTGTGCCAATAAAAATTGAAAAGACTTACTTTCAATATCTTAATAAGATCATGAGGAAATTTGTATGGCAAAGGAAAAAAGTAAGAATAAGTTTAAGAATGTTGCAAGACACAAGACTACGAGGGGGTTTTGGTTTATCAAATTGGGAATTACATTATCAAGCAGCAGCATTGACATGGTTGAAAGAATGGATTGAATAAGAAATACAAGGTTGTTAACACTGGAAGGGCATGATTTACAACTGGGATGGCATGCCTTTTTATGGCATGGTAGAAGTAAGATACATACATACTTTCATAGACATTATATAAGAAATGCATTGTTACTGGTATGGGAGAAGGTTAGAGTTAAGTTTTATGTGAAAATACCAACATGATTATTAATAACGGAAGCTTTAATACACCCAAGTGTCTTTAATTTTGGAAATATTGTTAGATATAATGAGTTATTAACAGATAAGGAGGAATTGAAAGAGAAATGAGAATTGGAACAACAGAGAATTGAGATAGATTGGTACATGTATATGCAGATAAGATCAAGATATGCAAAAGATGCTAAATTATATGGTTTTTATATGGAAAAGACTGAACTGGATAAGATACTCATGGGAACAGAGGAAAACTTAATAAAAATTTTTTATAACTTTTTGCTGTATATTGAATTGGAGGAGGAGCAAGTAAAAGAAATGATGATAGCCTGGGGTAGAAATTTTGGTTATCCAATAGAGTTTGAAAAATGGCAACAACTATGGGAAAGGAACTATAAATTAAGAATGTCCACAGCATATAAGGAAAATCAATATAAAATGTTTTATAGATGGCATATGCCACCAGAGAAGTTAGCAAAAATGTTTAAAGATAAATTGGCTACCTGCTTGGAAATGTCATCAAACACCAGGATCTTATTGCCATATGTGGTGGACTTGTCCCGAAGCAAAAAATTACTGGTACAAGATTAAAATCTGGCTGGAAGAAATGATACAGCAACGTATTGAATTTAAACCAGAGTTGTTCCTACTGGGTATCTTTCCAGAAAAAATTAGTAAGGAAAATGTATATGTGATCATACATGTAATAACAGCTACAAGACTTGTGTATGCTCAAAATTGGAAATCAGAGAAAATATCTTTGGAAGAAGAAGTAATAAAAAAATTTTTAGATTGTGCAGAAATAAATAGATTAACCCTGATGATTAAAGATAAGGAGAAATCAGAATGTTTTAAAACATGGAATTATTTTTATAGTTGGTTGGAAAAGAGATATAAATGACTGATACCATAACTATGTATAAATGATGATTATAATATTGATTTAGCAATGAAATGTTAGAATGGTTTGGATGAAGATGAAGATAGAAGAAACTTATGATAGAAGATGGAGAAGAAGCCTAGAAGATAACACCGAGATGTCACAGGGAAGGGAGGATTGATGTATTAAATGTTTGTTTGTCTTAAAAGATAAAAACAAATTACTAAAAAAAAAGAGAGAGAGAGATGGGTCTTCTCTGTGGCTGCACTTGCCCTATGGAGCAATCTAAAAGGCCCCAACCCTGCTGGTGCTTTCACAAAGTTTTTGCTTCCTTATAATTACATAACTTTTGTCTTGCATGTTTCTTGGTTTGAGGTTTTCCTCTTTCCTAATGCACTGTTGGTTATTAATGTCTAGCGTTGTTGTTATCATATTGTGGCTTTGGGAGACAGCTCTGGTTCTTTTTAAAATCTAATATGCAAGCTGCCTAGAGTTACCTCATCATTCAGGTAGCCTATGAGTTTATCAAGTAAATTAATAAGAATGACCCACTCATAAATAATGAAATTCTTCTTTCCCTATCATCTCTACTGACCAGGGGTAAGCTTGCTTTCTGATACCTGTTCCCAGCAAATGATTGATTCTATAATATTCCCATAAGGGGCTTTTGACATTTCTTATTTTGCAAATGTGTATAAAGAGATAAAGAAGTGTAAACCATTAATGAAGTGTAAATCCTTTTGACACAAAATTATCTACACTGATGTGCAAGCAAACATATTAAATATTAGAAGGTTACATACTTCTTTCCTCAACTTTTCTCTTGGGGCATTTCCATTTTGAAATTAAAAATTATTCTTATAAAACCAGCTGGAATAAAGAAGCATATGGAGGCAAAAGGATTATCTTCTTCGCACTCTCATTCTGTCTCTCCCTACCTAGCATCATGCATAATTAGGTACCACTGTAGATATATTTGACAATGATGATACATGAAGAATAATCCATTCTGTAGAATCCATTCTGTAGATCTTAAACCATGGATAGAAACATTGCGGTCAACAACATTGCATAAAAGACAATAAATGCATAAACAGAACAGCTGATTCTTGAGGGAACATGCTTTCCCATATAGTTGCATATCTAAATTTCAGATGAGCTCCCTTTCCTACCAGTTAACATAACTTTTTTTGTCAGGATTCTGTTTCACTCAGCTTATGTCCAGGCAATGTAAGCTATTTTCCTGGGTCCTTGAATCAGAAAGATAAATAGAAATGGGTATCGCCTACATACTAAGAACAGTGCATTGGTAGTATGCTTTTGTAAAAGTTGAAAAATCATGAAAAAGATAGAACTTTATAATACCTCATTGACAAATGCTCAGATATCAGACCAATGTCTTCCAGCACCACCTACTGGAGACTGTTCATCAGACAAAACCAATTCAGAACAGGACTACCTTGTTCAAAAAGATCATCACAGTAGTGAAATCTGCCAGATATGCATCAAAATCAGCTGCGGAACTTTTCTTTTGCCTATTTCCTAGTTTTGATCACCTATAAAGGGAATTTCAATGAGATCCCAAATCAGACTAGAACTCAAACTGGACTGGGTTAAATAATATCTCATTTAATTAAATCTTAATGTCATTTAAATTCATCTGGGACTTAGTTCCTACCACTTGTTTGAACAGGTTGTCCACTACTTCAAAAAGAGAGCAAAGAATAAATATTAAGAACTCATCTTAAGCAATAACTAGCCTTCCTTAATATTCCAGGAATCCTTCCTTCCTGTAAGAACACATTAATTATCTCTGTCCTTGAAATGAGCCATCCTCTGGCAACTTTACTAAATGGACTAGGATCAAAATTTAACTAATGAGTTGGAATTATTGACAATCTTGTCCACAACTTCTGGATATGAAATATCCATTACAACAGGACAAGCAAATGCTTCAGATACAGGTAATATTCCCTTTACAACTGTTCTTTCGAAGACACAACAGCACTGAAAAAAGTGACTTATAACTATTTTTCACACTTATGACTGTTGCAATATCTCCATGGCCACATGATCAAAATTCAGATACTAGGCAACTGACTTATATTTATGATGGTTGCAGTGTCCCAAGATCATATGAGATCATATTTCTGAAAAGCAAAGTCAATGGGGAAGGCAGATTCACTGAACCAACCGTGAAATTAACTGAACAGCTATAGTGTTTGACTTAACAACTATGGCAAGAAAAGTTGTAAAATGGGGCAAAATTCTCTTTCGCTCAGCAACAGAAATGTTGGGCTCAATTGTGGTTGTAAGTCAAGGACTACCTGCACATGAAAAGATACAGAATTAATCTGGGATACAGTGGTTGTACTTGCACATACTTGGCATAATACTGTTTGAACCTGTTGGAAGTGGACAGGGTCTTTAGGACTGTGAGTTCAGCCACCTGCTCCCTAGATCCATGCCCCTCCTGGCTTGTGAAAGTGGCTCCGGGGCTGTTGGGTAGTTTTAACAGGGGTGAGTTCTTGGAGTGAAGAGGTTGTTGTCAACCCTGAAGCTGACATATGTGTAGCCATGTTTTATTGTAGTCATTTCCTATTCTTTTTCTAAGCTTTTTCTAGGTAGTCTATAAGGGGATCTAATGAGGCTTTAGGCTCACCACATTCTAGCAGTAGGAAGGGGGGTTGCAGAGATAAGGGGAGATGCTATGGCTAGGTAGCATTCTTTCCCATGGGAACTAAGAATGTGCCTACAGAAGGCTGAAGGTGGAGTTTGGAGTCACCGGACAGTTGGACTGTGAGCTGATTGGAGAATGTGACTCTGGGGGGAAGTTTCAAACTTTTGCTTTTTACTGGGTGTAATTCCGGGGTTTGGTCAGAGCTGGAATTACACCAAGACCTTGACAATTTGATATGTTCCGAATAAACAGCCTTTGACTGAATATAACTGCCTTGGCTTGTTCATTCCAGGGATTTATTACTTTGAAGCTTGACAGTTGTTCCTTCACCTCTCAAGGAGGCTTTGATTTACCTGCTCCTCACCATCTCCAGGACTCCAATATCCTTTTTTGGGGGAAGGTGACTGAGAAGGTGGTTGTGCAGTAGCTTCAGAGGACCTTGGATGAAGGGAATTATCTGGCACTTTTTCAGTCAGAGTCCACACCTGGGTATGGTATGGCAATGGCTCAGGTTGACTTTTGGATGCCTTATTTGACATTTCATGTCAGAAACAGAGAGAGAGGGAGGGAGGGAGGGAGGGAGGGAGGGGGGAGGGGAGGGGGGGGGGAGGGAGAGGGAGGGAGGGATTTCCATTTCTTTAGAGATCTTACATGCCAATAACTACCATGCTTTAAGGTAATATTTTTTTCAGGATATCAGGATTATCGTAAAGTTTCCTGCCACAGATCCTATCACCAGGTTCAAGCAGAAAACAAACAAGGTCAACATATGCCCTCCAATACATGATGGACTACAGAATAACTGAAACAGGTCCATGATTTTCACTTGTTTATATGAGGAGCCACGTAAGAATTTTAGTATGATTTCTCTTATTTCTCTAAATTAGGAAACCTGGAAAATGCTTCAATGCCATGTCCAAGTTTGTTTCTATAGACAAACAGAAGACGACCCTCACACAATGAAGTAGATGGTTCATCAGCTGAATCCAAATCTTATCTTGAAGATTTATTAAATGATACAGACACTCAGAAATCCACAACTATCACACAGGATACCAATCAATGCAAAAGTCTTAGGACAGATGACTGTACTCTGCTTCTACTTTCCCAGGCTTAGTTTGCTACAGCATGAAGAAATCTTGCTGATGTCATAGGAGAAATTAATGATTGCACACTGTCTTAGTAATTTTATCATTTATGCGATGTCAGCATGCTCATGTTTTATATGCCTGAGGTTTTTCCATTTACTATGTTGTAATCACGTTCCCAGCAATCTCATGCACACAAACACAAGGTGTGGAGATAATATTTCATTTGAAAACTTACACATTGTTTTCAGTTCAGTAAATTCAACTACCAACAGCAAAGCTTAAAAACAAATTGAAGAAACAAATTGAAAGAGCCTGGTGGCGCAGTGGACTAAGTGCTGTTAAAGTAGCAGTTAAGTTGCCAGCTGCCTGCAATTACTGCAAGTTCGAAACTCACCAGGCTCAAGGTTGACTCAGCCTTCCATCCTTTCTAAGGTAGGTAAAATGAGGACCCAGATTGTGGGGGCAATAAGCTGACTTTGTATAAATATACAAAAGTATGAAGGCTATTGCTTAACGCATTGTAAGCCGCCCTGAGTCTCCGAAGAAGGGCGGCATATAAATCAAAATTAAAAAACAACAACAAATTGAAGTACAGAACTGATACAAACTGAAATAGAATTTTACATATTTATTTGATTCTACTGAATCCAAATGAACTAGCACTCTTCAGTGCTTTTTAGCAGAAAATAATTTTTCTAATTTTAAAAATGTGGTGCATTTTAAGTAATAACCTTTTAGCAATTAAGCCTTAAAGAAAGATAAGTTTCTATACATTTTCTGTAAATAACCCACATGCTAATAAATGAATTCTTAATTGTGGAATATGGCTCAAAGGACACAATCACTTTTTACAGGAAGTTAGGAATACAGCATAAAAAAAGAGAAACATAAAATATATCATTACATTGCTAGTTACTGCCAAAGCAAACCACTTTAAAATTCATCCAATATTTTTCATAGTTTAGAGCTATAAACAATATATACTGAAGAAAACCACCTTCTTAATTAACACAACATTAACCCTTACATTAGCCCACCAAATGAGTCCAGTGATACAGAATTTTAATTCACCTTGGTAAACTGGTGCGTCCAGCGTCCAGTGTCAGATCTGTGTGTACCATTTCCTGTTTCAGTTCTCCGATTTCTGAAGCAATTGTGTCAATTAGCTTGAAGGACAAAAGCAATATGACATCAGAAAGTGGAAGATGTAGAAATAAAAGAATGGACAAGATGAGTCATTTAGGATTACAACTCATTTCACCCTGCCTAATTCTGACTTCCCGTTCTTAAGAGGAACCAACATAATGAAGCATGTATTCATTCAGTCACATATAAAATCAGCTTGTAATATACATACCTAATACTCCTTCCTCCTTCTCTTTTCCCTACAACACCTATCCTTGAAGTCGGTTGGGTTCAGAGAGAAGACTGGCCCATGGTCACCCAGTTGGGTTTCATACCTAAAGCAGAACTAGAACTTACAGTCTCCCGGTTTTTATCCTGGTGCCTTAACCACTAAACCAAAATCATTAAATAAATGATTTGTAAAATTCTGTTTAAGATTTGTATTGTTACTGAACTGATAGTGGAAGAGAGAAAAAAAATATGCAAACAACAAAAAAGAAAATAAATAAAAGACATACATATATAAAAATCTAAGTGTTTAAAGTTTGATCACACAGAATATCATTTTCCATACATTGTTAAAGAACCCATGTATAAAGAAGAAAGTGGACAAATATCAATAATCCAAGATTATAAAACCAGGGTGGCACTGTCTTTCCGTTGTTTTAGTTTTGTTTTTTGCTAAGTCCCATCTCGATACTTTTACATCTCTTTATATAAATTTTGTATATATAATTCAATATAATTAGACACATGGAATATTGTAACTGTCACCAGTACCTCAATGTAAATGAAATGCTCTCTTATGTACAAACTGAAAAATTATACATGTATTTTCTTCATAGTGTTTTCCTGCAAGAGTAAAATCTGCTTTTTTTCAGATCAACGAAGTATTGATCCTTTGGGCACAATATTTTCTCAAAATGCATGTGAATTTTGAGTTCATTTTTTTTCAAATGTTGGGCTTCCATCCATAAATATTTACTGGTGTAAATATTATAAAAAAATGATATTGCTCTATTCACTCAAGTCTTCAGCTAACATTTTATGGCAAGATTTGTTATGCGCAACATCCCAAAATCACCCCAATCATCACCTATGACAGGTATACAATTTTTAATATAACTATTAAAATTTTAAGATGAAAGATAAAACCAGAAACTAATATTTAGAATAAAAAAGGAAGAGAAAGAAAAGATATAAGAGAACAGAAACAATAATCCAGTAGAAAAGAAATGTAAAGAAATTACTTCCAATTTTCTTTTATAAGAGTTGTAAATATAAATGTAAATTAATATCTTATTCTTTGCTTACAATTTTGCTTATATTTCTCTATAATCTATTTTTCTAATTATCAAACTATATATCATAATTCATTTTTTCAGTTTATGGAAAAAGCGAATAAAGTATTTCTAATTAGCATTAAACCTAGACGATGTCCTGTCTCTAATTAAAACTGTCAAGTTGACCACCTCAGCAAGTTCCATCTTCTATGACAAGTATATAATTGATGTTGAAAGAATGAAACCAAATGTGTTACTTAAATGTATATGCTATCATTTTGTTTTTAAAGTAATAGTTTGCGCCAAGAATTCCATATTCGGAATTCCTTGCCCATGTTTAAGGATCCGATATATGCATACTACATAACACTAAGTCATTATTTCAGAAATTTGATGAATAAGTCATAAGTGTTTGCACATAATGCTAGTCCAAAACCACACCTACATACAGACCACATATGTGCCATGTTGGACCTCTGCCTGACCACTACCTATTTTAAATACATTGAAGGTTTCTACAGATAAAAGATGCACTATGGATTCACCAATTGTGGCCAATCTCTACATGGAAGATGTAGAAACAAAAGCCCTAAACTCTTTCACATGATTTCCACCCACTCACTATAGGTATGTGGACAATACTTGGGTCAAGATTAAAATACAGGAACTGGAAGCCTTCACCAAACACATCAATTCTATAGACAGATAGATTAAGTTCACACAGAAAGATGTTAAAGAAAACAGTCTCATTTTTCTAGACTGTACAGTGCATATTAAGGAAGGCAGAAGCATTAACACTGAAGTTTACAGAAAAGCCCCACACAGAGATCAATATTTACATTTTGATTCTCACCACCACTTGAGCAGAAAATGGGAGTGATCAGAACCCTACACCACCAGACTGAAAGTTTGCCTATCAGTAAAGAGGGAAAAGAAAAAGAACTAAAACATGACAAGGAATCCCTCAGAATTTGGGATTATCCTAACTGGGCCTTCATCAAATCCAGAAAAAGATCCATCAGAAGTTCTTCCATTACAGACAAAGAGAGAATAACAAACACAGCAATGTTCTCATTCCATATATTGTAGGAATATCTGAAAACATCAGGAGAATTGTCAACCAACACAACATAGAGTACACTTTAAACTCAAGAATACACTAAGGGAGAAACTCATCCACCCCAAGGATAAAACATACAGACAAAAATTGAGCAATGTGATATATGCAATACAATGCAGTGAGACATATGCAGATCTGTACATTGGTGAAACAAAACAACCACTTCACAAGTCTATAGCACAACATAGGAGATCAAACCCATCAGGACAAGATTCAGCAGTCCATTTGCATTTGAAAGTTCTTTTGATGACAGCAAAGTTCAAAGGCATCACAACTGATGTGTTTCTTGAATGTTTTCTTCTTTCTCAAGGAAACAACAGTCCAGTTGCCTCTTGAAAAAGCATTTTTGAGACAACCACATCTACAATTTATATTATGGTTTAGTAGGGACATTGTGGATAATTCAAAATTAATTATGTCATATCATTTCTAATGCTATAATATTGTTCTGTGCAAAAACAGAGGCTCTGAATAAGAAGATGAAGTATAAGCTAGCATATCCTAAAGAAGGCAAAATTGGAAGGCAAAAGGAGAAGGGGACGGCAGAGGATGAGATGGTTAGGTTGTGTCATTGATGCAATGAACATAATTTGGGAAAACTCCAGGAGACAGTGGAGAAGGGTGAGGGTGGGGGGCTGGCGTTCTGTAGTCTATGGGGTCGTGAAGGACATGACTGAACCACAAAAGAAAATAAAATCTTATTATTTTGAAAAGATAGCAGTTTGAAGAGATAAAAGTTTTGAAGAGATATCAAATTTCAGATTGTGAAGTTATTAGAACTCACCGTAATGTAAAATTTAAATCTTCTGTCCCAGCTATGATCTCAGTAAAAATTTCAAATAAAAGAAGCAAACTGGTCCCTAATGAAATTATGAAATTCATAAACAACCAATATCTTTATTAGGCTAAATAAGTGAACAAGTTTTGAGTCCTTTGAAATTCATTATTTTGTCGTATTCTAGACTCTGAGCAAGTAAAACTAAGCCAGTTTTCCCCTTAGAACAAAAGGGTTGATGGATTCACACCGGCTTTCCTTTCAAAGTATATTGTTTCACAATTCTGTCCACCAGGGGGAACCACACTACATCACTAAACACAAAATATCTGCAGTATTTCAATCAATATCCTCAATAAACTCAGTCTCATAATATAAATAGTGATTACAGATACGATATATTTACTTCTATATACTTATGTAGTCAGAGGTATGTATAATATAAATCATTATTTTGATATTTATTTATATTTGCTTTCCTGTTAATTCACTGAGCTGAAATTCATGAATGTTCTCCCTTCCCTTCCCTTCCCTTCCCTTCCCTTCCCTTCCCTTCCCTTCCCATTCCACTATGAACTAAGCCGAACACTTTGAAGTCCAACAGCAAGTTGGAAAAAAAATAGATTAAGGTCTATTTTCAAATAACAAGGTCAAAAACAATGCTTGGATTTTTAAAATGTATTCCTAACATATAATGGGTGTACAAAGTATAATTTCATCTTATTATTAGAGGTGGCACATCTGTTTATCAGGAAACAAGCTGATGTTTGTCTACAAACTGATGTGCTTTGTGGGGATTGGATAGAAAGGTTTGTATATCATAGCTAGAAAATGGGGATTAGTAGTGCTCTGTACTTCTGAAGAATATAAATCAATTCTTACATTGGTAAGAAATGCACAGTGGGATCTCTTGGAACCGGTACTTTTCAGCTCATAATTAATTCATCCTGTTGATGGCACTCCATATACACAGCCCAAAATAATTTCCATTACACAGACAATACTTTGTCATAATAAACAAGAAATAGTGAGACACACCAAACAATCAACAACTTTATAGGTGTAACATTTACAAGAGAAGAAGACAAAAATTACCTTTCCTGGATATCTTCATCAGCAGAGGAAACAATGGCAGGCTAAAATCACAAGCACACTAAAAATAATTCACAGAACCAAAGCAACAACTCAACTGCCTCCAGAAGAATTGAATATAAACACAATTCAGACAAGGAAATGCACACACAATGGTCCAAACTCCAAAGGAAGTAGATCACCTATGGAGCATCTTCCAGTCCAATAGAAATCCTGCAACTTTATTAAAAAAGTGCTTACCCATATACCGGTACCCTATTGCTAACAAAGGGTATGAAAAAAGATAACTCTCCCATACTGTGCATCAAACACCTATGAGACAACCAACAGACTATTATGAACTCTTGGCATCACTGTAGCACAAAAATCTCAACAAAATCCTATCAAACCTTTGAAGCCATAGTCCTAGTAATGAAATAAAAATAGGAGGTGTCCACAACATTCACTGTATGGATTGTAAAAGACATTGTAGGACAGATAAACTGAAAACTGCTAGAATAAATCCTGAAGATCAATTGACTATCAGAAGATATGAAGAATATTCCTTATCTCTCAAGACAGAAACAAATTCATTTTTTTGAATAATTTTATTAATAATCATACATGTAAAGGATAAAAGTCAATACCAACTACAAAATATACAAACAAATGTAAAAAAAAGGAAAGGAAAAGGGGTATATGAAAAAGGAAAAGAAAGAGAGAAAGGGAAAGAAAAAAGGAATGACTCCCCTTTCATTTTAGTTAGCTAAAAATAATTTTAACACCTTATCGCCATTTGTAAATAAATAAAACATACTCTCCAGTGATGGAATTCAAATTTTTTTACTACAGATTCTGTGGGCGTGGCTGGTGGGTGCGGCTTGGTGGGCGTGGCAGAGGAAAGATACTGCAAGCTCTCCATTCCCACTCCACTCTGGGGCCACCAGAAGTGGTATTTGCTGGTCTTCCGAACTAAAAATTTCCTCTACCGGTTCTCCAGAACCTGTCAGAACCTGCTGAATTTCACCCGATATTCTCTCTTTTCCCCATATCTCATCTCTTAGATAAGGAAAAAAAGATCTAAAAGCGATGTCAATTTTTATCAGTAAAAGTCCAGTCAGGGCAAGCAGAAAAAATTCCAGAGGTAATTTGCTGTTCATCTATGTTTCAAAGCAAAATCCCTTTAGAACTTTGTTTTCTCTTGTATCCATAAATAAATTTATCCTTTTGTTTGTCACTCCTTTTTTGAAGTTTTACCTTTTTATTAATTTATAATATAAAACACAAAAATAAAAAAGCAAATAATAGGACAAAGAGGGGAGGAAAAGGGGGAAAGAAAAGTGTAGAAAAAAGAGGAGAAAAGAAAGAGAAGGCATTGACTTCAAACTCTGTTTGGTGCAGTAGAATAAGATAGTAGCATCAACTTTTGTTTGTCACTTCTAAGAAAAGTCCTTCGAAATATTAGCCAAGCTGTTTTGTATATCCAGAGAGGGGATGAAAATATCCAAATCAAGTTGCTGATTTAATGTCTTTTCATCTCCTTTAAGGAATAAATCATCCATCAGATCTATTTGTATTGTATCCAAGTCCTCTGTCAAATTTATTTCAGAAACATCCATTGCAGCTCCTTTTTGTTTAACAACTTCACAAGAACATGTCAGTTTTATCAAGTATCTGATCCATTGTCCAAAAGCTTTGTTGAAAGGTATTCAAAAGTTTGCACTAAGGATTTTTACTCTTTCTTTATTCTGTCTCTAGTGTCCAGTTATCAGTTTATAAGGTCTTTTTTCATTAAAAAATGAAAACAATCTCCATTTTCCCATGAGCAAGTATCTTCTAAATAATTCAAAACTGTAATTCCAATTTCCACTGGCCCCTTAATCCATTATTAACTTTCCAAAATCCATATACTAAGTGTCCTTTTGCTGCATAGTCCAAAAAACCTCATATATTTTTAAACTTCCAAAATCAAAATTGCCTTTTAAAAAGGGGGAAACTCATCCAATGAATATATTAGAATCTTGACAGTCTGAAGAATCTTAATCTCTCCAATAAGCAAAGAATTAGGAAAAAAAACAAAAGAGGGATTAAGAGATAAGGCTCAGCCAAGAATAGTGTCCATAAAAGCTGATATGCAAGTTTGAGCTTGATATAAATTCTAACTCTCAGCCACTCCACTCATAAGTTGACTGTAAAACCTACAGTTTCCATGGTCTACTCATGAGGAATGGGTGTCTGGATTATGTGCATAATCTCAAAGATAGTGCCTTTGTTCTGGAGAGATTATGGTGACTCAGATCCAGCTTTCAGGGACAATTCTGTTTGCAAAGTTATCTTGCTAGCTAACAAAAAACAGCAAGGTATCCACTCACTATGGCACATTTTTGATCAGAATTTCAAATGAGAAACTGATGAGTTAGGCCAAGCTAAACCCCAAAACTCTAAGCAAGCTTGGCATGAAGACAAATTAGACATCAAGAGATGAACAGAGATATACTATCTATATGCCATTAATAATTACATGTCAAGAAAGGAAATTAGTAGCCCAGAGTACATCCACTCTAAGAACCAACACCCAGATAAGCAGGAAACAGCCCCAGATAAACAATTTGGGAAGAAACAATGCTCTAATCAAGCAACCATCAAGGACAAAAAAAACCACACTTTAATAGACTGACAGGACTAGGCACTATATATAAATATTCAGGAAGCTTCTTTTTCCCAAGGACTGTGAAACTGGCCTCATAACAAAATGTCCTCAGGAAACCACCAAGCTCAAAGCACACCAGGAATCCATCATATGATCTTAAGTTAAGATCAAGCAATGCAGCAATGGCAATGTTTGCTAATCATGTCAAAGCACTGAAAGTGGTTAGATCAAAAACAGATTGTCAAGAACTCCGTAAGAATGGCAAATTAAATCCAATGCAAACAAATTTAGGTGTGTATTGACACAAAAATCCAGATTTTACTAATATATTAATATGAACTGACAGAAAAATAATTTAAATTTGAATCAAAATGTCAATCCAGTATAAAGCTGGTGTTAAAAAGAAAATTCTGCATTTGAAATTGTATACAAAAAGGATATGCAACGTACACTAAACTCTGGAACATTTAACTTCTCTTCCAAAGATCCCAATTTCTCTCTAGACCAGCGGTTCCCAAACTGTGCGCCGCGGCTCCCTGGGGAGCCGCGGCATCGTCATAAGGGCGCCGCGAAATATTCCGCCCGCTGGGTCTAACGTCTAATGCGCATGCGCAGTTGCAAGTCGGATTGCTTATGGGAGCCGCGCAGTTGCAAGTCGGATTGCTATGGGAGCCGCGAACCCAAAACGATTGGGAACCTCTGCTCTAGACTATTCTGAATATAGTTTGGTGGTTTTCCTCTAAACTGGGGATTATTTTGTCTAGGGCAGCATATTTAGGACATCTCAAATACCATAGTTCTGAAGATATACTTTTGGAAGTTGTAAAACTGACCCCAGAATAAATCAGGTCTCTGGAATGTTCCATCCTGAAAGGCTAAATTTTGCACAACCCTACACATTTATTTTTAAACCACAGTTGGAGTACTCTATACAATTCACCATCTAGCTTAAAGGCCATTATAAAGGTTTTGATTTGATTTGATATACAGGTCGTCCTCCACTTACAACTACAATTGAACCCCGAACTGCAAGGTAGTTGTTAAGTGAGTCACACCCAATTTTATAATATTTTTTGTCAGGGTTGTTAAGGGAATCACTTCAACTAGGAAGGTCACAAATGGCAATCATGTGACCCTGGGATGCTGCAACCATTATAAATACACACCAGTTGCCAAGTGCCCAAAGAGTTTTGATTTGATTTTTTGGGGTTGCTGCAAGGGTTGTAAGTGCAAGGACCACTTGAAGGTCACTTTTTCAGTGCTACTGTAATTTTGTACAATTGCTAAAAAAATGATTGTAAATCAGGAATTACTTATACGTAATTCTGGGATCTATAGAAGACTATAAAACTAAGAAAGGTGCAAAACAGTGTAAACAAATTATCACAGGATGTAGCAGCTTCCCTGTAATAAAAAAAAGAGCCCAAGAGCAATTTGGACTCTTTAGCCTGACACAAAAGAAGGTAAAGTGAGAAATGATAGAAGCTCATAAAATGATGCATGGCACAGATAACATAGGAAGAGTGGTGCTTTTTTTCTCCTATTGTCAAGGTATCAGTGTCATCCACTTTAATTTACATCATGGAGAAGTGAGACTGAAGGAAGGGAAGAACAGAATGGAATGGAAGGGAATGGAATGGAATGGAATGGAATGGAATTTTTTATTGGCCAAGTGTGATTGGACACACAAGGAATTTGTCTTGGTGCATATGCTCTCAGTGTACATAAAAGAAAAGATATGTTCATCAAGAATCATAAGGTACAACAATAACACACAGTGTTTAAAATATCACAGGATCACAAGAAAATTTGGATTACCGGTAGGCAAATGCAGTATTGGGTAATAGAATTTTAAAGGACATTTTTGCTTGTAGCAATATAAACAGAGACTCTACATTTGCTCTTTGCAGAACAGAATCAAATAAACTTCAGGAGCTAGAATATGCAGCATTACAGTCTAACCACCAAGTTATAGAAAATAAATGAAAGGTGCAAAAATGCATGCTAAACTTGGACAATTAAAGAGAATAGGTTGCCAACCAAACAAAGTCAAAACACACAATCATTTGTAGAGGCAAATGAAGTTAAATTAAAATAAAATGATTATATTGAATTTGTTTATAAACAGGACTATAAAACAACAGAAACATTTGTAGAGAATTAACACATTCAGGAACTGATTCATTAGAAAATGAGATACAGCAGTTAAGCCTGCAATTACTGCGAGTTCAATTCTCACCAGGCTCAAGGTTGACTCAGCCTTCCATAAGGTGGGTAAAATGAGGACCCTGTTTGTGGGGGCAATAAGCTGACTTTGTATAAAATATACAAAAGTATGAAGGCTATTGCTTAACGCATTGTAAGCCGCCCTGAGTCTCCGGAGAAGGGCGGCATATAAATAAAATTAAAAAAAACAAAAAAACAAAAACCAGCTATCAAACAAAACAGCACTATATGTAGATGAAATATCCTGTGAATTGTTTAAAGTTGAAATTAAAATGTAACAGTTAGATGAAAACAAATACTAACTTGAAAAAACATGGCCTAGCAATGGTAAAAGATTAGTGCATTTGTCTAGAGTCCTTGGGAAATACATTTGTACTGGAATTTGATAAATGTATAAATAAACTCACAATGAAAAAGTTGGATACTATTTCAATAATTGTTTACATCAGCCAAGTTTTCTTTACAAATTACATTTACAACATGCATGGAGAAAGACTTTAATTGTATAGATCAAGATGGAATGTGGAAGATAATTGGTTATTTTTTCTTGATTAAATCAGATTATCCTTTGTGTCAGCCTCCGTCTTTTTATTGCTTGATTGTTAGGCTGCCATTGTAACAGGGGGAGGGGGGAGCTATTTGAATGTCTGGGAGGGGGGAAGTGAACTGGTGGAGAAGAGGGGAGAAAGTTTTCCTCAGCGTTTTCTATGCAGCTGGAAAGAACTCTGATAACCACTCAAGGGCAACCGTCGTGGCATACCAGGAGGATGGCACCATCGGAAGCTGCACCCCACATGACCCCTGGGGGGGTGCGGATTGGATAATCCTGAGTGGACGATTGGGGGGGAGGGTTTTAAGGATGCTTTCTATATGTGATTTTCGTGCCTATTGCCTCAGACCTTGCTTTTCTTTGGTTGCATTCAGTTCATACTCAGTAAAAGTACCTTTCTCTATGAAAATGGAGTTGGGGTTTTTCTTTCTTGAGTACTGAAAGGAGGCACACCTGACACTTTGTTATAGTGATCAGAAATCCACTCTAAGAAATGAATTCAGAAAAACATAGTTCTGAAAGGAAGGGAATAAGATAAGTGCAAATTGTTACCTGTTTAACTTATACAGCAAATACAAGAATGGCAGGACTGAACAGATGACATCTAAAATGGAAGTTGAAACATTAACAATTTTAACTATTCCATAAAGTCATAGTAAAGATTTAGAGGAATTTATTATCACTGTAGAAATAGAAAGTAAAACTTTAGGTTTAGATTAAATATTAAGAAGACAAAGATAATGTAAATCAGAAGGCAATTGTTGACAAAGAAATGAACATAGTCAATAATTCCCTTTACTTGACTCAAGAACATATAAAGATGATTAATGTGTTGAAGTAAAAAAATTACTCATAGGGAGGAAAGTTCATCACAGATATAGTTTATGAATGTATGGCATTAAACTGGACTTCAGGAAAGTTATGAGAAAGATAGACACCTATAAATTATGGTTTTGGAGATGATGATGATGATGATATTATGAACTGCAAAAAGATCAGGATCAGTCAGCACCTGATCCTTAATGAAATAAAAGTTGACTATTCCCTTGAGATTAGGATCACCCAACAGAAACTCAACACTAAAGATGGCAGGAATTTGTCCATTCAGTTGGCTGGGGCCTGGCATGATCCAATGGTACTGTAATAAACAGCCATGCATATTGGTGGTATACAATAATTGTACAATAAATGTTAACAAAAAAAAGAAGAAGTTTTAAAAAATGCAGTAGCAAGAAAAACTATATTGCCAATGGAATGGTTGCATCTTACATATACCTCCTGTTCTTTTACAGATGTGGTCTTTTGTAGTATTATTTTAATACAGATGTGGTCTTTTGTAGTATTATTTTAATACTGAGATAGCAAAACATAGGTTTTAAATTCTAGTATTGTAGGTGGTATCCATTTCCTGCACCTGCTGGGAGTGAAACAAGGGTAGGAAACTACAGCTCCCAAATATCCTTATTTTCCAGTCTGCAATCTATTATTTTTCCTCTTTATGAAAGAGATTATTTATATGTCTGGGCAATTCTATCCACTTGCCAAACACAGGAATTTGCTTCAACTGCCATAATATAAACCACTATTTCCACAGCTGAAGTGGATTTAAAGAAATAGACGTTCCATAATAAAAACAAACCATTAACTTCTTTTAATTCAGATAACATAGTAACACTGTTCAATCTGCCTGGGAACAAAATCTGTAGCAGCCTAATTCTGAAAGCTGCAAATATGACTGCTGGGAGCGACACAATCCTGGCTTACTTAATAATGCCATCTTCTTAATACATCTGAAATTAACCAAAGGTTGAAGTCAAACCCAACATGCTAAACTGAAATGTGTCTACTTTATGGTTCCCTCTATTATACAAATGCAGCCACTCAGGAGAATAACAAAGAGTTTTGTTTTTTTAAGGAAGAGCCTAGAACTCAGTAATTGCTTTATACACATAAGACCCCAAATTCAAACTCCAATTAAATTAGCAAAATATGAAAGTGCACCAGAATATAATTGTTTATAGTGTTGTACAAGAGAAACAATTGATCTGTTATATATGGCTTCTGAAATGTATGGAATAGACTTTGAAAGGAGCCAGTTTAATGTAGTGGTTAAGGTACCAGGCTAGAAACTGGGAGACTGTATAAAAGTCCTGCCTTATGCACAAAGCCAGCTGGATAATTTTGGGCCAGTTACTCTCTTAGCCCTAGGAAGGAAGCAGTGGCAAGCCACTTCCAAAAAGCCTTGCCAAGAAAACTGCAGGGACTAGTCCAGGCAGTTGCCAAAAATCAAAACTGACATGTAGGCATCAAAACAACAACAAAAGAAACCTTCAAGAGAATGTAAATATATAATCATAATGTTATTTTGTTTGGGGACCCCAATACCGTTCAACAATCACTTCTATCCTTGCAAACCATTCCTGCTTCTTTTTTGAGGCTCTCCATCCATCAATGATTTTTTCAGTCTTCCTGTTTCTATCAACTCATTTGTTCTCATTTTAATATATTTTGTTTTGGAATTTGTCACATATTTGCTTTATATGATGAAACCATGCTTCTGTATTTATTTCATAATAATTACTTACCTTATATTCATTTTGGTATTTATTCATCTCCCATTAATTCTTGATCTTGTCTCTTCTTGTTTTACTACACACACTTAAATAATCTGTCTATACTTCAGGTAATCTATTTATCCAACTTTCATTTCCATATAAAAAAGCTTTCTCACCATAGGTCTGTCCAAATTCTTAAACCAGTGGGCAGACAATAGACATACATTTTGAAATAAGTACCAATATTTTAGTTACCTTAAAAAAACTTCCTCTCTCATCAAGGGACTGGGGTTCCATGGCAGAAGTTGACATTTTCTCTGGGAAAGAAAGCCCTAATGAACTAAAAACAGAGACATTTAATGGTTACTCTGGGCTATAGGAAATTCCTTTCCAAGCCACAGAAACAGTCACAACATCATTTTTGCCAAGCTTTTTTTCCATTAACAACACAGTACTATTTCTTTCCTACCAGAGCCTTTAATGTATCTTTTTGACCTATTATTTCCTGTGAATCACACTTTAAGGACAGTGCTACTGGCATTTTCCCCTCTCCACAAACACACCCATACATTGTTTTTGATGCATTCTAATAGGCTCATTGTGAAAGAATACAAAGGCTTAATAGTTGCTTATTTGCTAGATTTCAGTCTAAACTGAAAAAATACAACAGGTTTACTAAAATTCTACATGTAGTACAACAGAACCTTTCCCTTTTTAAAAACATATTTTATTAGATTTCATTATAAGATAAAAACAGAAAAGATAATAGTTAGAGAACTAAGGAAAAGAGAGAAGTGCAAGGGGGAAACATATTTAACTTCTAATTTTCAGTGCAGTAAAATGCAAAAAATTTACAACCTCAACCTTTGCTTTACATTTCACAACATTTCAAGCAATTTCTAAAATAACAAAATTGGTCTGATCATCAAAACCTAAAATCAAATTTTCAGGTTTTTTCAGTTTTGAGAAAAAACACATAAATAAAGCATTGAAAGAATTTGCAATGGAAGTAGCTAAGGATGTACAGGATGTAGTGCTTATCTAAATGATGGTTTTGAAAACACAAACAAGGCTTTATCTGTGAATATATATTTGTCCAGAAGACTTAAGAGTCTTCATTTCAGTAATAACATACCATCAGGCAGAAATTATAATATCAGGTTGTTAGCTATAAAATCAGAAGGAGCAACTTTTCCAGCCATCAGATTTTTATGAATGGCATAATCTTGTGCAAATTGCAGCTTACCTCATCAGATTCCTTCTGATCGTCTGCCGTTATAGACTAAAATGGCTCTCCTCCTCTTACTGTGCAGCAAAATTTCAAGCTTTACCAATATAATATCTCAGTGCTACCAAGCCATTATTGTTTATAACAAAACAAAGTTTAAAAAACTATTCTCTATTCCTTTGATCTAGTAATTCCTAAACACTATCCAAGTACAGCAAAAACTGTAGAAATTAATTGTCATAGTTAACAAAAATACCAAAAATTGTGTTTTAAATACAAGGGGCATGTTTCTTTGTTGTTTAAAGAGGTATATCTTTATTTTAACCTTGACAATTTTCTTTTGAAGTCATTCCTTTTGCAGCAGTCAACTGACAGCCTATTTCAAGCACAGAACTGATATAGTTTCACATAAATTACTTTGAAACTCCAGGAGCCAAAATACAGGAACTGTCTATGGTGCCAATACTTAGTAACTCCCTTAGTTCAATTGTTGTCATTGTGTTAGTCCAGCTGTATTTGTAAAGGATAAGATTTGTAAGGCTAGGGCTTGGGGAGGGGGGGGGGGAGTCCAACTTCTGCAAATGGTAAGAAAAATATTTTGTTCATTTTTACAAAATAGAAGAGGACATTATGTATAAGATCACCGATGATCACAACACAACGCAATAGAGGGAGAACTTGCTAGTTACCTGATTTTATATACTGCATTCTTTGACTTTCAAAAAACTTTCTTGAAACTGCTGTTTCATAAAAGAAATAATCAAAATCATTATTTGCTTAGGGTTTGAGGGACAATATAAGTAGCAAGTGGTAATTTTAGATTTTAAAAAACCTGCAAGTGAGAGAAGTTATTCAAAGTGCTAGGGGTGTCCTATAAGTCCTCCATGGCATAGATTATCTGGTGGACCAAATTTCTCCTACTGTATCTGCTCATCTATAAGATATGACAGAGCACACATGCTCCAGGTGCCATCTTTAAAACAGTGCCATCTGATGGGACCTAGATGGCAGGCCTTCTCTGTCACAGTCCCTGCCCTCTGGAATCATGTGCATTTCCCACTTCTTTAGTCAGGTGATTTTTATATTAGTTACAGTTTATTGCCTCTTTTATTTTTATCCTGTATTGGGTATGCTTTTAATTGTAGCTACCCAAAGTCCTCTGAGTTGGATGGCTTATACGTGTGATTAACAAATAAATAAATAAATGGTTCCCACTGTTGAAGCTGACTTTTTTTCCCTCAGTGGCTCCATATTTATACATATATTAACCACAATATCTATTCAGCTGCTTCTATGTACCTGCTGATCTCTCTGCAATTTTTTTTATTACAGATGAGTATGTACAATTACCATAAAATGGCACATAAACGATATGAGAAAAACTAAGTCAGCATTAGGATGGGAGCAAAGTACTGCAAATCTAATTTGCAGTTCTTTATAGTTATCAGTCATTGCTGCAGGAATCAAACCTAGTTTCAGCATTTTATTTACCAGAGTAAATCTTCAAGTATCAGGTACATTTAAGAATTTTAATACATAGTTTTGAAGCAGTAGTAAGTTTCCCTGATGAGTCTGCAGTGTGATTCATTACCTTTAATATCAATATAAATATTAAGAGAAACAGGTTTTATGAATAATCTCTTTTCTCTCTCTCAAGAGTTGTGCACATAGTAGGTACTACTGCATTAAACCATGACTATTGCTACAAACATGCAATTGTTCTATGCAAGTTGATATGCAGCACAGCCTTTAATCAGACACAGAGCAACCTTTGTGGAAACAAATCTGTGCACTGAGTATCTCAAACTATGAGGTTATTACAGTATAACAATCTGATGCTCTAAATGGTGGTATGAAGGCTTAAGAACATGCTATATGTTAATATTTAGCATTTGCTTTTATATATGTTTTCTTCTCTTTTTCCTTATTTTCTGGTCATAATTAGCTACTGTATCTAAGATGATGAGAAAATCATTTTAGTATTGTCCAAACCAGAGGACTCTTGCAAAGTTACTTCAAATCTCACTTTAAATAAGGAAATTAGAATTTGCTAAATTGAATTAAAGCAACTACTGTATATAGAAAAAATAGGAAGTGAGGTATACAACTTAAGGTGTACAGGTAGTCATCAATTAATGAGTCTAATGGGAAACAGCAATTCCATTGCCAAGCAACACAGTCATTAAGTGAAATGTCCTGTGACTGCTTTAATTAAACACAATTATAAGTACACTTATATTTTGCCCTCTCTAAGATTACTTTCCAGTACTTTTGGCTCCAGGTCCTCTCTATTAAACACTGCAGTGAGTCTTATGTGACCAAGGAAGCATGTGCCTTCTCTGCCACAGCCCTGTCTGGAAGAGCATCCCCCTTACCCCAGAGGTACATATGACTCCCACTGTCCAAGTCATCCACATCTCTTAAGGCTCTATTCCCAAGCCTGGAGATAGGATGTTTGTCAAGCCGTTGTTGTTGATATTATAATTGTTATAATTTTTATTGATATGGTTTTTCCAAGGCTGGGAAAATTCTTAAATTATGTATTTTAAATGGAAGCTGCCCATAGCCTTTTGGACCCAACCAGTCTCAAAATTCAATAAATTAAATTAATATAACTAAAATAGAAATATAAAAGCTTATACTGTATTTGTTATACTCACAAGCATATCTATTGGGATATTCAGATAGCTTATAGATCTCAACAAACATGAGTTTTTTAACATTGCAACTATTAATCAATAAAATACTAATAATATGTAGTTTATCTCTTTAATAAATTAGTTGGGAAAAGCATTATCAGACTCCTGTTTTTTGCCACCATAGATGAACACAGCTCTCCTATTGCTCATCACAACCCTGAATTAGGTTAAGAGTAAAAAAATGACTGGCCCAGAGTTATACAATTAGTTTTCATGGCTGTTGGTGGAATAGAACTTGGGTCTTCTAAGTGCAACACCTTAATCACACAAGTTCTCATAGGTAAAAGCTCCTTTCTTTCTTGAATTATAAAATATGTTTTGCTTCTAGAGAACTTTTTCTACGGCACTAGAAAAAATGTATAATTATTGATTACAAATAACAATATGTAATACAAGTGGTCCTCATTTAATGATCAACTCATTCAGTGACCATTCAAATATATGATAGTTCAGAATGAGTGCTACTTATAACTAGTCCTTGTATGTATGATTGTTGCAATGACCCCATGGTCGTATGATTACTATTTCCAATCTTCTTTGCTGGCTTGCAACAAGCAAAGTCAATGGGGAAGCCAGAAGGAGGTTACAAATGGCAACCATATGAGGTCCTCGCTCAATGGTAATCCTCTTAAACAATGGCAACTGGAATTTACAACATTTCCATTGCTAAGCAGCACACTCACCTGACATCATGTTTTATGACTTTTTTTAGTGATGGAAATTCCATCCCCCATTGCCATTGGTTAGTGAGAATGATCTGTAACAAGGTATTTATGGAGGCTGAAAAATGTGATGGGACCACTGAGACTCAACAGTTAAATCCATTCTACATTCATTTATAATCAAACTTACTCTCAGCTAAACCTGGTTTAGAGTGGAGAGAGAGAGGGAGGGAGGGAGGGAGAGAGAGAGGGAGAGAGAAGCAAAAATGTCCCCCTTAGTAAATAATGGGGCTTACTGCAATAAACAGTAATCTCTTAATCTAAATGTCTTGATTTGTATGACAAAACAAAATATATCAGGCTACAGTTTATAAGTCATCTTGAGTGTACCATCCTGGTTGTGCAATCTAAGCAAATGATTCTTAAAGTACAATTATCCTCAAGGGAATAATGTGGGCATATTATGTAGAAATGGAACAATTTGGAAATGCTTGTTTATGAGTCAGATAAATCAAGGGCTGATTTTTTTGGTGGGAATAGTTGCATATTGCAACTATTATGATGACATAATATCACATATCCATATGATATCATATACTATATCAAGTGAATTATATTGTTTTCTTTAGTTCTGGAAAAAATTCCTTGCATAACTATTTTTTTACTCCCAGAGTTTGTGCTCCCTATTAATTTTCCTCATTAGGACAGGCTTCTTTCCATTTCCTAAAGAAAAACTACCTTCCTTTTACAGCTTCCTGGATGCTGCTAGAGTCATGCATGTCTCTCATGAATGCATCTGATCCAGCTCTTGGACCATTCTTTCTTATCCTGCCAAATACATCCCTATTGACTCCCAGTTATTGTGGTTTTAATTAACATTCAGGCATTAAGAAAAGTTTTGGCTCTCTTTTGATTTTTCCTTGCAGTCTTTTTCACAATTTCCTCATATCTGAGAAAGTGACCCTTTCGAAATCAAATGTGACTGTTGGACTCAGTTGGCAGTTTCCCATTTCCATGTATGCTAAATGTAGCAGTATTTTGGTCACCCATTTCTATTAGTTCCACAATACTTACAATCTGCCTTAGACCACAGTCATGATTTAGGATTAAATCTAGAATTACCTCCTTTCTGGTCCATCTGTTCCAAGATAGATTCATTTAGGATATTAGAAATTTAGTGTTTTTGTTGTACTGACTGCAAATCTACTCAGTCAACATGTGCATAATTAAAAATCCCCACTGGAGTTCAAGCCCACCACCACGGAAGACACCAATGCTCTTTCTTTAGCGCATTTATGTTATTGGCTCTCTTTAGCTCTTTAGCTCTTTAGCTCATCTACAGGTGAAACTCGAAAAATTAGAATATCGTGCAAAAGTTCATTTATGTCAGTAATGCAACTTAAAAGGTGAAACTAATATATGAGATAGACTCATTACATGCAAAGCGAGATAGTTCAAGCCTTGATTTGTCATAATTTTGATGATTATGGCTTACAGCTCATGAAAACCCCAAATTCACAATCTCAGAAAATTAGAATATTACATGAAATCAATAAAACAAGGATTGTAAATAGAACAATATCGGACCTCTGAAAAGTATAAGCATGCATATGTATTCAGTACTTGGTTTGGGCCCCTTTTGCATCAATTACTGCCTCAATATGGCGTGGCATGGATGCTATCAGCCTGTGGCACTCCTCAGTGTTATGGAAGTCCATTGTTCAGTCTCATGTCTCTCATCTTTTTCTTGGCAATGCCCCATAGATTCTCTGTGAGGTTCAGGTCAGGCGAGTTTGCTGGCCAATCAAGCACAGTAATCCCATGGTCATTGAACCAGGTTTTGGTACTTTTGGCAGTGTGGGCAGGTGCCAAGTCCTGCTGGAAAATGAAGTCAGCATCCCCATAAAGCTTGTCTGTGGAAGGAAGCATGAAGTGCTCCAAAATCTCCTGGTAGACAGCTGCGTTGACCCTGGACTTAATGAAGCACAGCGGACCAACACCAGCAGATGACATGGCTCCCCAAATCAACACAAACCGTGGAAACTTCACACTGGACTTGAAGCATCTTGCAGTGTGTGCCTCTCCATTCTTTCTCCAGACTCTGGGACCTTGGTTTCCAAATGAGATGCAAAAGTTGCTCTCATCAGAAAAGAGGACTTTGGACCACTGAGCAACAGACCAGTTCTTTTTGTCTTTAGCCCAGGTAAGACACTTCTGACGTTGTTTGTTGTTCAGGAGCGGCTTGACAAGAGGAATACGACATTTGAAGCCCATGTCCAGGATCCGTCTCTGTGTGGTGGCTCTTGATGCACTGACTCCAGCCTCAGTCCACTCCTTGTGAAAGTTCCCAACACTTTTGAATGGCCTTTTCCTGACAATCCTCTCCAGGCTGCAGTCATCCCTGCTGCTTGTGCACCTTTTTCTTCCACACTTTTCCCTTCCACATAATTTTCTATTAATGTGCTTTGATAAAGCACTTTGGGAACATCCAATTTCTTTTGCAATTACCTTTTGAGGCTTTCCCTCCTTATGGAGGGTGTCAATTATGGTTTTCTGCACAACTGTCAGGTCAGCAGTCTTTCCCATGATTGTGATTCCTACTGAACCAGACTGAGAGACCATTTAAATGCTCAGGAACCCTTTGCAGGTGTTATGGCTTAATTAGCTGATTAGAGTGGGACACTTTGAGCCTAGAATATTGAACCTTTTCACAATATTCTAATTTTCTGAGATTGTGAATTTGGGATTTTCATCAGCTGTAAGCTATAATCATCAAAATTATAACAAATCAAGGCTTGAACTCTCTCGCTTTGCATGTAATGAGTCTATCTCATATATTAGTTTCACCTTTTAAGTCGCATTACTGAAATAAATGAACTTTTGCACGATATTCTAATTTTCACCTGTATACTATACTATTACCTGAGAAAACAAAAAAGCAAACCATTCTTATAGCCATATCTTCCATTGCTACTATTGTTAATTGTTTAGCGTACTTCTATCTAAGAAAGCTTTCTCCTATTTTCTTTACCAACCTCTTCTACAGAGAAACTCTTGTCTTTTACCTTCTCATAAGCATGAAAATGATTGACAAAAATCCTCTTTTGGAAGATACAGCACCCAGTGGCACTAATTTTCTTTGGTCTTCTCAAGACAGAATATATAAACTTGAAAACTGGCTGTTATAAATTGGGAGTTGAGCTTTTCTTACTGGTGAATTATCTTTTAGTAAGATTCTTCCCCAAAAGAATCAACATTACCTTTGGTGAATACTTTCTGTCCATCTGTTTAGGAAGTTTCATAACTAAATGGCAATGGCCTCTCTCCTCAATTAATTTAGGTATGATGTTTAATATTAAATTTTATGAGCATTTTGATTTACTCTCCCAAAGTCCAAATGGAGTAACTTATAAAATATCTAATAGTAGAGTTACTAAGTAATAGTTCAACTATTTTGCCTTAAATTCTTCTTTAAAATGTGGAAATATAAAATGTACATTTTGTAAAACAACTTGACATGACAATTTAGCCATTCTCCCACTGTGATAAATACCAAAATTATTCATTAACAAAACAAAGCATGTGATCAGCAAATCAGGGATAAACAGATCAGAATGAACTCAAAACTATGTATAAACAAGCAATAATTTAAAAGTAGAGGATTTTGCAATCAGCAGAAAAACCCAAACAACTACTTAAAGTTACTGAAGAAAACATAATGCATTTCAATGGGAACCCAAGGATCATTTCCTCTCTAGAGATCTGTGTCAAAAGATAAGAAAGAAGAAAGGTTGCTGCGGTCTTTGTTAATATTTTTAAATAAAATGTATTTCAAAGAAACTGTTAGATCAGAGGTTCAGAGGTTATTTGGACTCAAGTTTGCTAGTCTAAAACATTTCACACATAGATAATCCTATAATAAAATATTACTGGAATTCTATAAACTTGCAGTGATTCAGGGTGAAGCTATGCCATGTCTTGTTCTGCAAACTCATTTCCAAAGTCAAGGCAGTCCACTGAAAACTGACTTTGTTGTTACACACGAGACATTTTTGAATCAGGGTAGAATGAAAGTTTCAGAATACCCATAATATTATGATCATAAAATACCTGCTTCAAAATGGACAGCAAGGATCTTCTTAAGTGAGGATCTATATTTTAAACCTTGGAGATTGGGAGCTGGACTATATTCATTGGTAGGAATGGCAGGTATGATGCTTTACTCTTGTCATATCACTGAATGGTTTCTGTCCATTTATATACTTAAAAGCAGATGGGCACAATCGACAAAAAGGTTTGTTTCAGACAACATTTCGTAACTACTATTTTTAATTTGATTTTAGTATTTTTTTATTTGGTTGATGCTGAGCCAGTGGTGGGTTGCTACCAGTTCACTCCGGAGCGGCAACATGCACATAAGTGTTGTGCACACGTGCCAGCGCCCACAAGCAAACTGGTAGCGACGGGTTTTGAAGCCTGCCCGTGTGCTGAGCTATATATGTAGCTGTGTGAGAGAGAGAGAGAGTTTTATACACATACACACAGTGTATAGATTGAAAGTTTTTACTTTGTAAACAGTCTGATGCCCTGGGAGCTGCATGTCATATAAAATTGTGTAAATAAATTCTATGCATGGAACGAGAGGCAGAATTTTTCTGCTCAACTGTGACTCAGATTTCACTGTTTCCATTGTCCTACCAAATCTGATGGGAACTAAAGATCATCTTTTATATACCTATTTACATTGTCCTGGACTAGTTTCTTTTTATTTTACATGACACTAGATAAAATACTAACCTTGGATACTTGGCTTTTATACACCTGAGTTTCAGCTATAATACAGCAGCATATTGTGTAATATACCTCATCTTATTAAACCTGATGACAATGATCTTCCATTAAGATCCTCCATGTTTTCTTCCTTTAGGCAAGGATGTTTAGGAATTCCTGAAACTCTTATTTATTCATGCAATTAAAAACAGTTTTCTACTAGCTAGCTTGCGTTCTACTGTTTTTCCAAAGCTTTTTATAGTTTATGAACAAATGGCTGCTCTGTGCAATTGCAGCATATTCCTTATAAATGTCCATTCAGGGACATTTCTATTGTGCTTTTAGCCCAACCAGATACAATACAGCAGTGTTTGTAAGGTCTGCAAATCTTGAAGGTTCCTTGGAGGAAAGCCATTCCAGGAAAGATGATTGAACAATGGTTTGAAAAGACAGCATGTTGGAGAGGATCAGGAAGATCCACTTCCAGTCTTCTCAGTCATGGGAGCTTATCTATTTCACAGGGCTGTTGCACAGATAAAATTAGAGACAGAATAGATGGCTTCTGAAAGGAAACCAGAATATAAACCTGAATAATAACAATTACATTTCCTCAAAAAAAGTCTTTAGAAATTTGATACTGATGTCTAAGATTGGGAACATTTTCCCATACAGCTCAATGAAGTTACAAAGAAAGAACAGATAATCAAGTCAAGATGATATGATGATCTCTGACACAAAGGGCCAAAATTATACTGAAAAAGTTGGGAAAGAGAGCAACTCCTACTTTTGATTCAATACAAGTCTTTGAGAAACCAATTATACAAATGATGGTTTCTAGTAATGTGAAGGCAACTAAAGCAACTGCTAGAATACAGAGAAAAATATTTCCAGTCCCATAATTGGAAAAGCTACCTAAACATGTTGACAGATGAACATTAGTAATTTTAACTTTCTATTGGGCATTCTGGAATTTTTCAAACATTTATAAACAATTCCTTAATTACAAATCTATAACAAAGAGGTTACTTCTCAGAAAAACACCACTATCAAACATTCTTGCAATATGCTGCTACAGAAAGAGTAGATGTTTTAAGAAGGATTCTCATTCATATGAAATGAGGGTGAAATGCCAGACAATCCTACTATTATTCTGCATGATAGCAGTGTTCCAAAATTTGAGGGGCTTCTACAAGGATGAGGGGGATCAAACTATTTTCCAAAGCACCAAAAGGCAAGATGAGAAACAATGGGTGGAAACTAAGAAAAGAAGCAACCTAAAATTAAGGAGAAATTTTATAATGGTGAGAGCAATCAACCAATGGAACAGCAGCTTGCTTTCAGGAGCTGTGGGTGTTCCATTACTGGAGGCTTTCAAAAAGAGACTGGACAACCATTTATCTGAAATGGTTGTCCATATCTCCTGCTCGAGCAGGGGAGTAGAAGACCCCCGAGGTCCTTTCCAAATTTATTATTCTATGTTCTATGTATAATTTCATGAGCATCCTAGAATGTTTCAAAATCCATGCAGAGCCTGAAGTTCCATAGCACAAAAATATTTCTGGAAAGAGTTATCTAAAATGGAACCTCATGAGCCAAAGAATTTCATGAGGGATACTAAGCTATTGATTCAAAGCAAATATTCTAACTATCAGAACCTTGCATAATTGTGGTTTTTTTTTTCATGTTATGCCCACTACAAAGCATAATTAAAAAAAAACAACCCTCATTAAGCAGCCCCATATATTCATGATCCAGAAATAAGCTGAACAAACCACATCAAACCAGCCAACTAATTTCTTGTTTCAAATCTTCGTGGTTTCTACTGCTTGATGACATGCAATTGAGAAAAAATAATATACAGTAAATCTCTTTCCTTGAGTTGCATATCCTTCCAATACATTAGAAAACATGTCCTGATAATAATAAACAAAAAACATGAAAGCATTATGATGTGAACTTTTGAATGAAATAGTCATGTTTTTCTTCAGTTTTGGGCAACCACACTGATGTGCTTTTTAAAAAATAAACACTAAAGTTCAATTATTTCATACTGATAATTGTTATTGTTAGTCACAATGTCATGTCCAACCCATCGCGACCCCATGGACAACATTCTTCCAGGCCTTCCTGTTCTCTACCATTCCCCGGAGTCCATTTAAGCTCACATCAACTGCTTCAGTGACTCCATCCAGCCACCTCATTCTCTGTCGTCCCCTTTTTCTTTTGCCCTCAATCATTCTCAGCATTAGGCTCTTCCCCAGTGAGTCCTTCCTTCTCATTAGGCGGCCAAAGTATTTGAGTTTCATCTTCAGGATCTGGCCTTCTAAAGAACAGCCAGGGTTGATCTCCTCTAAGACTGACTGGTTTGATCGCCTTGCAGTTCAAGGGACTCACAGGAGTCTTCTCCAGCACCATAGTTCAAAGGCCTCAATTCTTCGGCGCTCAGCCTTTCTTATGGTCCAACTTTCACAGCCATACATTGCAACTGTATGCTGTCTAGCTTTGCCATAGCTTTCCTCCCAAGGAGCAAGCATCTTTTAATTTTTTGGTTGTAGTCCCCATTTGTGGTGATCTTGGAGCCCAGGAAAATAAAATCTGTCACTACCTCCATTTCTTCCCCATCTATTTGCCAGGAATTGAGAGGGCCAGATGCCATGATCTTAGTTTTCTTAATGTTGAGTTTCAAGCCAACTTTTGCACTCTCCTCCTTCACTCGCATCAAGAGGCTCTTTAGTTCCTCTTAATTTTCTGCCATTAGAGTGGTATCGTCTGCATATCTAAGGTTGTTGATATTTCTCCTGGTAATCTTAATTCTAATTTGTGATTCATCTAGCCCCGCCTTTCTCATGATGATATATACATAAAAGTATAGAAAATTAGAAAGAAGGCTTAAGATATATTAGCTTTCATTGTTTCTCTAAAGTAACATATTTATCCATTTTTAAAATAGTTATATTTTAAGGAAATGTTAACATATCAGATTTAATACTGGTAATCATACAAAAGGTCTACATATTTTTTCATTGTTATTGTAGGCCAGATGTAAAATTCCTATATCTAGGGTTTCTAGGGCTAAGCCAATTTATCTCCTAAAACAGTGGCATCTATTACATTTCCCCCCTCTTTTTTCACAGCCATGCCCACCAAACTACTTGCAAAGTACATTGTGACAAACATAAATTTGCTGATATGTTTGCATATACGTTTGGACAGGATCAACACTTCTGATGAGGTGACATTGCAAATCAGCTCTGAACTTCAGACGCTCTTTGAGTTTGGCAGACAATATGCATTCTTCAAAAGTGATCCAACAATAAAATTCAAAGCATGCATATAAAAACATAATGGTATGGAAAGCCTGCATGAAGCCATGGAAAACCTGTAAGCAGGGATACAGAATAAAAAGATCGGAGCATCGATTTCCTTGCCATGTCAACAAAAGAGAGTGGAAACTGATATGTAGCCAAAATGACTTTATTTCCAGGATCAAGGTTCCCCAGGTTTTGCAAAAGCACAGAGATACATCAAGGGTAAAAAAGCCTAAGTTGAAGAAAAAGCAAGCACAAGCTAAAGAAAATTAAGAATACTTCATAGCGATACAACACTGAGCATAAGGAACTCTAGAATGCCAGGAGAAAAAGGAGCATGAAACAATCATAAAAAATGATATAGCTAGCTAGCTCCAACCTGCAGCAAGGCTTACAATTCCTACTTATTATGTAACTAAGTTTTCCATCACTTTCCATCATAATAGAGCTTTGAGATCTAGGCTCCAAAAATCTAGACCAGGGATGACGAATCTTTTTGGCACCGAGTACTGAAAAGGAAGCACACGCTCATCTGGACCGCAACCTGGAAGAGGAGCTGGCCAGGGTGCATGCACCCACCTGAAAATGAAATTCTAGTTTCTGGTGCGTACATGCGCGCCAGACAGCTAGTTTCCCGGGTTTCTGGTGCACATGTACATGCGACAATCAGCTGGCTGGCGCACATGTTCATGTAGGAAAATGGAAGGCCAGCTCTTCCAATTTCCGGCACTGCTGCATGCAAAAAGGCCAGCTGATCATCGTGCGTGCAATGCGCGCCAGAAATCCGGAAGAGGAATGAACGATGCCACTCGTGCCAGGTGACATGACTCCATGTGCCACTTTGGGCACTCGTGACATAGGTTTGCCATCACTAGATCAATGTATGAAAGTAAAAAGAGATGTCACCTAGAAATGTGGATCAAGATCTGGTAGCCTGAAGTAAGAGACTCAGACAGATGAAAGTTTGGTCCATAAGGAAAGTCATTATTGGCTAAGATACAATATTCTTTCCCTTGTAAAATCTCATTAAGACTACACTGGAATTGGCTTCTTATATCAGATGCATTAACCACTTACAATACACTAGTCTTATTAAGGATATTAATTTTAGCACAGGGTATGCAACATGGTGCTGGCAGACATCAATGGGCCATCCCAAAACTTTTTCATTGCCCACTAACCTCCATGTCTCATCTGACACTCTCACTGTGTGCAAGCACAAGTATTCATTGTATATTTATCTTGAATACCTTAAACAATGAAGGAGACTTAGATTCTTTACTTACTGCTCAAAATTCAAAAATCTATTCATCATACACTTGGTCTAAAACAGCAACATATGATAGATCTCACATTCATGTATTTCTCAATAACCTGATGAGCAAAAATACATTTGCAGAAACCCTATGTGCCAGAAAGCCACTTCCTTGATACCTCTCATTTACTTTCTATCAGAATTCTGACAAGCTCCCTCCCAGGCATACTTAACAGACTAATCCCCTTGTCATTTTTTGCATTCATTCTTGATAAGTTTTGTTTTGAATAGCCAACAATAGCAACATTCTTCCAATGATTGGGCATATATAAAACTTGCATGCATGAAATACAAACAAAATTAATCAAAATGCTATTGCATTAGCAAATCATACCCATAATTTAACATTTTTCCCATTGTAGATTATACTTGCACCCTTATCTTTTGCCAACATTCTCACAGCTTTTATGACTTTTTCTTTTTAACATTTATTATATTGATTTAAATTCTACTCTTTGACATACAAGTAATCCTCGGGTTACAGCCATTCATTCAGTGACCATTTGAAGTTACAGCAGAACTAAAAAAGTGACTTATGACCGGTTTTCACACTTATGACCACTGCAGTATCCCCATGGTCAAAATGTGGTTGCTTGGCAACTGGCATGTATTTATGACAGTTGCACTGCCCCAGGGTCATGTGATCACAATTTGTAACCTTCCCAGCTGGCTTCCGTCAAGCAAAGTCAATGGGGGAAGTCAGATTTGCTTAGCAGCCGCATGATTCACTTATCAACTGCAGTGATTTGCTTAAGAACTGTGGAAAAATAAGTCATAAAATGGGGCACAACTCACTTAACAAGTGTCTTGTTTAGTAACAGGAATTTTGAGCTCAACTGCGGTTGTAAGTCAGGGACTACCTGTATCACCATCATTCCTGTACAAATCTCTAAAGTAATGATTCATTACTCCAGCATTCCCTTCAGTTTCATCCAGCGTTATATAATCATTTTTAAAAAATGCTTCATTTCATTCTGCTGGAGGCTCCTCATTTAGCAATTTCCCACTCACTTCCAAAACAATTATAATTTTTATCAAAATTGCAGGTATCCTCCACTTACAATTACTCATTTAGTGACTGTTCAAAGTTACAACGGCACTGAAAAAAGTGATTTACAACCAATCCTTCCACTTATGACATTGCAGCAAGTCTATGGTCACATGATCAACATTTGGTTGCTTGGCAAGCAGCATGTATTTATGATGGTTGTGGCATCCCAGAGTCATGTGATCTTTACCTGCAACATTCCCAGTCAGTTTCTGACAAAGTTAACAGGGGAAGCCAGATTTTCTTAATGACTGCATTTCACTTAATAACTGGTTGTAAATCAAGGACTACCTGTATTGTGCATTCTCTATCTTCTTTTAATCTTAACCTTTGCTTTCATTCACTATATTTTTCCAATTATATTTTTCTTTCTATAAGCAAACAATATGTTGGCTTTTTTGTTCTCTTTTCTCTCTCTCTCTCATCCAGCGTTCTAATATTAATATAACTTCACAAAGCTCTATAATACTTTGTAATGTAAGTTTGTTCACTCTGTTCCAAGCAGTTTCCCACACCCTCTTTCATTACATCCACTTTCTATTCATTCTGTTAAGGACTTTAATCTTGTCATACAGGAGTTACAGTATCTGTTCTTACAGTCCCTCTGTATTCACCGTAGTTTCTCTTTCCAAAGATCTACTCTTAACTCTACCAAAAATTCAGAACTTCTCATCACTCTTGTATCCTTTGTTAATTCTTTCAGGCTTTCATCTTATCAAATCAAGTATACTTTTAGGTTCACTCCTTTGCTATGTTTATGCATAAACTTTTGCTATAATATGTATTCATAACACATTTTTTCTAAGCAGAAATAAACAAGCATCATTCTCATTCATACTACTTGGATACGTAGACAGCCTAATCATGTTCCTCAAAAGTAGGAATTCATGATAGATGCATGTTATCCTCCTGTTAGTAGCAATATGGGTGAATGAGAACGAGACAAGTAGGTACACATATTGACTCATCATGGGTTAGTCAATCAAAACTTTTACATAACTTTTTTGTTAGCACTATAGGGAAGGATGAGATTACAGGCCTTTATGCAGGATTCCCCATTAAAAGTAGGGATTCAGCACAAATTTATTATGGCATGTTTTGGCCAATATGTAACAAGCTCCAGAAACTGCATAGCCCAGTTCTATTCTAAGCATGATCTTACAGTTCTGTACAATGGGGATCTCTAATCTAAAGACTATGAGAGAGCCCTCATACATTTGCCTGGTAGGAAGTAAATGCTTTATATAGCATACTGATTTTTATACAGCAAACTCATGGAATCATCCTTCCCCTTTAAGGAGGCAATTCATAGTAAACAACCCTTTCTTTCATGTGCTATCTTCCCTGATCCAAATAAAATCCAGAAGATAACCAATTGACTTTAAAACAAACAAACACAAAACCTCTCAATACTTTTAGTGATAGTAAAAAAAAAAGGAGGACAAAAGATACCCGGTTCGGGAGACTAGATGTTTAAAAAAGAAAAAAAGCAAGGCTTTTTTTGATCTCTAGGGGTTACTAGAAAAAACAAACGTAACGCCCCTAAAGGAATGGGAACAATCTGCGTGCCCATTCTCGCCTTTGAAAACTAACACCTCGGAAATCAGCTGTTCCCTCCTCCGCCGCCCCTGAGTGAGAATGTTAAACCTCGTTTCGTCCAAGACGCGAAGTGAAAATGTGGCTGGCTACATGGGAGCTCAGCCTATCGTGCCAGCCATCCAGTGTGTTTACTTTACAGTTTAGTGTGTTATCGGGAACGAGATTACTTCATACAGCATTGTGCTTCAGCTGATGATCGGCAGAGGGGCTGTAAGAACGCAGCCGGTTTCTCCAGCCCCCACGTCCGGACGCCAAAAGTGACTCTTTTCTGGCAACCCTTTTCCAAACGGTTTCTACAATAGGACAGACCGACGAGGGAGGTGGAGAGGGACAGGAGAAAAAAGCGCTCGCCTTCGGAGGGACCCCGCATTTCCCCTCTGGCTCTCTCCTCCCGTGAACTAAAGGGGGTCCTCGTTTCCCACGCCATTTCACTAGTTACCAGGGCAGATTCGTCCCGTTCTGAGCCTTACCTCTCGGGGTTGGTGAGTAGCCCCCACAAGGCAGAAAAAGCCCTCAGAAGAAGCCGCGGCGGGATCGGAAAAGACGCAACTAAGCTAAGCAGCGGGAAGAAAAGAAAGCGGGGAGCGAGCGAAGCGACCGGGCTTTGTTTCGTCTTCGGAGCCCGCCAGCTCCTGGCTCCTGTTGCGTCCCTCGGGAGGAGCGGCACTTCGGGAGGGAGACGGAGAGAGAGAGAGAGAGAGAGAGAGAGAGAGAGAGAGAGAGAGAGAGGGGAGGGGGGGGGGGGGCGGAGAGAACGCACCAGAGTTCTCCCGGCCGCGCCAGGCTCGGCAGTGGGTTCCCACCCCCCGCGATCTGCAGAGGGGCAGTCCGGCCCGAACCAGGGCGGACAGCGGGAGCTTCGGAAAGGAAGAGGAAGTCGCGTTTGGGCCGAGGACTAGAAGCAAAGAGGGAGGAGGGGAGGGAGTCAGTCCGGAAAGGCGGGAGGCCGGTCAGCAGCCAGGGAGCCGGCGGGGCGGGCGGCGACCAGGTTGGCACTTGAGGAATGCCGAGCGGGCTGGGGCAGAACCGCAGGCAGGAGAGGAATCGCAGGTGGCTGGGCTTCGGCTTCGGGGCTGGGCGTACTTTCAGCCGCAAATACGAAATCCGTGCGAGTCGGCCGTCGCGAAACGTAGCAAAACAAAGCCTTTGCGGGTAGCTGGGCGCTTTTCCCCCTCGCCAGGTAGAGCGTTCCCTGGAGATTGCTTTTTAAGCACAGATTCGAGGATTGTGTAAAAAATATTCCCTTTTAAAGGATAGTTGTAAGAACAGGTCCTCGAATTACGACTAACTGGGTCCAGAATTTCCCTTAAGCAAGGTGGTCGTTAAGCGAGTCGCTCCTGATTTTAGGACCATTTTGGCATAGTTGTTAAGCAAATCCAGCTTCCCCAATTAACTTACTTTATCCTGGAGGATGGTTGGGAAGGTCACAAGTCACATGACCTCAGGATTCTGCAACCATTGTAAATACATACCTGCTGCCAAGTGCCCAAATTTTGTTTACATGACTGGGAATGTTGAGATGCTCGTAAGTGTGAGTACTGATTGTAAATCACTTCTTTCACTGCCTTTATAACTTTGAACGGTCACAAAACAAATCATTGTAAATCAAGGACTACCTGTACAGCACAATCTCTTTGAGACAGCTGGAACAGAGGTCATAAATTATAGTCCTTTCTATATGATACTTCTATTAACCTGGGTTACCTGATGCAGGTTGTAAAAGTCTTGATGAGTACTACCATAGAGAGTAGAAAGCTGCTATTTAGGGGCTGTCTGGAGTTTTGCAGACCAGATGTGATAGCATTCATTAACACCTTACCATCCCAAAAACACACAGGCAAGGTAAATCTATCCACAGTGTCCACTACTTTGTCAGCCTAGTCAGCTAAATTCAGCATTTTTTTAGCCTTGGAAGGGCTTGATGCAAAAAGATACAAAACTCCCATGGAAACCGCCTTCTGTGTTCCCTTCCAGGGCTTGCTGGAACGTTCTCTGCTCAGCCAAACCAGTGAAACTCACCAGCTGCACATAAGTGGAATGAGACATAAATCTTCTATTTAAAGGCATAAATTCTGCTACTTGTTCTAGGCAAAACTACTTATTTTAGTATGGGGGGAAAAGCCTGGAATCCCTATTTCCCAGCCACAAAACTAGAATGGATTTATGCAATGATAAAATCATGCCCAAAGAAAACATTTTTACAAATAACTAGAATTGTATGAAAATGGTTGAAATGGGGCTTTTTGAAGAAAAAAATTAACAAAACTGAAAGATCAGAAAGCTTTAATGTGGTAAAGCATATTTTATTGAACTTAACAATAGAAATAATACATTCAAATTACACTTTAATATTACTGGGAATGACAGACACTTCTCATTCCTAATTTCAGAGCCATTTGATTACATGTTACTGATGAAAAATTAAATATTGCTTTTGATTCTAAAAATGATAATCAACTTTAGTTCTATAATATACTCAAAATTAAGCATTTAAGTCAAATGACTTGGAGATCCCAAACATTTTAGTGAAACTCACATTTCAACTTAGCTTTGATATTCATTTATTTGAAGGATTGCCTCTTCCCTATTTCATCTGCCCATCCCATCCGAACCAACAGAATGGGCATGTTACTCATTCTGCTTTTCAGGGAACTACGGTACATTTTGCTGTGGTTCTCAAATCTTCTCCTCCACAAATATGAGGTAGGCCTCATGACTCCAGAGCTTTCAAAGGTCCCTCAAAACCTGATTCTGCCAGTAGGCCTGGGGACCCCAGACAATGGATGAACTTGTGAGTTGGCTCCATTATTAATAACATCCCCCTGTCTCTTCTTTTCTTGTTTACTTTTGCTTTTATACATTTTAATGCTTTTAATAGTTATTATATGGTGGGGGACAAGGAAGAAGCATCCCTGAAAAGTATAGGAATCCTGAACTCTGGCATCTTCTGGGCAGCAACACAGAATCAACTGTTTATTCAATGGCAGTGAGACAGTCTTTGTGATTTCCTGGCTTAAAACACATTTATTTAGTGTATTGCCATATGCTAAACAAATAATATAGGTAGTCCTTGATTTACTATTGCCACAGGGAATGCCAAAATGGTCGTCATAAGTAGGTGCAGTTGTAAAGCAAGATGTCATGTGACCATACTGATTTACTCTGGCAATCCTGGCGGCAACATCCCATTGTGGCTGTTAACTGAGAATCACAGGTCATTAAGCAATAACCCAGCCCCATCAAGCTATTCTGGATTTGATTCTGCTGCAAGCAGCCCCAGAACTGTGCAGCTCAGGGGCTGCTTGCCATGCCCCAGGAAGTCCCAGTCCATCCCAGCAAACCCCAACAAGCATTTGTTCATCCAGCTACCTTCTTTCCTATTTCCCTACACTGACCTTTTGCCTTTTGCTATCTCCTTTTTGGACCTAACTTCTTTGTATAAGGTTTCCTGCACATGAGTTCTTGAGTGCTGTCTTTGGAAAGTTACGTTGTCTTCATAAATCTATGAGAAGCTGGATCCGAAAAGGAGATAGGAAAGGTAGCAAGGCACTTCTGCTTTGACCACAGTGGCTGGATGAAAAAGGCAAAAGATCAGCCACAGAGCCATGTGGTTCTGGGCCTACTTGCTGCTCTGAGAGGCAAAGGGCTGGGATATAGATGGAGGAGTGAAAGCATGCTTGCCATCATAAGTGTGAGTAAGCTGCTGCCACACACCCAAATTTTGATCACATGATCATGGGGGCACAGAGCTTTGGGCACGGATCATAAATCCAGTTTTTTAGCCCCGACATAACTTCAAATGGTTGTTGAACAAATGGTCATAAATCAAGGATTAGCTGTAGAAGCTTGAATAGATATCGCTACTTGCAATAAGGTCAATACATTCAAATGGATGAGCCACTATAAATGTACCTTTCAGACTGGGAAATATCTAAATTCAGGAATACTCATGTTCCAGGAAGCTATTTTATGGAAGTGAGATTTAAGCAGCTAGACAAAACGGTTAAATATGTTAACCAAGTTGCTTGTCATGTATTTTTGAAGCACCAGAGATGGAGGACATAGCACATATATTCTTGAATTCCAGTTATATGAGAAAGATCAATATTTTGGATTACACATTAGGCAAATGGCCTATTGGGATCCATACATTAAAACAATATATTTCATGTATGTTCAGAACTGAAATATACAGAAATGCTTCTTTTTATCTGAATAAAACAGTATCATTGAGAATTGCATATAAGGATCTGATTGGGATACGACAGAAATTATTTGCATTTCCTTTTAATTCTACTGTTTGCTCTCTTGTTATATATGATCTTATTGTTCTATATTTTGCATTCTGATATGGCCTTGTGCCTAATCATTAGATTATTATTTCAAAGCAAAACATTTTTTTTTTCATTTGGCAGTCTTAGTAATGAGTAATAGGATGGGTCATTGACTTTTTAAAGGAGACTTGTAAACATAATGGTTTTGTTTTTCCTTCCTGGAAAAAGGTTCCTGTTCAATTCATTGTTTTTGAATTCTGTTACTAAAATCTGGAACCTTGAAATAACTGCCCATTAGATTCTTTAAGAAAGTATTTTCTTTCCTGCATACAGCAAGAAAGATGAGACAGATTTATGGAACCATGAGCATAATGTACATTAATAAGCCTGAACCATTTTTATCAAACAAAGCTTTAGAAATATTAGAAGAATTAGCAGCTGGAAAAATATTAACTTGTCCAGCAGCTAAGCTGAATGTGAGCAGATTTGTTTACAGCTGTAAAGACCACAAAAATTAAAGTAAAATTACTATCGATAAAGAAGAATATTTGTAATTCAGGATTGAAATGAGGGGTCATTGGTACTGAGCTCGGTTGTTTTTTCCAGATGTCTCATTACCCAAGCTAGCTGTGTTACAGTACCTAGTTTGGATCATGAAATTGCTATGACCAGTAGAATTGCATGAGAAGACATCTGTTGCCAAAGGAAAGATCTTCTAATGTGGAAAATCTACTTAAAGACTGATTATGGTAGATCAAATGATCAAATATCTTTAAATTATAAACCACCCAGAGTCATCGATTGAGATGGGAGGTTATAGAAATTGAATTAAATAATTAAGTTAAATGTCTCACTTTTCTTCTCTTTATTGTAATGCCCCTGCAAATGGCAACTAACCTTTATTCTGGAATTCTTATAAAAGATATATATCGACAACAATAGACAGGTCCTCCACCAGTGTTTAAACTTATCCACAGCCTTGTTCTGGAAATGAGATCAAATGCAGACCTAATGTCAAGGGATGTGGCAAATGGTGCAGAGCTTGTCTTAGATAAATATTTTTCATCCTAATGTTGCTGTATTAGGGCAAGTACCGGGATGGAGTGTCCAGTTCTAAAGCCTGCTTCCTCATTTAATTAATCCAATCAATTTGTTGCGGAGATGTTTAGCATAAAACCTGAGCCAGAGAGAACCAATATGGTCTGGTGGTTAAGGCACCAGGCTAGAAAGCAAAAGACCATGAATTTAAGTCCTGCCTTAGCCATGAAAGCCAGCTGGGTGACTTTGGGCTCGTCACTCTCTCTCAGCCCTACTCGCTTCATTAGGGTGGTTGTTGTGGGGAAAATAAGAGGAGGAAGGTGTGTTGAATATGTTCGCCGGCTTGTGTTACTTCTGAAAATAATAAGGACAGGATGTAAATAAATAAATAAATAAAGCTTACTTACTAATCTAAGATGGCTTATGGGCTAATAGTTAGCAGGCAGTTCACAATGAGCCTCTTTATAAGTGGGCACTATAATGACTAAACCCCAGTTCTCTGGTATTTGTGTAGTGTAATTAATGTAGGAGAACAGAGGAACAAGTATATGGGTCCACCATTCCTTATTGTAAGAGTTCAGCAGTAATACAATCATTACCTGGGACTTAGCCAGGCTGTTTTATAGGTCTTTCATTTCAGAACTTGCAGTTGATGCCCCAATTGGGGTGCTTTTTCAATACAGAATTTGACTTTGAATTCAGGCAGGCCTCCTTGTGCATTCTACTGTGGCTAGTATGAGATAAGAAACTGAAGGGGAGCATTATTTCAATGGAAAGATACCAAAGCACCAAAATAAGGTTTGCTTTCTGACTTTTAATGACACTATTGTTTGTAGCTAGGAAATCCTGGTAAATTCTCTTTTCTTGGTTTGCACTAAGTCCATGATGGCAAACCTATGGCACATGTGCCAGAGGTGGCACGCAAAGCCCTCTCTGTGGGCACACGCGCTGTTGCCAGCTGCTTTTCTGGTTTTTGGCATGTATGTGGTTCTTCTGGTTTCCAGCATGCCACCTAGCTGGTCTTCCTGGGTGCCTGAGCCCCTAAAAACAGTCAGAAAATGGCCTGGAAAATGGCTAGAAAACAGCCCAGAAAACCCCCTGAAAATAGCCCCCAAAATGGCTAAAAAACAGGCATGCATGTGCCGGCCAGCTGGTCTTCAGGTTTCCAGTGCTCCAGTGTATGCACTGTTTGGGCACTCGGTTCCCGAAAAGGTTCACCGTCACTGCACTAGGTTTTTATTCAGCTGCTCCAGCAATAAGAGGTCCAGAATGTAGTATAAAGCTGGATCCTCCTTTCAGAGTGTAAATTACCTAATCAGCTTGTTTTTGGCCTTTAGACATTCTGAACCAAACAAGGCTGAGAAGGGCAAGACTTGCTTTCGTTTCCCCCTCCCCTTCTTCTGTGGTATCTGAGCACACAGTATTGGCTAGAGCAGTGATGGTTAACCTTTTTGGCACCAAGTGATGAAACTGGAGTGCACACGCATGCCGGAGCCCGGAAGGGAGCATCTAGCCGGTGCGCATGCGAGCCAGAGCAGCTGGTTGGCGCACATGTGCATGATGGAACCCAGAAAAGCAGCTGGCGACAGCGCATGTGCCCACAGAGAAGGCTCTGTGTGCCACCTCTGGTACGCATGCCATCACGGTTCGCCATCACGGGGCTGGAGTAACTGATTAATTTCTATACTATAAAATGTAGTTTTCATGTCTACCCTCAACTATTGTAAAGTAAGTCTGGGACGCTACCTTCGACAAGAGCAGTTCAGAATTTCCCTCTTTGCACTCTTAGGTCCATTTAACATAAACCAGCCTTGACCTTAGATCAAAGTGAATGTTAGCAACAGTAGCCATTTCGAGAAATAGCTTACTAAATGCTCATATTACTGAGATGCTAGGAAGAGAAGCGCAATCAGGTCGATTTATATATTTTATATAAAGGGTTCCTTGAGTTTACAATGTAATTAATCGGGGAAGGAATTGTCTTGACCCATTGAGAGAATTCACCAGGAAAATTGGTACCGATAGCTCCAATCTGTAAATATAAATTCATAACTTCCAATTATTTTTCTTAGCAATAAGTAGTGAAATTTCATCATGTGATACTTGGTAAACCTTAGCAGATGCTGCTATAGTATTTGAAGCAGCATGCAAATTGATTTTAAAAATCATGTTTTATTTAACAATCTATTTTATGAGCTTTTCTACTAATGGTACTCCTACCACTTTCAAAGATATAGCCATAAAAATACAAAAATGTTTTAAGAAAAGATCATTCAAAAGTTGTAATTTTATAACCATTATTAGTTTCTACAAATGCTAACACTCTGAAAATATATGGCTCTGAAATAATTTCCTTTGATCTGTGTTCTCTGAGCATTTTTCTTATCTTTATATCAAAGTTTCTGTGCCACAAAATGGCTTGCTTTTCCAAAGACAGCATAGCAGATACTGTAGTTCTAAATAAGCCATATTTGTTTGTCAAAGATTTATGCATATTCTGTATTTGAGAACATTTTCCTTTCCTCTAATAAATTGGTTGCCTAGCAGAGACAGCTTTGCATTGAAATGCTTCATTTTCCTCTGAATACTAATTTTGTTCCAGGTTTAGCAGCTAAAAGTGAAGTGAGAAGAGTCACTCTTCTGAAAAACATTATCAATTGTGGTAACCAATCCAAACAGGAGAGCTTGTTTTATCTTTTCAACAAAGGGTTGTGATCAGAGCTTTCTTAATGACATCACTGTGTTAATGTTCTATTTTAACAATGACTTTTTAAATACATAAATGTGTTACAGTGACTGAGTTGATTATGTAGAGTCAGAATCCATAATTGATAAACGACAATTCTTGAGTTCAAACAATGTATTAAGTCACAAACAGCCAAAGCACCTGGTTATTTAATTCAATCAAATCAGGATGATATTCTTCAAATCGTGTTCAGCCGAAACATGGCTAGTCATTCATTCTCAGGCTAACCTGCTTAACAGGGTTTTAAGAATGCATTTATATGCTTTCATGTACAAATGTATTCTACCTTTCTTTCCTTCAGGAAGCCTTGCTAATAAAGTAAATAGTGCCAGTAATACATTAAAAAAATGAAGAAACCAAGTTACTTTCCTGCATGTTGTCCTCTATTTTATACCTGTTTCAAAACAAGGAAAGGTGTTTTTATTTCTCTCTTTCTCTTTCCTCCCCGTTGGGGAAAAAAAAAGCTCCCAAACAGGTTCATTTCTTAATATTATAAAAGTTAATTTAATAAAGAGGGAAGGACTGTATAGCACTCTAATCTCCTTCAAAGAGGATTGAATTTCATTTTACTTATTGAATTTAAACTGCACCTTTTTGCTTATTCTGACACTTTAAACGGCTTACAACAATAACAGACCAAGTACAAACAGAAATTATTACAATTGAGACTACAGATAAACCAATCACTAAAATAATTAACAGTTAAAAGCTTATGAAAGAGATGTGTTTTGATCATCTTCCTAAATATTGTGCAGACTGGAGCTAAATACATCTAGTTAGGGAGTACATTCTGTAGCCTAGGGGCCACATGAGAGCCTTTTTTGTGTAATGGAGAGTCCAGGCTCTGGCATCTTCAGAAAAAGCTATCTCATTAGCCTAAGTGACAGGGCAAGTTCATGGCTGGATAGAGGCAGTTGATAAGAGGCAGAGGATATATCATTGATAATCAGTTGCCCAAGCTGCTGAGGACTTGAATGGTCAATATGAATTATGCTCAACAGGTAAGGTGTAACCTGTGCAGATCCTTCAGCTGTCATATCAATACCGCGTTTTGCAATACTGCAATTATCTGATTCTTTCTCTAGAGTATCCCCAAATGAAAATTACTGCAATAGTTGAGACAGGTTGTAACCGAGGCATGGAGAACTGTCACAAAGCCTGGTTGGCTCAGGAAGGGTTATGTTTGGTACAATTATACTGCAAATCCAATTACACCTGGGGTTACAGGATGTGAATCCCTGCAAAGGGTTGTAGAATATCTTTGAGGAAAAGGAGGCAACAGTCAGACATATTTCAGCCAAAGGCAGGAATGTAATTTGAGAAAGTGTCTCAGTCGTGACTCCCCCTAATTCTCTTGAAGATAAAAGGAGGGAGGGGAAAGATGCATTCTAACTTGGAAGATTCTGTTAGTATAACCATGTAATAAAAGTAGTGTCAGCATCCCCCCCCCCCCAATTCATTACAGTCTTAGAGACTGTACAGGACCAGAACAAATAAAAACGCTCAGTAAATATACAATTAAAAATTCTAGTATAAAATAATAAATAACAACTAAAATCTATAATAAAATCCAGTCTGTCAATTATACATGGTCTAACTATAGTAAAATTACAATCCATAAACTGTGTGGGCTGTTGTAGGTTCATCGGTAAAAGGGAAAAAACTAAGCAGTGCATATCTGCCATATTTGTTATATAACATAACTATGGTGGAGAAGACACATATTTACAATGAATCCCCTGTGCTGCTGTGCAGAATCTGGCCACCTGTGCTGAAATTATGGACTCTTCATCCTTAAGCAGCCATTGAAGATAGGTAGTATCGGAACGGCCAGGATACCTTGCAGTTATTGGCAGAATATGTTTTTTCCTAATCTCTGTGTAAAAGGAACATCTAAGGAGCATGTGACCCACAGTATCCACCTCTCCTGAGCCACAGGAACAGAGTATTTCCATCAATGGTATCCTTTTGTACTTGCCGTACAGGATGGCAGATGGAAGCACCTGGCACTGTGCGAGCGAAAATGCTTTCTGGTGGTTTGCTGACTCTAACTGACTAAGATAGCTGGCAGGAGCAATAACACATCTAATGGCATCTGGAGCCAGAAACAGTGGAGCTTTCCCTAAGTCCGCCTGCCTCTCAATGTCCTCCACCCTTTGTAGCAAAATTTGTCTTGCTAGGTCGTAGTCCACCTTGAGTATTGAAGCTAGGGAGCAGCCTAGTTTGGCAAGGTTGGACTCAACAGCCTTGGTTCCATGATGAAGAGAACTTGTCTTGGAGAATTAATGGAGCAAGACCTTGTGGAAAGAAGTTAAGTTTTAGCCGGAGATTTAAGGATGCTATACAGATTCTTGCTTCAACTTTTGTCAATCCTGTCTCCAGGTGCAGAAGTGCATTTGAGACACAACGCGGTATCTGGAGAATTGATCTAATGAATTTGGATTGAACTATTTCTAATGGTGTAAAACACAAAGCTGACAGTCCAAGCAAAATCCCATAAAGAAGCTGTGCTAGCGACTTGGTCAGAAAAAGCTTAATTGCGGCAGGGACATAAAATCCTCCCTTTGTGCAAAAAAAATTAAGGATGGTGCTTGCTGATCTTTGGCCCAAGGCAGCCGCATATTCTCCATGTGCTTTTCTCCATGTGTCAGCATTCGTAACTTTGATTTCCTAGGCTAGTATATCTCAAAGGGCAGACAATCTCCTCTTTTGGGGGATGGGAGAGATGCAATCCAATCTACAACACATTTTACTTAAATTTCAAAATATAGCTTTCTTTTTACCAACACCACTTGACAATTTTATCTTCATTTAATTTTAGCTTGTTCTCTTTCATTCAGTCTATTATTTGAAGTTGGCAATGTTCAAGGCTTGTTTCTTTGGAGTAAGAAGATAAGGGAAGTGGAAGTGGGTTCCATCAACACAATAATGACATCACAGTTCCTGATGATCTTCCCCCAGCAATTTCATGTAGATATTAAACAAAGTAGGAAACAGAATTCAGGTACCATCAGACAGGGATCCAAAATTGAACAGTAGTCCCTGCAGCACTATCTTCTGGGCATGTTGCAATAGGAAGGATGGAACTATCATACTGACAAAAGGCTGTGTCATTACAGCCTGTTAACCAATACGTCTGGATTCCCAGGAGGGAAGAATTGTATTACAGAGGACCAAAAGACACTGACGTTTAACTTGCTCCCTAGAGGTTCTCAGAGTATAATGATGCAAAATTGCTTTAGTTTTGCAAGATTGCTGTCAGGTTCCAAAAGCCAAGAAAGACACACAGAGTTACTTCTAAGCAGTTTCCTTTATTGTTCCTCACCTACCGGCAGATAAGCTTAGTACACAAAATCATCTGCTACAACATCCTACCTGTCAATGACTACTTCAGCTTCAACTGCAATAATACAGGGGCAAACAATAGATACAAACTCAAAGTAAACTGCTCCAAACTCGATTGCAGAAAATATGACTTCAGCAACAGAGTGGTCAATGCCTGGAATGCTCTATCTGACACTGTTGTTACATCCTCAAACCCCCAAAACTTTAACCTTAAACTGTCTACCATGGACCTCACCCCATTCCGAAGAGATCTGTAAGGGGGTGTGCATAAGCGCACCAGCGTGCCTACTGCCTCTGTTATGGTAGCCCTCTTCTGACCTGCTCCACTTTGCCAATGCCCTTTCTAGCCTGTGGCTACTTTAAAAACTGCAATGTAAGTTGGAAAGTGATGATATATTAGTTTGTGTCTACAAAGAAAAGGAAAAGATATTCATCAATACCACAGGAAACACATTTCCTCCACATCCAATATTTCTGCCATTGTTTGAGATACAGTTCTTGAGAGCAGTTTGTAAGAGTTTCTTCTTATTTTAGTGATAAATTAAAAACCCATAGAAAAATAATTAGCCCAAAACATGAGTTAGTTTAATGTATTTTTCTATCTTTATTGAAACACCAAGGATCACAGGAAAAGGCTGTAGGTTTAAAGACAGGTGACCATTTGGTGCCTGGTATAAACATATGCATGCACACACAAATGTACTAGCAAAACCTGAGCCATTTATTACCTTGTGCTGCTTATAAAAAAAAGAACAAAAGTACAATCAGTGTGCACCAAGGAGAGATGTGCCAGTTATAGGCTAAATGTATATATACATTATTTAAAGAATGAGAGTAAATATGACAATTTAATAGATTTAGACCAGCTCAGAAATGATAATAGGTAACCTAAAAGTCACTTTAATTTCTTGCACACTGCTCATTTATATCAGTGATGTTTGTGCAGGAGAACCTCTCAGCAAATGACAACCCTCGTATTTAAGCTGATTCAATTGAAGTTTTGTTATAGAAAGCACAAAAGCAGATGGCTCATTTGGAGTGGTGTTCTTACAAAATAAACACATAGTCAATTTTCATTTTCAGTTTCTGTGTCCTTCTGGAATAAAGATTGCTTCCCTGATACAAAATTTGTATTTTCAATGAAAAATAAATACAATAAATATATGGATAATTGTATAAGCACCAGCACAAAAAGTTAAATCTTATACTGTATTCAAAGAAAGAGTTTAGATTCAGTAATTCTACTAATGAGAAAATACTATAAAAATTACAAAGGTAAGCTATACCCAATTAGATTTGATACATTATACACACAATGGGCTGATAGATTACCAGTTTACTGCCTGATAAAAACATGAAAAACTCATCATTGCCATTTTTAGGCTTTTAAATTGCTGACAGCAATTATTAGCAGCCAAAACTATTTTTTTAAATTCAAATGGCAGCCAGCTACCATGGGGTGAGAATACAAAGTTCAAGGTACAAACCTGAATATAAATCTATGTTTCTCAATTTTAAAAAAATAAGGACAAAAATGTGTCCAACTACTTGTACGCACAACTGGTTTGTTTTAAATATTGTTCAGTACAGGATCTCCAGTTTTCAAGAACATAAAATATTCATAAAAACTGCAGTCATCCAGATGGATTATCAGTAGCCGGGGTACTATGACTTATTTCAACAGGTGGGAATAGCATACCTCATTTTGTATGGCAAACTGGATGTAAATTATATAGACAAGATTAATTTATATATACTGAGTGCAAACTCCACTTTAGAAATACCACTTTCTTCTTTGGAAACTTAGTGTTATGAAAATACAGAACAGAATTATTCTTTTCTACCAGCAGCTCAGTCTATGATCTCTTAGTAGAATAACAGAAACGAATAGATTAATTCCATTTGCTCTACGTATTTTTGTACAATCTAAAGCTACACCCTAAACATGCACTTTCAGTGTGAGACAATACATTTGAAGATACAAAAGAAGGTCAATAGAAGAAAACAGGATGCAAGCAAAGTACCAAAATCTTAGGAGCATCTGTGGAAAGACACCATAGTTACTATAGTTTTAATATGTACAAATAAGGGAGTACAATATTCAGGAACAGAGGAGAGGAAAGAAAGAGGCATCACCTTTTACTCACTGGGATGCCTTATACCTCTATTTTTCTATGGGATAAATCACAGCTGGCTCTTCTATAGCTCTTCCTTGATGGTTCCTCAACTGTCCTCCACCATTAAACCCAGTGGGTAAATAATAGGACTGTGATGTGCTATGGAAATATGAGGACATGAACACAATATCTACTTATACTCTTTAAAGCAGTTACTTTTTTTCTGGCAGCTACATAATCTTGGGAAAAATATAATTGTTTTAAAGAGTTGCAGCTATGTGCTGTGTTCATATGCTTGGAAGAATATCTTTAGAATGAAATCTGAAGTGCTGTACAGTTCTAGTAAATGATGCCAATATGCTATTGACTGCATTAATTTATATTAGAAAGCAAATTAGGGAAATCTAAGTCTCTTAGGCATAGGTCTTATCTAAAAAGACTACGACATGAAATAAGAGTGAAGGGATAAAATGGGCCAAGGTCTTCAGGGAAGAAAGGAAGAAAATGATCACAAAAAAGAATAGACAAGAATATAATGTTCTAAAAGAAATAGGGCCTTTCTCCTTCCTCTGAGAGAACTTGGGATTTGAAAGACATGCAAAAATTGTACCTCATACCTTCAGTCTTAAATGGTTTCAACTTTGTACCACCTCAAGATTTGATTTTCTTTTTCTGCTACATGCATTATGCTTCAAAAATACCCCCCCCCCCTTAACTATACTCTTGTGAAATAATATGTTTGAGAGCTGTGTAATTTTGATAGGAAGTTTGACTGGCCAAGTACAAGATACAATTATTGCTTCATATTACACTGTTATTTGATAAATAAGTATTTGGTAAGACCTATAATGTTTCAGACAAAGAAAAGTAGTTTTAATTATTTCGATGTGTGATTATAGGGCTTTAATTCCAACAGAATTGCCTGAAATGTAAGCATATGAATATATTAAAGTATTTTAGTTTATATTTCCTTTTCCTATTTGTCAAGGATGAACTGAAAAAAAGAGTTCCTTGGGGAATTGTCTTTAATTCTGCTCTAATCCCTGAGACTGTTTATGCGTACATCTTTAGTGATTGCTTTTATATGAAAAATATATGTCTATTTCTTGTGTTATTGTATCGTAGAAACATGTGGAAGACTGCTATTTTTATCTTCAGTTTCTTTTTTCTATCTCACACTTACACAATTGTGAATCCCTACTGCTTTTCCCTTTCTCAAACTTGAAAAATATTACCTGCTTGCTCATTCCAGTCTTTATCAGAGATTATGCCTGACAAAATAATAAAGATATATAACTTAGATCAGTATTTGCCAGCCTCAACAACTTTAAAATACATGGACTGCAACTTCCAGAATTCCATAGGCAGACCTACAGGATTTGTGACCTGTTCCTAGAACAGCATTTCTACCCATGTTATTATATTATGTAGCAAAGTGTATTTGAAAAAGAAGGGACTTCCGTAAGTAATTTGTGATTACTTTGTGAGGGGAAGGAGTAGAGAGAGAGGAAGGGAAAAGAGAGGCAAGGAGAGGAGAAAGAAAGGGAAAAGGAGAGGAAGAAGAGGGAGGGGAAAGAGGAGTAGAGGAGAAGGTTAGAAAGGGGGAAGAAGAGAGGAGTGGGGGAAGAGAAGGGGAAGTAGGAAAGAGGAGGAGAGGAAGAATGAAGGAAGTAGGAGGAGAAACAGGAAGGAAGAGAAGGGGAGGAGAAGAGAAGAAGAAAGATTGGAGTAAAGGTAAAGGGTAAAAGAGCAGCCCCAAAAAAGTAAAAATGAAAAATGGAAGTTAAAAGAAAAGATGAATGAAAAATGATGGAAATGATTGTACATGTAAATGTGTTTATGAAAAATAAAAATAAAAACTTTATTAAAAAAAAGAAGGGAAAAATTGAATTTGATTAAAATTAGAGATGAGGATGAAGGGTAATATTGGTTTTTTTAAAAAATAGACGAGGAATAAATATGGCAAAAAGGAAATATAGAAATTGTAAATTTAATTGAAATGACTAAACACTGTTTAAATTTGTGAACTGGCCAAATACTCTGTTCAAAGAAAATACATTGTATGTTTGTATGTCTATTTGTCTAAATAATAATAATAATAATAATAATAATAATAATAATAATAATAATTTGTGATGTGGTACAAGGTAGGGGAAATAGCTAGGCTAGTTCAAGCTTCCCCCTTAAGACCAAACTAGAATGACAGGTCAGCATATTTATTGCTTGTCTAGTGATCTCATTAAAATCAGAATAAGGGGCATTTAGAGAGAAGAATGATATGCTTTCATGCCTAGCTTTCACCTAATATAATATCCCAGTCATCTTCTGATAATAGGCTGGGGGAGGAGATATATGCATGAATTGAGCAGATGTTTACCAGGTTTCACTCATGTTGATAGGAATGACAGCAATCAAAAAAGAGGTGCCACCTATAGTCAAGATCCTTTTAATTTAAACAGAAAGGTGGCAGGAAACCAACAATACTTTTGTTGCCCTGCAGTTCTTACATATTCCACATGCCTGGGATACTTATATTGTAACATTAACCTTCTTTCTAACAAATACTATTATTCAGAACTGTTAGATTCTTATTCTTTGGATTAACTATTTTAAGCTTAGACTTCAAGGTAGAAAATCTGATAACATTATGGGATTGTCTCTTTTTCCCCTTTGGTTTTTCTCTATTTTTTAAAGAAATCAATAAAATTGTTTTTAAAATAATTCATCAATTCAGCCATCTTCCCAAGCCAGAATTCAATTCAATTCAATTCCTATTCCTATTCCTATTCCTATTCCTATTCTAAATTCCATTCCATTCCCAATCCAGATCATCCTTCCTGTACAATGGATATAATGATTTCTCATTTTGTAGAGATGAGGCTACAATGTGTAACCCCAACCTGACATTCCAAATTTTGTTCCTTACTCATTTAAGGGCAACCAGATCACTGAAACAAACGATAAAATGAAAGCAGGGAGGCTTTACAGCTTTTCCTTCTCCTTACTTAATGTTGGGAAGGGGGGGTGTCACAGGATTTCTTTTTAACCATCAATTAATATGAAACATCATATGAGTTGTCATAACCATTATTGCATGGTCTTTAGTTATATATAATTATGATCGGGGGGGGGGGACCACTTGAAACTGCTTGTTATCAAGGACCCTGGGGTTAGGACAAAGATTGTCTTCGACTCTGGCTTCAGGATGTGAAACTACTGGGCTGCTGCTATTGCTGCAGATAGGAGTAAATGAACTGTGGGCAAATTGCTTTAGGCCTCATAAACATTCTTAATTTCTTTCCCACTCCTAAATTCTTACTGGCATAAAAGCACTAATTTTAATTTTAATTTACTTATTTACACTTATTCAGTTTATCATAACTCCAGAATTCAATTTATCTGGACCTATTGCAATATGGCTAGAAATGGGATAGAGATCGATTATTTTGGTGCAAGATCTATATTGCGATCTCCACAGGACGTGTGGTCCTAGTAGGTCTCTTGCACAGCTCAGCAGCCTTTGATACCATCAACTACCACATCCTTGAACAAACGGAAGAAGAGGGCAGGTACTGGAAAACAGATAAAAGGGGATAGCATCTTAGATGCCAGGAGGATTTTATTAAATCCAGTGTGCTCTGGAAAAAATATTTTATCATGGTTATACAAAACAAAGTAGTTTACACTATTCTTGCAAAACATCAATGCCTAAAATGAGATAAGATCAATTTGCAACATACAATATATACTTTAAACCTACAGCAAAAAAGAAACACATTTTAAAATGAAAATGTTATGATTCTACTTATTTTATGTATAAAAAAATAAAATAAACATGTCACTTAACTTGGAGCAGAGTTGCTATTTGCAAAATTGTAACATTTTCACTTTTATGATGGAAAAGCCTGGACTAATTAAAACTATGTTTTAAACAGTATCTTCTAGTCCCATCTTTTATTGCTTTATATTTTTTAAATATTACATTGTCACATAAATTGATATTATCTCCAACATGACCCTCAAAAATGTCTTAATATTTTTTTATTAAGTTCCTAATTATCAATAATGAAGGCAGAGAAAGAATTACTAGTGGCTAATCTGTTTTTATTATCAGTTGCTAACAAATTTACATAGAGAAAAAACAGCTGTTTTTACTTCTTTTAGGTGAAAGGTTTAAAGGGAAACTAACACAATCTTTTTTTTTTCTAGGGAAGTTGGTACTAAATCGAAAACTGAATTGGTAAATGAAATAACACTGTTCCCAGCTTAGGTGGGAAGATTCTTTCATGGTTTAACTTTAAAATAAAGGAGACGGGATGTGCTATGTGGCTGAGAGTGAAGGGAAAGTGCTAAAAAGATCAGGGTGGCAGCCAGGGCCATATGTAGTCTTTGGACCTGAGTGCAATGACCAAAGAAGAAAAGTGCTGGGATGACAGTGTGTTGTGCTTTGACAATGGCAACTGAGGAGTGGGAGGCAAACAGAGACACTGAGAAGATGGAGAGAAGGTAGGCTAGTGGGATATGAGAGAAGGTAGGCTGCGAACAGCTGAGAGGAGAGAATAGGCAATACCTATTTGGCAATATCTATAATAATGCCTTTTTACCTTTTGTTAGAATTAGGGTAAACTCTCAATTTAACATTTGTCTTTAAATATTATTTTGTTCTCCAAGTAGTCTGTTATTCTTATTGAGTTGAAGGGATAGTTGCAGAGATGAACATGTGTTCCATTTATACAAAGATAGAAATTTAGGCTGGGATTATTATTCACATTCCATAAGAACAGTGATACAAAATGAAGAATTTTATGTCAGCAACATGCACGTGTCACTGTGCACTGCCCAGATTTTTAGTAGCCACACTGTGCAAGACCATAAACTATTTTTACCTCCAAAGTATTGTTATGCATATGACATTCCAGGCTCTCCATTTATTCTGTTCCATTTTGTTTCAAAAATAGTTTTTCTGTGTTTTGAGGGAGTGGGGAATTATAGAAAATTCCAAGGGGATCATTTAGAGCTGGTCAAGACCGAAGCAGTATGTCTCACCAATAAATTGTGTTGCATTGACAATGGGATCAACCCATCCTCATCATATGGATAATGTGAAATGGATTTCTATATACAATCTATTGTACAATCAAGAGGAAGTGATGATAATGAATGTTTTTTAAAAAGTTTCTGGATGCTAAAATGGTTTGATCAAAGGAAATATACTGAACAACCATAATTATTTAATTAAAAACAGAATGAAGAAGACATGGTGGATGGTAAAAGTAATATATTATAAGAATTATAAGATTTCATAAGAGTATATTAAGCAATCTTTAATGAAAGAAATCTGTAACAGTGGACAAAAATATCTGAAAAGACAGTCATTGCCACTATTTATTTATTTCTGTATTTCATTCCTTTGTAAGAGTTTATTTTGAATTTAAAGCTTAAAATCCTGTTAGATCCCTATGTGAAATAATTGATTGCCCTAGATTAAAAGTCATGATTTGTCTACAGTGTATAAAAACACCTTTTTGAAGTTTTTTTCCCCTTGACGTTTTTAAAGTGATTTCTCATTACCCTCTTCCTAGGGCTGAGAGAAAATGAATGGCCCTAGGTCACCGGATGGCTTTTGTGCCTAAGAAATGACCAGAACCCATAGACCTCTAGTCCTATGCATTCAACCATGCATCAAAATGGCTCTTGCCATCCTAGATGCTCAGTAGTTAATTAACAAAGAAATAGAAAATCCAGAATGCCGCTATAGTCCCTCAGAATACATCAGAATATTAAATTACTATAAGAACATGAATTCTGACAAGTTTATTGCATTTGTCTGACATAGACTTGAAAACACTAAAAATGAGTACAAGGGAGCAATTGGCAAATTATGTTCATGTGCATGTGTGAGGGAGAGGTACAGAAAGAAGAAACGTTTTATCGGTTAAACTAAGTTTTATTAATACATTTATTCTCTCTGGCTGGCCACAAATTAGCCACGTATATGTGGATAACACTAACGAGATCGAGGGGAAATTCAGCTATGGAAGTCATAAGAAAAAGCAAGGTGCTATGACGAAGGGAGACTGCAGATCACAACATTTTATTTCATACTATTGATCCCAAAAAGGAACTCATTTGAAATAAGGAAGCACTAAAGTATAAATTGTTGGGTAGATCGAAAGGTGTGTTTACACCCAGGCATCAGCTTGCTGTTTTTCTGTTAAGAATGACCTCTGTGGGTTATGTAGATAAAATCTTCCTTGCACATTTGCCTAGCTGAAGATCCCTTCTTATAAAAACAGAGTAAAACAAAGCATATACATACATACCAAATAAAACAAAACAGGACAGTCCAGGCCTAAATGTCACTGGGACAGTCAGGAATGCAGCTCTTATCACTGAAAATGTAATGGGGATGGATGAGGTCTACATGGAAGCTGAGGTGTCTTCAGGATTTCCAGAGTGAATAGAGCAAATCACATTAAAGACAGCAGAACATTGAATGGGGACTTTATCATAGCTTTCTCAGTTTGTCAGAATCTAATCCTCTCTGTCCAAGGTTCAAGAAAATTAAAAATAAGTGCTATGCAATTTTGTGGTAAATAGCAGGAAGAATCCACCAACAAAAATTCCTAAAATAGGATTTGCATAAGCAAACCACCCAGTGGGATACAAAAGGAAAAACAATAATATGCCCACCCAGGTCCAGTGTATCCTTCACAGAATGGCAAATGATAACATCAGCAATAATATATGTGCAAAATATGCTTTTTTACAAACCAGTGTCTTCAACTAATTATTTTAAAACATGTGCCATGTACTTATATTGCCTTCTCAACTAATAATGTCCCTTTATGTCCATTTCCTTTTCTCCAGTCTCCATACATTAATAGATGGTCTGATGATCCAAATATCTGAATTTTGTTTTGTATCAAAACGATTTTGGTTCAAATCTTAACGTAGTCCTGAAGTTGATATGTGCGGGGATACAGATTTGTTCAACTGCACTATTTTTTAAGACACAGGAATATTATTAGTGCTTGCCTTAACAAACTGTTGCCAGGATAAAGAGGAAAGGGAGGGTCATAAAGTACTTTTCAATCTAAAAGTGCTAAAGAAATAGTCTCAATAAACATCAAGAACCCATAACAGATTAGTCCAGGCATTGTATTTTAAATTAAAATGGGAAAAAAGTGTTAAATCTCCTTTGAGTCACATTTGGCTCCTGGTGACTTCATGGATATATCCATGTAGTTTTCTTGGCAATAATCAAGTTAAAAACCAGGACTTCATCTCATGAGTCTGCCGGGGCCGATAGGCCTAAAACTATTGCTTGGAAATATTCTAAACAACCTAGTGATCACATTCTGCTGTTAAGAATAAAATGGCAGCAAGGTTCATCTCTACAGTTCAGTTAAGATTCCTCCCAAATCTCTTCCTGGGATACATTACTTCCCATAAGGAAGTCATTGTGTACTACTTCTGAAAAGTACAGGTCCATTCTTGTTAATAAGTACCTGGAATTCGGTTCTCACAGCGCTGTTTATGACATCGGAATCATCCAATGAGATGTAATATTCTGCAAAGTAGATAAGCTGCAAGGAAACTTTCTTAGGAAAGAAGAATAAAATAAATTCCTTTCGTTTTTCTCCAAAAGCAGTCAATGCAATGTACCCTCTTCTTTGTATCTTAGCTATAGTCTCAATTCATAAATTAGTCTTCCATCAAATAACTTAAAAAAACTGTAATAGTTCAGTTTCTCTGGCTCAGAGCCAGGTAAAAGTTAGTTTGCCCATCAGACTCTCTGAATTTGTAAATCTTCACATCAATATAGGTGGTTTCCAGGTGAGCATTTGTATGTGTGAAAAGATGGCTTAGAAAGAGACTAAGCCAAGATAAGAAGAGGCCCCACTGAACTTCACAGCCTTCATAGGGGACCTCATACTGCTTGGAAATGCCAACCATTTTCATATTGCACTGGTACAGAAGGAAGTTGCCTCTCAACAGACTGTCCATAGGATCAATGATCTCTGCACATAGGCAAATTTACAAAAGTGAAGACATTAAATTCTGTCATGATGGAGAAACACAAGAAGATTCCATAGAGGGAAAGGCACACAAACCCCAGCTTCTTATCTAACTTCCACTTGTTCAAATGAACTCCAAACACCTAGAAATAGAAAGAAAACCATTACTTCTATATAAATCTAGAGCTGGCTCTCCCATATCCATGAACCAATGTGAATAATCTTCTCTCCATTAATCCCTCTTATAAATCAGCAGCATTTCCTCTTCCAAGAGAAACAATCATCAACAGATTTATTATATTACATATTATGTTTCTCAACCACACTGATTTAAGAGACTGTTCAGTTTCATTCTTGGTACAATCTGATAAGATCCAATTTGCAGGTCTGAATGCTCCTTTGCTTTCCATCTAAACACGGGAACTGGTACTGATACAGTTTGAAGATCAGCCACAGGTATTGCCTCTGTAGAGTTTAGATTCCCCCCCCCCCCATGGCCAATATGCCTACAATCCCTTTAAAAAAATAAAGAATGATATACTTACTGTGACAAAAACTGAGGCCAGCAACAAGCCCACAGAATAGATAAGTCCACGACTATTCAATCGAATCTGAAAAATTAGTAGGATATGTTAAGAATTCTATTATTCACATTATTTCCAATGAACTACAGTTATAATTTCTATGTAAAAGGAAACTGTCTGTCAGAATTGTATACAGTATTAAGCAAGTGTGTTATGCCACATCTTTAGGCTCAAACTGAATACTGCATTTGGAGTATTGCTGGACCCTACCAGCAGGATCAACCCAAATCATCTATTGCTGTACCTTCTTTCCAAAAGGCCCTGGCCAATGAGAAGTTCATAATGCTAGAGAACAAAGGTGATGGTCTTTCTCCATAGTTTGGTAGTCTGGGATTCATAAGGCTAATTGTGGATGGCTAATTGTGGCTAATGGCTCCTGAAAAATCCATCTAATTTAGCCAATTTTTCACATGTGTTTCCCTCAATTCCTCCATTCAATAGACCTAGAAAGGTTTGCCACAAATCTTCTACATTGTAGGAATAACTGGAGAGATTCGCTATCCAGTTAATCTGGCACCTGGCACCAAGCACTTGACACTCCCTAGTTTCTTGGGCTGAAAAGACCAAAGGGGAGAGATGTACTTTCAGATTTGCAAGATTCTATAATCGTTCAGTCAAGTAAGTTGGTTGTGCTTCCTGTCTGAACTATTTTGCAAAGCTCACATTGTGTGAATAAAGTATGGGTGACTAATGTGTGTATTGCTCTGGCTAGCACTTACAAAGACATATTTGAAATTGCTTAGACATGAAGTACCAGAAAGCACAGTGTGTTCTGGGATTTGTGTAGTATTTGCAGAAAGAATGAAATTGAGGGCTTTTCTCTAAAACAGTTTGTCGTGTTCAAAGACTGCTTAATTGCTAAAGGCATGAGTTGCTCTTATACAGAACAGAGTTCCATTTTTTAAGATGTCTCTTGCTTCACTTCAGGTCTTTTCTTCTGTGATTTAAAGTGCTGAAGGCAACAGCTGTTGTTAGACAGAGCAGTTGCATTTTCTCTTTGTTGTATTTTGCCTAAAGAGAAATCTGGAAAAACAACCTCATTCTGAAAGGACATTCAGTTCCTCATATTTGCCTGAGAAGAAAATTATAAAGCCAGCCAGAAAAGGAAATTTATACCTTATTTGAAACATGTGAATCTTTGATTTCTCATTATCTCATGATGGGATTCATGATATAACATAGGACAGAAAAAAGAAAGTCCAAAGAGCTTAACATCATGCCAAATGTGTCCAATCTATTCAACTCAATGGCTTAAAGAAGTGGATGCTAACCTGCAACTTCAGGGTTTTTCCTTCCTATAGAATAATTTTCCATGTGCAGCAAATGACAAGTTAAAAGATAGCTAGCCATCATTACTCAATACCTTGCTTAATGACCATTCACTTAGTGACCCTTTGAAGTTACAATGACATTGAAAAAGTGACTTATGTCCAGTCCTAACCCTTGGAATCATCACAGCATCCTTGTGATCACGTGATTGTAATCTGAGCATTTGGCAACTGACGCGCACTTATGACAATTGTAGCATCCTGCAGTCATGTGGATGCCATTGGTGATCTTCCCAGACAGCTTCTGACAAGCAAAGTCAATGAGGAAGCTGGCAGGAGGTTGGTTACAAGTCGCAGTCACTTGATTAACAACATGGGTGATTTGCTTAACAATTGTGTCAAAAAAAGTTGTGAAATTAAGTGAGGCAATTATATGATGCCTCACTTAGCAACCATACCAGTGGTGGGTTGCGTCAGTTCGGACCGGTTCACAAGGACTGGTAGTAAAACTGGCTGGAAGCCCCACCCACTGCCCCGGATGTCGTCATCAGCGATCTGCGAATGCGCAGAAGACGCGCATGTGAGCGAAGCGAGCGCATGCGTGTGATCCTGTTGCGAACCAGTAGTAAAGGTAAGTAGGACCCACCCCTGAACTATACCACTTAATGACAAGCTTTCCAGTCTCAATTGTGATCGTAAGTCAAGGACTATAATTTTATGTTTCTATTGGCTGAAATGGAAAACTCTATTTTCAGTTTCAGGTGTGTTGCTTTGTTTGACCTCTCTCTTTAAGCTTTAGAAGCCAGAATGCACATTGGGGAAGATGAATAAGCATAAATAAATAACTCTATGTGGCACACTGTTTCTATTTCTGAAAATCATCTGATATATTGACAAGTATGCTTAAGGAGTGGATTGGATCTGGGAAGAGTTTAGTCCAGTCATGGAAATTCACTGGATGGCTTTTAGCCAGTTGCTACAGGTAGTTCTCGACTTACAACAGTTCATTTAGTAACCGTTCAAAGTTATAATGCCACTGAAAAAAAGTGAGTTATGACCATTTTTCATACTTATGACCATTGAAGTATCCCAATGGTCATGTGATGAAAATTTGGATGCTTGGCAACTGATTCATATTTATGATGGTCACAGTGTGCCAGGGTCATGTGATTTTGCGACCTTCTGAAGTCAATAAGGAAGCCAGATTCACTGAACAATTGTGTTCTTAACAACTGCACTAGTTCACCTAACAATTATAACAAGAAAGGTCATAAAATGGGGCAAAATTCACTTAGCAAATGTGACACTTAGCAACAGAAGTTTTGGGCTGAATTGTGGTCATAAGTTGAGGACTACCTGTATTTCTGAACCCAGACTATTTTTCATAGTTGTTCTGAAGAAACATTGGAAATGGGAACAAATATAGCATAACCAACTCATGGATAAAAGAGGAACCAAACAAGAAATAAGTGCCATGTATGAAAAACATATAAAGACAGTTGCTGGGTATGTCTAGTCTGATGAAAAGAAGGACTAAGGGTGACATGATAGCAGTGTTCCAATATCTCAGGGGTTGCCACAAAGAAGAGGGTATCAAGCTATTCTCCAAAGCACCTGAGAAGCAATGGATGGAAACTAATCAAGGAGAGAAGCAACCTAGAACTAAGGAGAAATTTCCTGACAGTTGGAACAATTAATCAGTGGAACAACTTGCCTCCAGAAGTTGTGAATGCTTCAACGCCTGAAGTTTTTAAGAAGAGATTGGACAAACATTTGTCTAAAATGGTATAGGGTTTCAGTAACTCTGTAATCTATTCTATTCTATTCTATTCTATTCTATTCTATTCTATTCTATTCTATTCTATTCTATTCTATTCTATTCTATTCTATTCTATTCT
>WNWU01000057.1:9159543-9211362 GCA_012654045.1 Ptyas mucosa
CTATTCTATTCTATTCTATTCTATTCTATTCTATTCTATTCTATTCTCATAATAAGATGTTGTGTATGAATATAGGGTAATCACTGCCAACCTCATATAGAACATCTATATACATCTATCTACCAGTTCATTGGCTGCATAACCTTCTGTGCGACTGCTTCTAGCTAGGCTATGCAAATTCATCCTTTACTTCTGCATTAATTTGTTTTGCTTCCAATGGATATTTGTCTAGTTCTTCATTGAGCTTGCATTAAGGTTGGTGCTGCCTTTTCCCAGGCTAACTTAGATTCATTTGATACAGATTACAGTACAGTGTTGCCTTCAGCTTGCATTTGGCTAAAATGCATCTCCTCCACTGCCAATTTGGCGTGCATTACATAAGCATTCCAGATTTCCTGCTGGAAACTGTAATTAAAAACTATGCTAAATTTTCAGCATTTCACACCAGATTAGCATTAGATTAGCATTCCCTTTGGAAGAATATAGTATAAGTACAACACAGACAGGACAAAAAGTTTAAAAATAACTTTTAAGAATAAAACAAAATCTGTCAATCAATGTACTGTGAACTTGTTAGATTGCACTTCACAATCATCTGGCAACATCTAAAGAAAAGGAAGGTTGACCATAGGTCACAAGAAATCGCAATTCAAACCTGGCATCAGAAGCATTGTTACAGACGGAACAAAATTACATTGTAGGATGTGAATGTAATTTGCATGTGTATCTTCTACAATGCATCTGTCCATTTTGGGATGGGTATTTATATTACTTAATGTCATATTCCATAACAGATAGATAGTACAAACATCTGAAGATTATATTGGATTTTCTTTGTTAACATCAACTTTGCAGACAGATTACAAGTACATCTTTTTCAAGGAAAGTGTCCCATATTTTAAAATGGGAAGCAGCCTAGTCTAACCATGGGCTGATCCAGTTCAGTACCAGGAATTTTCCAGGATTTAAGACTGAGCCTCTCCTGGGACTTTCTCCTTGCAAAGCAGAGGGGCTACGCTAAATTCCAGCTTTTCCCTTCAGCTCTGAGAAACTGGCAGACATTCTGTGGAGAGTAGGAGTGGAGCCTGTAGGGAATGCCTTTTATCCTGAGGATGGGGAAAACATCTGTACTCGGCCAAGACTTGGAGCTCATTTTGTCTGCACTTTGTTGATCAACTACTTTTTTATTCAACTAACACAATACAACTTTGTTCATTACTTCAAATGGATACTGCACAAATGCTGTTATGCCCCGAGGAATATAAACATGCCTAGTTGCATATTCAATTAAAAAGTGACAGCATCAGTAAGCAAATATTAATGAGTGGGAAGCCAGTGCAAGAAGCCCATCTTAATACAGAAGCCTAACCTTAAAATAGAGGCATATTAAAGTCAGTTCAGTGTAGTGGTCAAAGTGTTGGCCTAGAAACCAGGACGCTCTGAGTTTTAGTTCTGCCTTAGGCATGAAAACCAGTTCAGGGACATTGGACCAGGGACTCTCTCTCAGATCAACTCATAGGAAGAGGAAGGAGTATAAGATATGTTTGCTGCCTTGAATTATATATAAAAATAATAAAGGTGGGATTAAAAATATCTAATTTATAATAACATTAATTTAACTTCTTTTACAAGGTATAAAATTGTTCCACCTGAGGCTAAAAACCTGAAGAATTTAAGTCTAAAGAAGCTGTCCAAGAATTAAAATAGCATCTAGCATCAGCCAGAGACTGAATGAAGAACTACAAATCAAGATTAGATCAAGGGCTCTTGTGCATTGAAGAAGGAGGTTAAGAAATTGTTAACTATCCATAGTTCATTTTGGAAGGGAAACTGACTTTCACTTAGATAAACAAGCAAATATCATGCTTCCTTCAGTTAGGTAATATAATACCACTCAATTTAGCTTACAGCCCACCCCAGACTTTGCTGTATTTGCACAGAAGAACCTAACATATCTTCACATCAGAATTCCCTACCATATACAGGTAGTCCTCAATTTATGACCACAACTGAGCCCAAAATTTCTGTTGTTAAGTGAGACATTTGTTAAATGAGTTTTGCCCCATTTTATGACCTTTCGTGCCTCAGTTGTTAAGTGAATCACTGCAGTTGATAAGTTACTAACTTGGTTGTTAAGTGAATCTAGCTTCCCCATTGACTTTGCTTGTCAGAAGGTTGCAAAAGGGGATGACATGACCTTGGGACACAGCAACGGTCGTAAACGAATCAGTTGCCAAGTATCTGAAGTCTGATCATGTGAGCATGGGGAGGCTTCAAAGGTTGTAACTGTGCAAAATAGTTGTAGGTCACTTTTTTCAGTGCCGCTGTAACTTTGAACGGTCACTAAATGAACTGTTGTAAGTCAAGGATTACCTGTGCAAAAAGCATTGTTTTTCTAAGCAGTTGCACACCACATTGTCTCAACTCAGCCCAAGCTCTGAGAGTGTGAGAAGCTCATGAAGAAATAAAGAGACATGCAATCTTGAAGCTTTGCTTAATGGTATATATAGAGTGCCAGTTTGGTCCAGTGGTTAAGGCATAGGCTAGAAACCAGTGGGAGACTGTGAGTTCTAGTCCTGCCTTTGCCATGAAAGCCAGCTGGGTGAATTGGGCCAGCCTAACTCACCTCACAGGGTTGTTGTCGTTATGGGGAAAATAGGAGGAAGGTATATTGAATATGTTCACTGCTTTGAGTTATTTGTAAAAACAATAAAGGCAGAATATGAACAAACAAACATAAACTTAAAGGCAACAATTAAGTTTCAAAGAGGAAAAGGTGATTCAAGGCAGGCATATCGTGCCACAGAGCACCCTGTGAAATCAGGCATGTCTTTTCTTAGGCCTCTTAGGAGAAAGGCTAGAAATCATGCTACTATAGCAATAGCAATACCAATAGCACTTACACTTACACTTTCCCTGTTTCCCCCCAAATAAGACATCCCCTGATAATAAGCCCAATCGGACTTTTGAGCACATGACAATAAAGCCAAGCGCTTATTTCAGGGTTCAAAAAAATATAAGACAGGGTCTTATTTTGGGGGAAGCATGATATATACCATCCCATAGTGCTTTACAGTACTCTCTGGGCAGTTTACAATATCAGCATATTGCCCCCAATAATCTGGGTCCTCATTTTACTGACCTCGAAAGGATGGAAAGCTGAGCCGGTCAGGATCGAACTCCTGGCTGTGGGCAGAGTTTGCCTGTAATACTGCAGTACCGCAATACTGCATTCTAACCACTGCACCACCAGGGCTCCTAGACACTGAAAACTATTTTTGCAACGGGTTTTTTCCCACCAAAAAAGTGCCTGGGGCACAGCTCACTCTTCCTGCCTCTGATATACTACATACATATATACCCTGACTCTTATGAGTACATCAGTTTCTAGGAGTGGAACACTATACCTATTTATGTAAAAGCAATCTTACACATTATAATAATAATGTATAGGATTGCACTCTTAGTATTAGACACACTGGGTCATCATTTCAGACGTATTTCCATTTATGTAAACAGAGAAACAGAATGACCATAAGGCGGGCAAAACAGAAGTCACTTCCAACTTTCTGCTGGCTTCCCCATTGGCTTTCCTTATAGGAAGCTGTCGGGGAGTGTTGGAAATAACAATCACATGACCACAGCTGACCACAGCAGCAGCACGGCAGTACTGAAGCAGCCACAACTTAGCCAAATTTGTGTCCCTGGACCTTTAAAGGTTTTCAGAAACAAGACATTTCCCAACAGTAAGAGAGATGGATTCCCGTTAGTCACCTTAGTAGTAACAGATGTGTATATTTTAGTACTTGGCTTTATTCCAGTATACACATGATCTAACTGGAACTTCAGTGGGATCATAATACATAGTTAGAAATAAAGTCTGCTGGGACAGCACATTTAAACTACAGCTGTTTATAACTGAGGATGGTTAGAAAGAAAGATTTCAGTATTACTCAGAGTATGTAAATGCATTTCATATTTTCCTTCTAGAAAAACAGTTATATGGTGTCAATTTTACATGCTGCTTCAAAAAGCAGCATGTAATCAATATTTATGATCCATCAAGATAGGTGAAAAAATCCACTTTCAGGCCTGTAAAAAGTTAAACAACCCTATATTGAATCAACTGTTAATCTTTTTTCCTGGAGCCATATAAATATCAGGACAATGTCCAAGAAACACAATTATTTTCCAGACATATTTCTAACTAGTATTTGTTGGCTTGCTTTTATTTTCTTTAGGTCATCCAAATATTTTTAGTGGCAAGCCGCCATTGTTTCAGAGGGCTCAGGGCATCTCTAGCAGACAAATATTCTTCTTCTAAAGGTGATGGGATGACTTCCAGATTCTAGATGCTCAGCTGGGCTCACAGATGTACAGAAAGAGAGAAGAAGAAAAGCATTCATCTATCACCACAAAATAACTGAGGATTAAAGTTCATGCCCTGTTAACAATGCTTTTCTTGTTCGTTCAACAGAAGGACTTTCTTCCTAGTTTGTAAAGTTGTTCTCTGCCTAATGAGCAATTAAAATAAAATGTTTCTACATCAAAGTAATGCTCAGTAGTATTGCATCAGTATCAACCATTTCTTACTTTGCCTTCAAAGGCAGTAAACACATGAGAGCTAGAATATGCAGAGGCAAAACAAAGTGTAAAAATTAATTTAAAATACAGAAATATCATAGATATATTAGAGAAGACATGGTTTAAGACTTTGATTTTCATCTAGCATTGCTATACCTGTCATTGTTTTTTGGTCTTGTCTCCTTAATTCCCAGAGCCAGACTGGGTACAATAACCAGAAAATGCATCTAGGATATTTTTATATTCTTACAGGGCAGCCTGATCCAATACAGGATCACTGCATGAAAAGGCCAAGAAATCACTTTTCTTCATTCTGGATATAAGCAGGCAAATTTCCCTAGGGAATTTTCTCTGGGTAAAAATTCACTGGGAGTGTTGCAACTGAAGACTTTGCAGCTTTTCCATGTACTTGGATTGGAGATTCAGCTGCCCACAATGGCATTACAGCTGGGCTTCCTGAAACAAAGATTGGATTTCTTGGGGCAAGAAAGCTTCCTGGCACATGACTCAAGAAACAAAAAATAGCGGGGAAACAAAAGCTAGTTATCCCTGGCTAAGGTGTTGGCAAGATGTACTTCTATGCATCAGAAGTGCCACACTGGGAGAAAAGTCCATTGGGTGGGGAACCAGGAAATGCACAAAAGAATAACTTAAGAAAACCCAGAAATGAACCAGTACTCCAATAACTCCCCCTTCTGGCTGTAGCATACTTCATTGTCACTATATCACTTCTTCCTCTTCTCACAACAGACAAAGGGTTGCATAAAAAAGCACTAGCTGTGTCAAGAAAGCAATATTTAAGCACCAGCCATTAGGAAGCTGATTTGCAGCGTAACTCCTCTGAAGTTTGACCAGGAAATCACCTCTCAGGATTAAGGAGACATTTCATAGGGAAGGGAAGCCTATCAGTATAGCTCATGCCATCAACTGAGAACGTTACATGCAGAGAGGAAAGGGCTCTCCTTTTTCCCCTCCCAAATTATGAGTGAACAGTTATTCAATAGCAATAGCATTTAGACTTATATACTGCCCTATAACACTTTACAGTACTCTCTGAGCGATTTACAATATAAGCATCATTTGCATATTGCCCCCAACAATCTGAGCCCTCATTTTGATGAACTTGGAAGGATGGAAGGATGGAAGGCTGAGTCAACCTTGAGCCCCATCCGAATTGAACTCCAGGCTGTGAGCAGTCTTTGCCTGCATTCTAATCACTGCACCCCCAGCCCTCCTTTCCTTCTTAAGGGGGTGGGTGGTGTTAGTGGGGCAGTCTTTTAGATCGGGGCTCATCCGTGGAGTTTCTATTTCTCACGGGATGGGAAGGGGAAAAATTTGCTTCCCGACTTCACTGAATAAACAGATGAGTTTACAACAGGGGTGAAATGCTCCCAGTTCGGACCGTATCACCCGATCCAGTAGCAACAGTGGCGGGGGGTTTGGAGAACCGGTAGCAATCGCCGCACGAGGCTCTGCCCACCCCCCCCAGTTGTCATTACTTCCTGGTTTTACCAGGAAGTAATGTGTTTTGTACCCTCTGCGCATGCACAGAAGGTTTTGCTTTTTTGCTTATAAAAGTAAAAAAAAAGGCTCTGACAATCACAGCTGTACCTCGCAATCATCAGAGCCTTTTTTTTACCTTTTAAAAACATTTTTTTAACAACCTATTAGGCTGAATAGGTTGTAAAAAAATGCTTTTAAAAGTAAAAGAAAAGATTGCACACCACAGCTGATCACCCCCTCCGCATGCTGTTCTACTTACCCCATGCCTCCTTTTGGCATGCACTGCACGCGCGCACCTCATATTTGGTGCATGGTGCGCACTGTGTATATGTGTGCGCAGTGCACATTTGGCACATGGCACACATGTGCAGCCAGCAAACTGGTAGTAAACTGGTTCAGCTTTCACCACTCATTTACAATATACTGTTCAAGACAAGCTGACTCCAGTTCACTTGCATGGAAAGTAAAAATAAGAAAATAGGAAGAGCAGCATTCTTTGCTTTCTATTTCTGCTGCCATACTTGGCTCAAGGAAGATGAGGACCTATTGCTAAGGCCAAAACCAACCTATTGCAGGCCATACATAAAATAATAGATTTATAAAATTGGAAGGAGCCATTTCAGTCCTTGGGTCTAACCCCTGATCAGTACAGTTAAAACATCCTTGACAGACAACTGTCACAATTATGCTTGAATTCATCCATTAAAGAGATGGCTGCGAGCAGTAATTGGTCTCAGTGTTAAATCTATTGTTGCAGATGAAAAGTTCCCCCTGCCAGCTTCCATTGCAGCACCTCCTTTCTTGGATCTGGCAACTTTTCTTCCTTTGGCATACTCCGAGGTGTCTGAAGTGTGTGGCTACCTGTTTGTTCCTTCTGTGCAATTTGGGGGGCGGAGCAGGGGAGGGAAGAGTAGAGAAGAAAGTGCCTGATGCTTCCTGTTCAACTTGTTTTTGCCATTGTTGTTTCCATTACCATAACTTAGTATGCACCAGTAGTGGTTTGCTACCAAATTACTCTTATTAAGGAGTGTTAAGTTTCCATGAAACTCCAAACGTTAGAATACACAGTTGCTACATCCCTACTGTTTGTATCCCTCTCCTGGGAGTAAAGCTATTGTCCAAAGCACCAGAGGGCAGGATAAGAAACAATGAATGGAAACTAATCAAGGAGAGAAGCCAACCTAGAATTAAGAAGAAATTTGCTGACAGTTAGAACAATTAATCAGTGGAACAACTTGCCTCCAGAAGTTGTGAATGCTCCAACACCTGAAGTTTTTAAGAAGAGATTGGACAAACATTTGTCTGAAATGGTATGGGGTTTCCTGCATAAGCAGGGGGTTGGACTAGAAGACCTCTAAGGTCCCTTCCAACTCTGTTATTCTATTCTATTCTGCTTATTTCTATGAGGATATCTCTGTTCTTTGAATCATTGAAAGCAAAACACAAATACAGCAGAGAGACAAAACAAATTTAAAATTGAAATGAACTTAATGAAATTGTGTGCCAAACTACTGTAATGTACATTCATATTAATAGCTATTATAATGCTGCTACAAGAAGGCTTGCCCTGAAATCTGGAAATACGATCCCCATTATTGCATCAGAGTGAAACCAATGACGATGACGTAGAAAAATAACATGAATTGTATTAAGCTAATACATACAACGCTATCTGACCATCTCTCAGTAATTGGCCGTATTGTTAAAGGGTTGTTATGGATAAAAGGTTTTCCCTGTCAGTTTTCATTGAAGCACTTCCTTTCTTTGATCTGACATTTTTTCTTCCTCTGGCATGAGCTGAAGTATCTGAAAGTTAGCTATTCCAATTCTTTTGACTCTTCGAACTTGGAACTTGCTTCAAAAATATGACAGGTAGTTCTCAAAAAGGATCTCAAGATACAACTTCAGGCCTCAGTTCGTTTTCACTCTTGTTTTTTAAAGTACAGTTAGTCCTCAACCTTATAACAATGGTTTACTGACCATTCGAAATTACAGTGGCACTGAAAAAAGCGACTTATGACCATTTTTCACACTTATGACCGTTGCAGCATCCCATGGTCACATGATCAAAATTGATGCTTGGCAATTGACTCATATTTATGATGGTTGCAATGTTCTAGGGTCATGTGTGATCATCTTTGGTGGCCCTTTGACAAGCAAAGTCAATGAAGAAGCCAGATTCACTTAATTAACCATGTTATTAATTTAACGACTGCAATGATTCACTTAATAACCGTGGCAAGCAAGGTGGTAAAATAGGCAAAACCCACTTAACAACTATCTCAATGAGCAACAGAAATGTTGGGCTCAATTGTGGTAGTAAGTCAAGGACTACCTGTACCATCTGTAAAAAGGTTTACATTTTCTCTTATTACTTTTTCAGATTGTATGACTTTGCTACCATCTAGCAGTTATCCAGATTTTTGCAACCCCAAATCTGGTTGCTCTACTTTATTAAATGTAGGATGGAATGTATTGAAGAATTCAATTATGTTACAGTCATTATAGTTCTATAATATAAATTTCAGTTCCAATTATAGTCCAATTTAAGCTGTCCATTAGACATGGATTTTGACTTCATTTATTTTGCATTTAGCAAATCTTACTTATCCCTAAATAGGTCAATTCAAATTGATGCTGTTTATTCTTTTCTAGTAATACTGTTCTCAAAAGCACATTCTTTTTCAGTACGTTTTACATTTACTGTATTTGCTGTATTTGGAACAGCAAAGTTATAGTGTCCAAGATCTCATTGCACAAAAGAATTCCTCGTAGCCAGAGAGACAAAGACAAGTTAGCAAATAGACTCAGAAGTCAAAAGCAAAACCAGGTCAAGACTTAGACAAGGGTCTGGAGATCAATATTTAAGATTCAAGCAGAAAAAGACGGGCGCACTGACTGTTGGATAATCAATGTTGACAAATTAACACAATTAAGACAGTCAGTGAAGAGCTACTCTTAACCAAAGACAAGTCCTTGCAGCAGCTACTATTTCATCTATACTCAGCTGGTGTTTTTTAAAGCTCCCTCAGGTCTAATTGTAAGGTCATCTAACCACATTGGATTACTCTCAGGTTTCTCTCATCTTTACAAAGCTCTCCCTTACAGTTTGTCAGGGACCATTCTTGGGACTGCATTAGTGGGTCTAAATCAATTCATAATGCAATGGGATTATTTTATTTTTCTTCTTCCTCTCAGAAAGCTGCTATGCCAGGAAGGGCTTCTTTTACATTTGATGAATAGTGAACATCCAGTTCCACAGCAACAAAACAATCAATGCTTTGACTTTATAAAGTAGTTTGCTCCCATGTGCTCCCTTTTCTATTTTGATTGCTTGGATACTAGCTTATGTACCCCTGAAGCTTGGTAAACAGAGTTTTGACTTCTCAATTCTGAAAACAGCTCTTATTTTCTTTCTTGTAAATCTTTTATAAATATATATCAATTATATTTATAATAACACAATTATAAATATAATCAATTATAAATATAATAACACAGGTATTGTAGAATAGCACTGGATGGTGCTTGTGTAAGTATATGCTGTAAATCCATTGCAAAGGATCTTGGAACTTGGATTGAGGCAGATTTCTAAGAGGTCTAGTAGTGTATGGAGAGTAGGCATTAATGACTTACAATAGTTTGCAAACTATTTTCTGTAACTTGTTATTCTCTTAATATTTCCGTGTTGTCAATATTATTTTTTATGTTGGTACTTCCCAGTTTTGATTTGGAATTGAAGACTTAAAACTGGGTTAGCAGCTTAGCTTTATGAGGTATTTGAAGGGAATATGGTAATTCCTGCATTATTATGCTAAAAATACTATTATTTCACATACTATAAGTGCAGTCACTCTGATCCACTTAAGGTGACTGAAAAATGGAATTTCTCCAAACTTGTTGGTTATTTTTAAATTATCCTTATGCTTTGGAGCGTAACATATAACTATTTCCAAACCATAGATTCCTATTTCAGTACACCTCCACATCTTTCTAGATCAGGCATGTCCAATTTTTTGACTTGTCTAGTCTGCACTGAGTGTAGAGGAATTGTCTTGGGTCACATGTAAATAACAAAGTTCATGTATTTTGGGGGGTCTTGTGGGGTCATATTATTAACTGTCCAGCGGCCCACGTCTATGGGTTGGACATGCTTGTTCTAGATGATACCATTTTATGCTTCTCATATAATTCTCCCCCCACCTCCCGTTTTAATTTTCTTATTGAAACCAAGAAATCTAAGCTGCTCAAAAGTTTTTCTGGATTGGGATAGTAAATAATGAAATCAACAGGTAACCTTTCTAGTTACGTAGAGAAGGTATATAGAGAAGCTATCAGTTTTAATTGTATCCATGCCACTAGTCCTTGCTAACAGTAAGGTGGTACCAGTCAAAATTGTTATCCACTTTAATTCTTAATTTCTTCTGAGTTTTGCTTATGTCTAGAAAGTTATCTTCCATCTTATGCATTTGCATTCATTCAGGCAAATGTAAAACTTACAACAGAGCCATAGTTTACTGCTAGAGTCTGTAGAGACCATGGAAGGCCAAGGCCAATTAGAATATCAAAGACATTACTTCCGATGGAGTTAGAAACGGCCATGTCACCCATTCCTGCAACACAAGAAAATAGATAAGTCAGAATTACTGCAAAACAGAACTACTGAAGCAGATCTCTAAATCCATAGCTGGGCACTGCTTTTATTATGACCAGCTAAGATGTTGTAAAAGCATATATAAGCTTTCTTCAGAACAAAGTATAAGCAGAAGTTGAGAAATTGAGAAATTACTATTACAATAAGTATTATTATAGAGAAATTTTAAAAGCCTCCCTAACATTTGTCTTTTGGGGTGAATGGAGGGGAAGGTGCTTTGAGGATTCCTGTTCATCCTGTTTTTTGTCATTGTTTTCATTAGCATAATTTAGTATGCAGCAATCGTGGTTTGCTACATACTGTTTTCAATAAAGAGTTTAAAGTGAACTTTCCCCTCTTAATTACAGCCCTGAAATGACTCACTAAATTTTACTATAATCCTGACTGAATACTAACTATAATTTTGATTTAACTCCAACATGACAGTATATATTTACAAATCTAACCCAACAATATATCCCATAAATATCATTAAAACTAACTTTAATGATAACCCTGATCCCTAATTTAACCATACCCAATACAATATGCTAATTTAAATTTAAACTTAATATAAAACATTTAACCCATTTCAAATCTACCTTTTCTCCTGACTGATATTAAATTGAAATTTAACCTTAACACTAAAACTGAAACAAACATTTTTATTTATTTATCATATTCTTTTTGGGTGCTCATCTCACAAATTGTGACTGAGCCATTACAATCAAACCATAAAATTGATTTTAAAAAAATCAACAAATAGTATAATTAAAATGCTAGAAAAGAGCATCAGATTATAGTTATGTGCAATGGAGCTACCACATCAGATCACAATTCACTTGTGGCCTCCTGTTGATACAGTCAGGTTTTGAAGGACTTCAGAAGGTGGGCAGAGATGGGGCCAATCTCACTTTGAGAGATGATGCTCCACAGAGTGCATGCCACAGCAGAAAAGGCCCATCTCCTGGCTCCTGCCAGATGTAACTCTTTGGCAGATAGGACCTACAGCATACCTCTTCTGCTGGACCATATAGGATGAGATGTAGTGGGGAAGAGGCAGTCCCTTAAATAACCTGGCCTGTGCTATGAAAGGCTCTAAAGGTCAAAGCACTGGGATTAGAATTTACCTTAATTCTAACCCTAATGGTAAATTCCAATCCTAAAAAAAACTGTAGCACTAAGGAGTCTGATAGCCACATAGTTCCAACTTCAACATGTTTGGTTGCAATTTTCTACTCATTTTCTGTTTTTAAAATACAGAATTAAATCCTGTACAGCTAGAATTCAGTGTGGGAAGGGTGATAATCTTGGCATGCTTGCTGCTGACATATTTGTTTTTGGCAGTCATGTGATTTGCACGGCCTCGGTTTCCCAACATCACATTCTTTGCCATATGTTGCATCACAGGAATATTATGTCTCCAGCATAATACAAGTAAAGTTGTAGAGATGACAAAATCTAGAGCCCTCCAATTTAGAAGTTAGGCCAATACATTTAATATTGGGATAGGTGAGCCAAAATATAAAGTGGACGAGGCTATGATTTTCAGCACTTATGATCCGTAGTGTTCTGAGGGCTACAAAAAAAGAGAGAAAGAAAATGAAAAGAAAAATAAGGAGGATGGAATTATAAAGGAAGAAGAAAAGGCAGAGGTGTGGCCCTATATTTCAAATTGTCATCTGCGTAATCCATCATAACATACTTATGGTGAAAAATCAAAGAGAGATGGGAAAGAGAACGAAAAGGGCATGCAAGTTTGGAGACATTCCTTATCCTTCTTCATTATTATTTTTTTGGCTACCTATCTGAACAGAGATTACTTTTTTCCATATTATGAATATATATTCTCTATTGTAGAAATTGTTATTTCTTTACCCTGAAGCAGAATTAAAGAATGCCTTTTAAATATCTTCAAGGATTCTGCAATATTCATATATAACAAATTACAAATATACCTTGTCTTGCCACAATAAGGCTTGCCATACAATCTGGTACACTGGTTCCAGCTGCCAGAAATGTGATCCCCATTATCACATCTGGAATACCCAAAGTGAAACCAATGATAGTCACCTAGAAAAATAAAATGAATTGTTAGGTTGCTTAAACACTTATCTATAATACCATTTAGTTTTCAGTGAGGTGTTCTGTGGATGGAGACACTTTAGGTTTTTCCACTGATCATCATGTGGCTACAACTCATTTCTGCAAGAGCAGTAGTACTTATTAGAACACTTTGGCTGAAAAAAGTATTAGATATAATTGGATTCCAAGAAGCCTGTGCTGCAACTGGTTTAGGTGATATTATGGACGAAACCTAGAATAGGGAGTTTGCAAGTATACTGAGTGCACTCTCTGGTCTGCTGCAGTATACAGACTTTTAATGAGTTATTTTGCTGACAAAATATGATATATTCATATTATCTGGGTGACATCTTTCATATATAGTCAACTATGAGGGTGTTTAATAGCTAACAATAGCTAGATTTAATCAGTTTCAACTGTGATGCTTGAATCCAGTGGTGAAATCCAATTTTTTTTACTACCAGTTCTCTGGGCGTGGCTTGGTGGGCGTGGTGTGGCTTGGTGGGCATGGCAGGGGAAGGATACTGCAAAATCCCCATTCCCACCCCACTCTGGGGCCAGCCAGAGGTAGTATTTGCTCCAGAACCTGTCAGAACCTGCTGGATTTCACCCCTGCTTGAATCACTGTCTCCTTAGAGGATATGCTGTATAATTAGTCCCATGGATCCTTGCTCAACTTCTTTTGAAATTTCTAGCTGAGAGTAAATATATTTTATTTAGTGAGATAAATGTTTCCCAGAGCACAAGTTGCCTCCTTGTTTAAAGGAAACCTCTTTAGATTGCCTTCAAGCCCTGAGAGGTGGGCAACTTGTTAGGATTGGCTAGAGGATGTGGATTTTTACAAAAAGATTTGGGAAACGCACATAGGACAGACTGATTGTATAAATTTTTCTGTCTTGTAAGAATAGGCATAATTATTTGGGGGAGGAGGAACAATGAAAGAAATTTGTTTTTCCTGAGATTTGTGGGGAAGGGAATGCCCACAAGTCTATTTTAAGATACACACCATAGTTGTGTGCTTTTCCTAACTCAAAATGGCAGAAAACGGTATTTCTGGTTTTTTGCAATTATGATGAAGGGATGGCAAGGATTATTAACCAAGGAAGGGCCACAAGGACACCTGGGGTATGAGGTTTGTCACTCCTGACATCATTTCACTGATTGCTTGGCAACTGTTGGGAGGACAATAATATTTTCCTTATGAGCTTCTGGCTGATTTGTGCTGAAAACAAAGGATAGATATTACTGTGAGAAGACAGTGCATCTACCGAATCTAAAGCTATCTTACTCAAGCCTAATACATACCATCCAGACCATTATATAGGAAAAGGCTGCAATCCAGAGTGTAGAGGAAGCAAAAGTGACCAAGAACCACTTCTCCCAGTAAGGTTTGCTACAGTTGGGCACCGTGAAGTATAACAGCAAAGATAGAGGCCAGGTGAAGAGCCACTTGATAATTTCTATTATGCCAGCTGTAAAAATAAATCAATACATTTTATAAGAACCAAAGAACTTTACTTGCACTTCTTATGCCACACTTTTATAAATAATCAAAGCTATGCTAAAAACAGCAGTGGAGATTATGGTTAGTCAAAAGTATAGATATCTGAGTAATTCAGGTCAGCAAACTTTCATATATTGCAGAAAAGATAGAGAGACATGAGATGATGGATGGACGGACGGATGGACGGACGGACGGAGAGATATACCTTTATAGACTTTATAATAATAGTCAAAGACCAACAGTTTAAAATAATGCTGGGCAACAAAGATTCTTCTTCCTGAACACTCCTAGATGTATTTTACAGGGGTTTGGCTGCTAATCATTAAAATAACATGCAAATTAATCTATCACATATTGTTTTATTTAAACTATGATTTTACACAACAGCAATGTACATCCTTTAGTATATGTTGGATACATGAAAGTACAACTGGAATATTTGTGGAAATCTAAAAGTAGTGGTTCTACTTGGAATGCAGCTCCGATAAACCAAGTAATGTTGCTACATATGTAAATGAGACAGTCATGCAAGAGAGTCATATTACATTAAAAAGAAATGGCTACTCTGAAAGAATTAGAATTCCAGGACATAAAAATGTGGCATGTGACCTGACAAAGATATTTTTGCCTCTGCTTCTCATAAAATTTGGACTCATGAAAAATTTTGTGAAGGAGATAAACAAGGAAGGTTTTCATTATTTGAGACAGATGTTTCCAAGAATAACTGATGCCACATTTAAGGAAGGCAAATTTGTTTGTCCATAGATCAGATATGTGTCATCAATGACAAGTGGTTCGAAGATCTGTTAGTGGGGTCAAAGAAAATCCTGGAAAGTATTTAAGGATGTCATTGAGAATGTTCTTGGCAACTGCAGAGTATCAACCTAAATTCATCTAGTTAACAAGCTTCCTACAGCACTAAAAAACCATGAAATACAACATGCCATTGAAGATTCATTTTATCCATTCACCCTTGGACTTCTTTCCTGAAAATCTAGAGGGAATCTGTGCGAATATGGTGAAAGGTTTCACTGAGACATTGCCACAATGGAAAAACAGTATCAGGGCAACTGAAATCCATTAATCCTGGTTGACTATTATTGGACACTGCAGTGAGATGCATTGGACACTGAGTGCAAATGAAAATCAGCAGCAAAATACTTTTAGACCTGTTGAACTCATGCACATGTCAGAAACATTATGCAATTAAATACATTATAGCCGTTCAAAGTTAATTCAATATTTCTCAAGATTCCTATGTGAAGGGATCTATCATTATCATCAAAAGTTTTTCAGGAAGCAAAACTTTTGGAAAAAAAGTGTTCTCCACTGTAACATATAGGGAATGACTATAAGTTAAAAAGTTAATCTATCTGATTCCATAGATAGATTAACTAGATTGATCAATGGTAAAAAAGATTCAGAATTTTATAATGGATTTTATAATATTCTGGAAATTATGGTACGATTGGGTCCAGAAAAGGTGGGATTGGGTCCAGAAAAGGTGGGATAGAACAGATATATGATGTATATATATGATGGCAAGTATGTATGTATAAAGGAATGACTTTATATTTATGGACAATGTACTCACATTACACCATGGTGGCAGGATTGTATATTTCATTTGGGTATTGATGCATAGAATACATTAATTTATTTTTTTTAAATATAAGTTAAAAAGGAAAGAAAAGGAGGGTGGGGACTGAATACAATAACTGAAGACAATACACTGCAAATTTTTACAGGATTTGATTCAGTTAGGTTCTCTGGCTTCTGACAGCAAACATAGTACAAAATTTACCCTTGCCTGGAAAACTTCACTGAACTGATCCCATAGTAAAAAGTGCATTGCCAACGCAAATATCATTCAGGTTGAAGGGTTATCAATTCCACTGTCCAGGGACGATTGATTGGCAAATACTATCATTATTATCTTTTTTTTTGAAAAGTTTTTTATTTATTTTTAAAACATAAAACATAACACAACATCTTTTTGGAGCAAGAGTTTGGCCCAGTATAATATAGATATAAATTCCCAATTTCATCGATTAACATCGACATAGAAAGAATAACAGAATAGCAAAAAAGAAAAAAAATACAAAACAAGACAAAACAAAACCCAAATCTAGACCCAATTTTTCCCATCCAATCTAACATCTTATTCTAACATTTAAGTTTTTATTATGTAGTCACTTTAACTCTTAAACTTCAAATCCAGACAGCACTTTATAGTATTCGTTTATCATTTTAAACAATCAATATTTCATATATTTTCTGTACTTCAAAGACCCAAATCAAATCAATGTTTCTTTTAGAACACATCTAATAACCAATATAAAGTATTTCATTCCTCTCTGAAAAACATTTTAAAATCAATATCCATTCTTCAAAAATATTTCCTTCAGTCCTCCTAGGTTTATTTTTAGCTGGATTGCAGCTTAATTAGCTTGTTTCCAGGGATGCTTTCCTCCACTCCTATCCTTATTTATTGGCTGGATCACAGTAGAATTTAACTGCTTCCAACATTTTCTCCTTCACTCCTCCTATTTTTATTTTTGGCTGGATAACAGCTTTTCAGCTGTTTTCCAGGGATGCTTCCCTCCACTCCTAACCTATATTTCGCTGGTTCACAGTTTAGCTTTAACTGCTCCCCAGTATATCTCCTCCTCTCCTCCTAGGTTTATTTTTGCTGGATCACAGCACCATAAGCTGTTTTCCAGGGATGCTTTCCTCCACTCCTTACCTTATATTTAACTGGTTCACAGTTTAGCTTTAACTGGTCCCCAGCATTGCCTCCTCCACTCCTCCTAAGTTTATTTTTAACTGGTTCACAGCTTAGTTAGCTGTTTTCCAGGGATGCTTACCTCCACTCCTTACCTTATATTAACTGGTTCGCAGTTTGGCTCTAACTGCTCTCCAGTGTTTCCTCCTCCACTCCTCCAGTTTATTTTTAGCTGGTTCACAGCCTTGTCAGCTGCTCTCCAGGGATGCTTTCCTCCACTCCTAACCTTATATTTAACAAATTCACAATTTAATTTTAATCATCTAATTCCCCAAATCATACTTCTTTAACAAATTAAGATGATAATACGTTTTGAAATATGTCTTCTTTTCTACTCTCTCTTGGCCAATTCACCATAGTTATAGAATCTGTAAACAAATCTTATTGTTATTTAAAAATTCATACCCATTCTCTTATTTGCTATAAAAAACCCAACATTTTAATACAACTTTCAAATCTATTTTCTATAACCATTAAAATACTTATTAATACTTTTTAGAGAATTCTTTCGAAGTATTCACATTTTTTCTATTAATCACATTTCTTGTTTTAAAAATGAGCGTGTAAATAATTCTTAACAATATTCAAAGCTTCATTCACATTTTCTTATTTTCTATAAAACACAATATTTTAACCGCTTTAAAGAAACAGTTTTCTATAATTATTAACTCTATCAGTAATTCTTATTAATAATCAAAAATTTGTTCATAATCTTTATATTTCTTATATCTTACAACATTTTAAACCATGCTTATTAGAAAAAAAATATTATTTTCTTTTTAAGAGAAATTTCTTTCAAAGTATCCACATTTTTTCTATAGCAGTATTCCTCGCTTTGGTAAGTTTAAAAAAAGAAAAAAGAGAGAGAGAGAGGGAAATAGAGGTATGACAAAGAATATCAAAGGAAAAGATTCAAAAGAAAGAAAAAAGGGAAAAAGGAAAAGCAAAAAGAAAGGAATGAGATAGGAAAATAATACAAAGCAAAAAAGAAAAAGGTAGAAAGGAAAGAGAGAGAGGAGAGAGAAACTCTCTTCCTTACATTGTTTAAGAATCAAATTACATGGAAAACATTTACATCCATTTTAATCAAACTATAGTGTTTTTCTCTGTCCAAACTCCTTCTTCTTTTTTTTCTTTTTCTCCTGTTTCCAGTTCTAATATTCATAAAGTTATAAAGACTAACAAATTTAGTTCTTTTGTATTCCATATATGGTCTCATCATGTCCTCTTCTGGGGGTATGCCCTTCTTCTTCATTATAGCACCATTAATCAGCATTTTTAACTGTTCCAAATATCTTCTTCTTCCCAACTATCCATAATTAGTTCAAAAACAAGTTTGGGTACATCCAAAATCAAACCTCTTTAGTTTTTCCTCAATATACTCCAGTTCAAGAAATAAGGGACAAAGTTTCTTCTTCAAACAGCAAGGAATACACAATTTGCAATTTCCACTTTCACTTCTGTTAACAAGCGTTCATCTTAGACTTCCTCCGCTTATTATCCTCGCAGCTTTTTTTTAAAGAGACATTCCATTTCCTCTTCTCCTTCTTTCTCTTTACAACTAATCCATTCTCCTTAATAACCAAAGATCCATCTAAAAAAACATTTAATTCCAAAGACAAATAATAATATTATCGTCCTTTAAAGGGTCTTCTCTTCTCCTTGTTAATTATTTTGGATCTTTCGCCCAAATCGTTCTTAGCCGCTGTTAGGGCCAGGGCATTATTAGTTCCAAATATTTGAAGGCTGTTCCCGCCTGGGCTGATCTTACTCACCCAGCATTCAAACAGCTTGCTCCAGCATCTCCTCCTGCACTTTGCTTGTCCCGGCTGCTGTGGCTTTGGGGCAGCCGCCATGGCTGCCTCTCCCACCGCCACCGGCATAGAGGGTTATCCTCCGGCCTCGAGGAACTTGCTCGTTCCTCTTGGCCAGCCTAGGAGGTCCCTCTTTCTCCCCCTGTCCCTACAGGGCAGGGGAGGTCCGCAGACCTACCAGCGGGGGCTAAACAGACAGGATTTTCGTGGGGCTCTGAGGAGCCCTGCTATTCCGCATCTGAGCACCACGGCGCCAACCAGAAGTTCCTCCATTATTATCTTGATTTCCTATTAGAACAGAACTTGGGAGAGAATGTTGTTACATCCTTGTTAACAGCATTGAGGGGACGGTATCTAAGTATACCAGAATGAATATTCTTTGGTATGAAAATACAGAATCTGAAACATATTTAGGGATGGGGAAAGGTGGCTATATAAAGTCAAACTAGAAGTAATATGAGATTGTAGTGTTATCCATTTGCACACTGAGGTCTTTAATTTTTTGTGTAATTTCAGTTCTAGGTCAGCAGGCATAGACCTTGATGAATAAGATTGCCATAAAGCAGGAAAGAAGAAAATTTACAGGATCCAATCTGGGTTGGTCACCAAGAACAGAGGTTTAGTCTTCAAAGCTTTCAGACTTGTGCTGGAGCCCATCCTCAGGCAACTTCTCCCTAGTGGAGTGTGTAGAAGACTAAACCTCTGCTCCTGGTGACCAATCCAGATTGGATCCTGCAACATTATCCTGGGACATGTATATTCATCTTCATTCGTAAGAAGAAATTTGGTGCTGCTCTGAAGAAATGTTACTTTTTAGGAGTATATGACTTGCACTAGAAATTCTTCTCCCCAACATTTGCTTGAACCAGTATTTTAACAAGCATAGCCTCAAGCAGGCATCAAAGAGCAAGCATCTAAAAGAAGGAGAACATTGTTAACTGAGTATGGGACTCAGAATGTAATTTCCAAGAATTTGAATTGTATTAACTCTAATGAGGGGACAGCTTTGTATACAAAATGATATATGCATTTCAAAACAAGTATACAATAATAAAATCAAAACAACCTTTTTTTTTTATTGAAAAAGTTTTAACAATACAAATTTTCCCCCTTTTCCCCCCCCTCCCTAGCCACAGATTGTAGAATACATATAAAAAGAATATATAAATCCTTCCCATCCCCACCCTAACCCTCCCCCTCCTCCCTCTTCCCTCCCCCCCTTGACTTCCATTATATGCAATATTAATATTCCCAAACAATATATATGTTATTCAAACTTCCATATCTTTTTTCTATGTTTACTAACATACTAACATATTCGTCTCAGCTAAAAGCGATATAATATTTTCTAGTCTGATACTTATTCTGTACATACTCAATCCATAATTTCCATTCCTGTATATACTTCTCATGCGTCTGATCTTTTAAAAAAGCTGAAACCTTTGCCATTTCTGCAAATCCAGCCATCTTCTGGGTCCATTGATCAACCGTCGGTAAAACATCACTCTTCCAATGTTGGGCAATCAACAACCTAGCTGCTGTCACCATATACAAAATCAATTTAGTTTCACCCAGTGTAAAGTCTTTAACTATACCCAATAAAAAAAATTGCGGAGAAAATTGTATTTTTTTCTTTAAAACATTTTGCATAACCCACCAGATTTTTATCCAAAAAGCCCTCACTTTCCTGCAGGTCCACCAGATGTGATAATATGTAGCATCTAAACAATCACATCTCCAACATTTTGGCTGCACATTAGGGTACATGCTAGACAATTTCTTGGGGTCTAAATGCCATCTATAAAACATTTTATAAAAATTTTCTCGTAAATTTTGTGACTGTGTAAATTTAACGTTCTGAACCCATATTTTTTCCCATGTTTCCAACATAACTGGTTGAGAGAAATTTTGTGCCCATTTAATCATACAATCTTTAACTAGCTCATTTTCTGAGTCTCTTTCTAACAAAACATTATAAACTCTCTTAATGTGCATTGGACCTGTCCGCTTTATCTGTTCAACCAATTCTACTTCATATTCCATTAAACCAGTTTGTTGATCTTCTTTCCATCTCATCTGTAATTGATTGTACTGCAACCAAGTCAACGATTTCCCTTCTTCCAACAGCATATCCAAAGTCTTCAATCGCCACCTGCCCTCTTCAAAGTAAAGTAGCTCTTTATATAAGAAACCCCCGAGTGACTTAATATTTGTATTCCACATGGTATCAGCGAGATCCAGCCAAAACGGAATCTTATAATCCCAATTAGTTCGGTGCCTTCTCCAGACTCTCAGCAAGGCATTTCTAAGTAGATGACTGTTAAACACTTTATCCACTTTGGTATCATAAAATAAGTATGCATGCCAACCACAAACCAGGTCATGACTTTCTATATTCAACAAGTCAGTCTTAGTTTTCCCAAACCAATCACTTAATTGTATCAATGCAGTTGCTTCATAATATAGTTGAAGGTTTGGGAGTTTAAGACCACCTCTCTCACGAGTATCTTGCATTATTTTCAATTTAACTCTTGGCTTTTTATCATTCCAAATGAATTTGTTCAGTCCTTTTTGCCATTCTAGCAATGGTTTGTCTGATTTAAGCACCGGTATCATTTGAAATAAAAAGATCAGTCTAGGTAAAACATTCATCTTTACTGCTGATATTCTTCCAAGCAGTGATAACTGCAGTTTCTTCCAGTTTTGCATATCTTTTTGTATCTTTTGCCACAGAGCCTCATAGTTATTTTGAAACAGTTTAGCATTGGAGTCTGTGATTTGTACTCCTAAATATTTGACCTTTGAAACAATCTCGAAGCCTGCCATTCTTTCCAGTTCCTTTTTTTTGCTCTCTGTCAGATTTTTGACAATCATTTTAGTTTTCTTCTGATTCAACCTGAAACCGGATACCATGCCATAATCTTCTATGATATTTTTCATCTGGATTATTGAGTTCATAGGTTGTGATAGGGTAACAACCAGGTCATCTGCAAATGCCTTAGTTCTATAGTCCTTTTGCCTTATAGCTATTCCAGTCAAGGAATTCGAATCCCGTATTGCGTTGAGTAAGACTTCTAAAGTTAAAATAAATAATAACGGGGATAATGGACAACCTTGTCTGGTGCCTTTTTGTATGTTAAAATTCGATGTTAAACATCCATTAATAATAAGTTGTGCATATTGCTCTTGATAGATTGCACCAATCGCTTGTATAAACCGCTACCCCAAATCCATTTTTTCCAAAGTCTTAATTATAAAGTTCCAATTCACTCGATCAAAGGCTTTTTCTGCATCCAAAAACACCAGCACTGCAGAGATCTGTTTATTCTTATCTAGATAGTCCATTAAGTCTATGACTTGCCTAACATTCTCCTTCATATATCTGCCTTCAATAAATCCTGCTTGATCATGGTGAATTATCTTTTGAATAACTGGCATCAATCTGTTGGCTAGTACTTTTGCAAAGATTTTATAGTCTGTGTTTAATAAAGATATTGGTCTATAATTTTCTGGTTTCTTAGGACCTGATTCTTCTTTTGGAATCAATGAAACAAAAGCTGTTTTCCATGAGGAAGGTATCTTACCTCCTAGTTGTATATTACAAAATAAATCTTTAAGATGCTGAATCATTTCTTCCTATAAAGTTTTATAATAAATTGCAGTTAAGCCATCCGTCCCTGGAGCTTTAGCTGTTTTTAATTGTTTTATAGCAAAACTAATCTCTTCCACTGTTATCAATTGTTCCAAGCTTTTCTTTTGAATCGTTGAAATTTTTGAGATTCTCTTGTTTTCTAAATATTCATCTATGATATTATTCTGTATGTCATCTTTAGCATATAACTTAGTATAATATTCCAAAAAGGCTTTTTTAATTAGATCTTGTTGATAAACTTCTTTATCAGCATATTCAGTACTATCAATAATTCGTGTCGATGCTTGTTTCCTCAAAGTATACGCCAACCACCTGCCCGGTTTGTTAGCGTTGGAAAAGGTATTATGCTTTGCAAATTGTAAGTTAGTTGCCGTTTGGTCTGCTATAAGCATTTGAAATTGATCCTTCAGAAGTTTTATAGCCATTTGCAATTTTCCATCTGTTGGTTTTTGTATCAATTGTTGTTCTTTCTTTTTTATCTCAGATTCCAATTGTAGTCTTTTCTTCTGCTGACTCTGCCTGTGTTTAGAATTCATTTGAATTAGTACTCCCCGCATATATGCTTTAGCTGCATCCCAAACTGTTTCAATAGGGGTACCTTTGTTCAGGTTAAATTTAAAAAACTCCTTTAAATGCTTTTTGAGTTCAATTATATTTTTTTCATATCTAAATAGATTCTCATTTACTCTCCAGGATCTTCTTTCTCTTTTACCCATCTCGATTTCCATCCAGACCGGACTGTGGTCAGTCAAAGTCCTAGGAAATATCTTTATTTTCTTTACTTTAGAAAGTAGATTAGAAGTTAAGAGAAAAAAGTCTATTCTGGAAAAGGATTTGTGCCTGTCTGAGTAAAAAGTAAAGTCCAGTTCATTTGGATTTCGAATTCTCCAAATATCTTTCAATTCCAAATCCTCTTTCAGTTCAAAAAAAGCTTGTGGTAATTTATTCCCTATTTTGGCCATGGTTTTTTTATCCAATCTAGGTTGGATTACTCCATTCCAGTCGCCCATTATTATAATGTTTGAGTAGTCCCAATCCAGAATTTTTAAATGAAGTAACTTGTAAAAATTTTCCTGCTGTTGATTTGGGGCATATATTCCGACCAACAAGATTGGTCCAGCATCTGTAATAACTTCAACTGCAATATATCTTCCATCTTTATCTGCTTCTATAATTTTAGCTACAAGTTTCTTATTTATATATATCACCACTCCATTCTTCTTTTCCAGATTTGAAGCAGCAAATTGCGTTCCCAATTTTGAATTTATCAAGTATTTCTAATCTTGCAATTTTACATGAGTCTCCTGTAAACAGATAACATCATTATGAAATTGTCTCAAATAGTGAAATATCTTCCTTCTTTTTTGCGGAGAATTCAATCCGTTAACATTCCAAGACAAAAATTTAAGTGCCATTTGACCCTGTCTGAAGTTTTGAGAGCAATTGTTGAAGATTCTCTCCTACGGTAGCAATCTTCGGTTTAGCTCCTCCCATGACTTCAGCTTGCTGCTTATCTTTAGGTCTTTTCTCACGCTGTGGCTTTATATATTCTTGCTGCTGTTGCTTCATTTGTTTAGACATTGCTCTGGTTATGCGTTGCTCTTCCACTTTGGATGTTGTTACTTCCAAAGCCAACGCCTCCTCTGTGATGGTTTTAGACATTTCTTCCAAAGGAGAAGCTTCAAATGGTGCAAAAGGGTCAACCACAACACCAGCTACTGCTCCCATTAATTCTCTTGCCTCCCTTTGCGACTGCCTTATTTGTGCTTCTGTTTCTTGATCAATATCAGCTTGTAATTGAGCTTCTTTATCTATTGGTGAAGATGTGCGTGGAGGAGGAGAGCCCGCTTTCAAAACGTTGTAATAAAATTCTTCTGCTTTTTCAATAGTGTTAAGGCGGTATCTCACTCCTCGCAGCCTGAGTATTACACCTATTGGGGCATCCCACCTAAATTGTATGTTCTGTCTTTTCAATTCTGTCACCAAAAATCCAAAATCCTTTCTATCTCTTAACATTTTAGGTGGTAGTTCTTTAAAAACTCCAATCTCACTTCCATCAACTTGAACTGTTGTAACAAAAGAATTTTGCAAGATTTCATTTCTCATTCTTCTATCTGTAAAATATATAACCACATCTCTAGGCAGTTGTCTTTGTACCGCCACACGAGAATTAACTCTGTAGACCTTGTCCATCTTGCACAAAACCAGATCTGGTTCCACTTTCAACATAACTGCCAAAGCCTCTGCACAAATTTTCCTAAGATCTTCCCTGGTGTTCTCTTTTACACCTCTCAATCTGATAGCATATTCCATTGATCGAAATTGCATCATAGTAATCTCATTTTGCATTTTTTGTGTAACTTCTTCAATTTCTATAATTTTTGAGTCAGAAGCTCTGAATTTGGTCTCCATCTCTGAGGCAAGATTCTCCACTTTTTTATCAATCTGCAACACTACCTCAGACAGGCCTTTAACCACTGTTTGAATATCTTGTTTAACTGAATCATATTTCTCTTGAAGCATTCCTTTAACCTCCTTCTCTGATCTTTGAATTTCTTTAATAATAATATCATATTGGCTTTCTTCCTTTGTCTGAGATTGCAACTGCGCTGTTTGAGGCTGTTTCTGTTTATGTGTGGGGGAGCCCCCCCCTGGTTGCTTTGTTGCCATTTTACCTCTTAAGGATCTTCCTTTTCCACAAACTCTAGCAACTTTTCCCAAAAAGTTCTCCAGATTCAATCAGGTCTATAAAAGTCAATTGGTATTTTTATTTTATGTTATTTTGTTTTTTGGATACTTCTGCCTCTTCCAGCCGGATTTGTTACTTTAAAATGTAGCCGGATACAGTAGTCAAATTACTTTCGCTTTCAGCTCTCTCCACTGAAAGCAAGCGCCATTTTTTTTCCTCCCCTTTTCTCAGAGCCAAATTACTTTCACTTTAAAAACTCTTTAAAATAGTCCAAAAAGCTTCCAATACTTGCTGTTTAGTGAGAAGTTTGAAATCTTCCTTATTTTTCGTTGTTATTAGTAATGCTGCCGCGCTGTCTTGTTCTGCTTTGAAGCAGAGTTTCCCAGTCGTCCGGAGCTTCAGCGGGGTGGATAGGGAGTCCCACCCTGTTAACTCCCCAGAAGCAAAAAAAGCTTTCTGGGGGTCTCACAGGGGACTCTACCTGCAGCCGCCGGCTCTCCTCACAAGCCCTTTACGTCTCGGAGTTTTTCGAGCCGTTTCAGTTGCCGAAACGGCTCTTTTACGGGCGATCGGGCTGGCGGTCTTCAAAGGACCGTCCGCAACAGCTGACGGCAACAGCGGAAGTCAAAATCAAAACAACCTTGATAATTCCCCCTTCAAGCCTGTCTTGTCAGTTGAAGGGAAAGTGATTTTCATTAAACTAATACTCAATCTGTAATAGGGTGCATTTAACCCCATCAAATGCTTTTTCACAAATGTCTAAGAATGAGCAGGACATGAGCAGGCGGCCCTTTCTTGATCGGGATTCCCTGTGCACAGTCACTCACGCCCTTGTCACTTCCCGCCTAGACTACTGTAATGCTCTCTACATGGGGCTCCCCTTGAAGAGCACCCGGAGGCTCCAACTGGTCCAAAATGCGGCCGCGCGGGTAGTGACGGGAGCAGCGTGGCGCTCCCACATAACACCGCTCCTGCGCGAGCTGCACTGGCTTCCGGTGGTCTTCCGGGTGCGCTTCAAGGTGTTGGTGATCACCTTTAAAGCGCTCCATGGCATAGGGCCTAGTTATCTCCGAGACCGCCTGCTGTCACCGATGACCTCCCATCGACCCGTGCACTCCCACAGAGAGGGCCTCCTCAGGGTGCCATCAGCCAAACAATGTAGGCTGGTGACTCCCAGGGGGAGAGCCTTCTCTGTGGGGGCACCCACCCTCTGGAACCAGTTGCCCCCGGAGATTAGGAGAATTCATGACCTCAGTGCCTTCCGCCGTGCCCTAAAAACACATTTTTTCCAACAAGCCGGGCTGGCTTAAGAAGAAATTTTAAATATTTTTAATATTTTAATTGGTCTGTGAGTTTTAAATTTTGTAGCCAAATTATATATATATTTTAAATGTCTTAGTATTTATATTTTATGTTTTTTATGTCTGGCTGTACACCGCCCTGAGTCCTCAGGGAGAAGGGCGGTATATAAATTGGAAATAAAATAAAATAAAATAAAATCCTGAAAAGGCTAGTGGGACTTCAACAAGCTCTTTTCATTCTACAATTTCTAATACCTAGTGCTAATAATGAAGACAATGGCAAGCTGCTCTCTCTCCTTTCATTTGTTAAAGATACAAGTCCTTATGATAACAGCAATCTATCTACAAAAATACTACCTGAGTGAGTCCTACTTTTCTAAATACTGCTGTGTTTCTTTTCTTTTGTACAGTGCAAGAATGGCATCTGTCTTATGCCTGATGATTTATTTACCAGAGCAGCAAAGATCAACAAACTTATTTGAAGTGTGAGATAAATCTAGTGCAAAAGGCAGACTTTTCACAAATCAACAAGATCTCCATCATGCAACACTAAACTGAAGGCTCCTACTGCTAGTTTCAACTCAAGTGCTGGTGCACCTCCCATTCATTTTCTATTTCAATGGAACAATTCTTGGTCCCACAGCACTTCACATGGTTGTTATGGAATACTGCTGACTGGCATACTAAATTCAGGGAGCCTGATCAGATCATTTTTAGTACAATTTAAAATCCTTTTTTTTGTAGGCAACATGGCCTTCCAATCTATAAAATTAAAAATTCAAAGATTTATTTATTCAATTTCTATAGCCATCCAACTCAACCAGGAGAATCTAGGTGACTTACACTTCTAATACTGTAAAACAATTAAAAGCATTAAAACAATAAAAACATCCACAATAGCAATCATAATGATTAATCAGCAAATAGTAAAACCAAGTAATGGGGCCCTTAGACCAGAGTTCCCCAACCTTTCCAGCTTTGCAGAATGGCAGGGGGAGGAGAGGGCATGCCCACTGCTTGCACAAGTGGGGATACGCATGTGCGCGCACGCACTCCCCCGCCACTTGCACAGCCCAGTTCTGAAGGGCTCAAGGCCTGGTAATGGGCCATGGCCCAGGGGATGGGAACCCCTGCCTTAGACAGTTGATTCCCTATTAGAAACTCTAGGTTGGAAAGGTGACCAAGCCCAATGAAGTCTGAGCATGTTTATTGCTGCTAAATTGGAATGACAGATTATCTTTTCAGTGTCCATCTCACAATATTCACCACTTTATTTTAAAAAATTAAATAATCATTTCTTCTTTCAGTATTTTTTAAGGGTTCTCTAGTCTCTCTAGGCCACAGCATCAGTATTTCCCTTTGCCAGCTGGCTGCAGAGAATTCTCAATTCTTCCTCAGTTAGGCAAAGAAACAGGAAGTATTTTGAGGATGCCTTCAGTGCAGAAGTAGCTTCCCAGAAGGCCAGAAGGTTTTACTGTTGTCCCCTTTCAGATTTTTCCCTCTCCAGTGTTAGTGGTAGCACATGAGATGTCAGTAACATTACTCCCACATTACAAAAGCTTTGCAACCAGCAGCATTCAAAAGGAGGGACTGCTCTAATTCCAAAGCATCCAATCAAGAAGTGCCAAAACAGAAATGTTTGCTAATTTATGTTTTGCTTTCAGTGCTACAAATATTAATTGTTTAATAACTAAAGCAAAAACACAAACATTTTTGAAATTTCTTCAAGAGTCCATAGACTGTAACTTTATTCTTTGGAAGTGGAAAACGTAAATATAATATAAAACAATATTAGAGGATTTTGTAATATTTTCCCCTAAAAGATGAGAAGGCAACTTAGTGCTACACAAAATATTTAGAACAAGGTCCACAATCCCATTCTTGCTGGGGTTGGTGGAAGTTGAAGTCCAAAACAACTGGGGAATACCAGGCTACCTATCTTAACCCAAAAGGGAAAAATACTTTAAACTGTCAAATCCTACAAAGCCTTGAATATAGAAAAGAATATCTGGCATTTATTATTTCCCCTTTTCCTACAAGGCATCAAAGAATACAATTATTTAAGGACAGTACATTAATTTGAATTAATTTTGTCAGCATGGGAAAATAATTGAAGGGAAGGGAAAGTTAAGAAGGTACATTGCTTGTTGTACTCTGTTGTTCTAATACCATAAAGTACAATAAATACCTCCAAATTAGATATTTCATCTTTAAGGAATGATGGAAGATAAGGATTTGAAATGTTAAGGAAAAATAGATAGAAACACAGGAATTTCTTACATGGTGGATCAAAAGGAGTATAAGGGCCTTGGTCATCATCATCTTCTTCTTCCTCCTCCTCATCATTCTCATTGTTTTCATTGTCATCATTTTCATTCTCTGTTTCATTGCCACCCTCAGCAGCCTCCTCATCTCTTCTGGTTCCATTTGTGCTTCCTTTACCAGAGTTGCTGAGCCCTGATCCGTTCTCCATGGTATGTTTGAAAGGGACCTTGATGGCTATCTCTGATTCTCCATTGGTATACACTCGGCTGTTGATTAATCTTTGTCTCTGGAAGAAAACAAAAACAAAGTGAAATCTGCACACATTTTTAAAACACAAATAAACAGAATGAAAAGACAAAGAGATGTGCAAAACGAAATGACCAAATTATTTGTTCAAAAATATTTGGCTGATGCCATTTTGATGTCAGGACATTGTGATTTTAAAGCGCATGTAACTTTTATTGATGTCCTAAGCCTTGTATACTCATTCCATGAGAAGCATATAAAATGCTGAATTCAATAGCACTTGAATAGTAAGTGTTTTATTTTTAAATAATTATTAATCTTTTAGCTTTAAATATGTTTGCAAATAACCAGAGATTCAGTGCAGATTGATTTTTGAGGAACCTGAACTTTTATAAGAGCTCCAAAGTCTAACGATGCCATCCCAATGACAAAGATTCTGGAAAAGTATGGGAGGAGTCAGATTATTACATACCATATCAAATTCTGGTTTGCCAGGAATTAACAGCCTGCTGATCCAAACACGCCAATAACTGAGTGGCACAAGAAAACTCAGAATATAGCGCTTTTACTGTGTTATATGAACCACAAATTCTGACTAACCAAATTCCTGTTAATATGAAGTTATCAATGTACAAATGAAGCCTTCTCGGTTAAATTGTCATCCCCACAGGCAAGAGAAATTTAGGACTGAGCAGCAGATACCATTCCTTTCCTGCTTTCTTCCTGCTAAGATAATGCTTTTTGAGCTGGATGAAAGGTGGCAAAAACAACAGTTTATTTATTGGTTCGATTTATATGCCGCTCTTCTCCGGAGACTCAGGGCGGCTTACAATGCGTTAAGCAATAGCCTTCATACTTTTGTATATACCTGCTTAGTAGGGCTTTCGGCTCCCCCTAAGTGGTGTTCTTTTTTATACAAAGCCAGCTTATTGCCCCCACAATCCGGGTCCTCATTTTACCTACCTCGGAAGGATGGAAGGCTGAGTCAACCTTGAGCCTGGTGAGATTCGAACTTGCAATAATTGCAGGCAGCTGGTATCTAAGTGCTATTTAACAGCGCTTTAGTCCACTGCTCCACCAGGCTCCTTAGCGGTTAATAGTTGGAATAAAAGGAAGGGTGGGTTGTAATATTTGAATAAAATCTAGTAAATACCTCATTGATCAACATGCGACTGGCCATGGAGAGCCGGGTCCTGGGAGGAAAGTGACTTGTGATCATAATCCGGAGTCCAGCCTCTGAAAAGGATAGCTGGTGTGGATATGCAGATAGCAACTCGTCCACCATGATTACGGAGGCTTTGCGGTGGAAATTTCCTAAAAAAATAATTAACAGAATTGGAAGGAAAATGTCTTTTGCATCATTAATTCTTCTTATCTGAAAGTTCTACAATTTATGGTATTTTTGATCTTAATTTCATTTAACATTTTAGTAGCATCTCCCTAATTTTTAGAAACATACAATAATAGATGTATTGAGTCCATTCCCCACTGTCTTTTGCCTCTATTATCATATTTTTCTATCTGCTTATGTTGGCCAAATATATTTTTTGATAAACACTACAAAATTCTAGATATTTATATATAATTCATGACAGAAAAATAAATTGTAGATAACTTTAAAATTATAATTTATGGTTATATAGTGTACCAGAGGTATATGGATGCTTAATTTTATAAATTACAGGTTTTTACTGTTCCTAACCTGGTTACAGACTAGAACAATGCTCTCGACACTGGTGATCTATATTTTATGCCACATGGTAAACTACAGATGTAACAAATTACAAAATATTTAATGTTATTGTTTGAGCCATTCAGACTCCTAATGTAAACAGCAGCTTAGTTTCCAAAGTACAGCATAATAGGGCATTGTCTTCCAGATACTTTTTCTTACTAAATCTAAAAATCTTTTTAGCTGTACTTGTAAACAGGTAGAATACTGTTGTGATTAATTGTAGAATCTTATACAAGTTTATTAAAAATATTTTTCTGTTTTTGTTTGTACAGTAGTCCTCAACTTACAATCATTTGTTTAGGGACCATTTAAAGTTACAACAGCAATGAAAAAAATGACTTATTATTGGTTTTTCACATTTATGATCACTGCAGCATCCCCATGGTCATGTGATCTTGGAAGTCTTGGAAGCTAAGCAGGGCTGGAACTGGCTTTGTGCTTGGATGGTGAGAGATAACCAGGAAAGTCGAGAGATATAATGTATACTAGGAAATTGAAAAGCATCTCAGGAAAAGATAGCATCCAACTGTTGCCAAAGAACTTGAATCCAAGACATTTTGCCTTTACTTAAGAGTCCCCACTTTCCCATTTTAGACCTAATAACATTCACTTTCTAAAAAAGGTAAAAATGGCCACTGTCTTAGTCTCCCAAATTGCCTACTCCTTTTTTGGAAAGCTTATGTACAAATGGAGGCCCTCTGCTCCTGTGCTTCCCCACAATCTGAGATTAGAGATTGTGTCCATACATACTGCTAAACCAAGATTTTTCATAATGGCTTGTTGAACAAACTAATGACCTGGTTCAGATGTAATGCTAAGACATCACACTAAGTTTACTTTATAACACTGTTGTGCCAGAATTGGCCCATAGGTGCCACTCCACCTCCAGATTCTGTCAAGGGGGCTGCATCCCTTCAGGAGGGCTGAAGAATACTTGCAGCTCCACATAAACCCTTAAATATTGACAAGAGGTTTCTCTTTACCCAAGACTTCTTCAGCCAACTTTGAAGGATGCAAATGCTAGTGATACAGCACTTCTGCTGCCTATCTAAGGACAAGTAGGCAAATGGGAGGGAGGGAGAGAGACAGGCTGAGAAGATGTGTGGGAGGAGACATGGGAAAGGGAGGAGTGGGAAAGAGGATGTAAGATTGCTCAGTTATTTCTGCTGTTAGCAGAAAAAGCTGAGTAATTTATTAACTCTGTGAGCAAATGAAGTTTGGCTTCTTCCTTCATGAAGTTTGAAAACTGGCTATTAATGACAATGAGAATGGACTAATTTTGCCTCTTCGCTTTATTTTATTTAAGACCTCCCTATCTCATTCTTCAGCTAAATCTGAAAAAGCATATAATGATTAAAGGAATGCTTAGTGACAACAGAAAAACAGTACTTTGCTTATTATATAAACATTAAATATGGTATATAAAAGCTTAATATCTAAAAACGAATATAGGAGTTTCCAAATTGTATTCAGTGTGACTTAATCTGCAGGTAGTGATATATAAATCAGTGCTGGAAGCATCTAAAATAGTTTATAAAACGAAATTCAATTGATTCAACTAGCACTAGACCTTTATACAGTTAATAGAAAAATTTATATACCACATCTGAGGCTACCAAATCTGCTGAGAGTTACTCTATTGTACTCATAAAACCTAACTCCAACTAGCCAACCTCTCTCCCTCTCCCTCCCTCCCTCCCTCCCTCTCTCTCTCTCCCTTCCTTCCTTCCTTCCTTTCTTTTTTTCCACCCATCCATCCATCCATCCATCCATCCTCTGCTTGGAATTCGCCTTGAAATTGATTTATATTATAGTTAGGTTCTGTGGAGTGGGTAGAAGAGAAACTAACCTTATCACGACCAGTTGTGCCCAATGGTTACTGTGTACAGCAAATAATAGCTTTGGAGTTGGAACTTGTAAATGAGGGTCTGTATTACTGCTATTGATTGGAAAATGAAATGGGAAATTCCATGGATGAAATTCAATTGGATTAAAAAAATCCCAAGATTGGCCCTGAATTTCTAGCTCATTAAATGTTAGAGTTCTACAAGCAAGCAGGTCAACTTACTGGAACAGTTACCTTTCTTTAGTAATACCACTGTAGCATCACAATTGCTGTTGTCATCCATCTCGGTATTATTTGCTAATCCATTCACCATATTTGTTACATTCTTTGTCCTCCGTTCAAACATATGCTGAAGATTAGCATTAAACCTACACAAAGAAGAAAGAATTAGGAATTATTTTAGGCACTGTTAGATGCTATACGACCCCTGGTCTCATTTCAGATTCCTGGCTGAATGTGATAGGGGAAGCAGCAGAGCAGCTCCTTTTGAGTTATTGTTTGGGAAGGCCCACACAATTTTCATTTGGAATCCTGCAACCTTTTACTTTACTGATAAAGTATGCTTCTTACTGGGTCATCTTCATGAGGCCCAGCATTTGATGTTTTGCCCGGTTACATGATGAAAGGAATCAGTTTGGCTCCAGCTGGCCCTATAACCTGTCCTTCATTTTAAGTACCATATATACTCGAGTAAAAGCCAAGTTTTTCAGCACATTTTTTATGCTGAAAAAAGCCCCCCTCGGCTTATACTCGAGTGAGGAAAAAATGCCTTTTTTCCTGCAACCGTTTTGGCTGCAGGGAGGCTTGCTAAAGGTAAAATGGGGCATGGGGAGGGTCCACTAATCCAATTAGTGTCATGTAAATTCTGGAATCCCCAAAGATCTTTCCCATTGTATTTATTAAACAAATTTATATAGCTACCCAACTCATATACAGTACTTTTAAAGTTATTGTTGATACCATATTGTTTTTGTTGATCCTCTTTTCCACTTACAGAGCTAGTTTACTGTTTTTCTTTGAAATCAAAGACATTTAACCTACTGATGCCTCAATTAATGTAATTTTATTGGTATCTATTTTTATTTTGAAATTTACCAGTAGCTGCTGCATTTTCCACCCTAGGCTTATACTCGAGTCAATAAGTTTTCCCAGTTTTTTTGTGGTAAAATTAGGTGCCTCGGCTTATATTCGGGTCGGCTTATACTCGAGTATATATGTAGCTTGTTTTGTGATATGAGGATGTCCCATGGTGACATTCCTCATAATTTCACTTGTCTTGCCAATCGAATCAAATTTAAACCTGGTTCAGAAGTTACTGCTTTGTTCACATTTTTATTCACTTTTGATATTAAGAGTCTGATTATGCAGAATCTTGACACTATCCTCTCTTAGTTTTGGCATGCTTTGTGATTATCTTGGGAGTCAGAATTCTACTCATGGATAGGTAAATCCTGTTTATAAATTTACAGTTTATATTGAAAATGAGCAAAGATATTTTTTGTAAAGTAAAAATAATACATATGATGAAACCTGTAGGAACAGGTTTCTATGACTTGTATTAATTAACATTCACTGATCTCAAAACAGTTAAGCCAAGTCAGACCTGCTTAATACTTGGACAGGAGCTACCAATAAATGCAGGGCTATAAATTTGACTTGGCTGTAAAGGAGACAAAAGCAAATGACTTCTGTATTGTTGCCAAGGTAACTTAGACACGTCTAAGTAGTCATCAACAGCAGAGTTCAGCTTGCAGAAATCTTGGCCTTTGCTTTACTTGATATACACGGATGGAAAATAGAGCCTATTTATTTACTTACTTGTTTCCCATATTTCTATACTGTCCAGCTATATTTGTGTACCAAGCTCTTTTGTTTCCTTCAATAATCCTTTGTTTGTCTATTCTACGAAACATTCTATGTAACCCTTTTTTCCCCCTAGCTGTGGGCTAGTAATGAGACAGGCTGCAATATGGCTAGATTTGCCACATCTAGATTCTAGAAGGTCAGATTACCACAAGGTTGAAACAAATAGACATAGAGAATATTAAATCTTTTCTGCTGCTTTGCAGGTGACCAGTTTTTTCTCGTATTTTCTCATATTTTGCTAATATTTTTATTTATTTTATTTTTATTTGATTTATATGCCGCCCTTCTCCAGAGACTCAGGGCGGCTTACAGTGCGTTAAGCAATAGCCTTCATATTTTTGTATATTTTTATACAAAGTCAGCTTATTGCCCCCACAATCTGGGTCCTCATTTTACCCACCTTAGAAAGGATGGAAGGCTGAGCCAACCTTGAGCCTGGTGGGATTCGAACTTGCAGTAATTGCAAGCAGCAGATGTTAATAGATGTTAATAACAGGGTGCTTTAAACCACTGTACTACAGGCTCCTCCTGTAGGATAAGCAATGACAGAAAGTGGAGAAGCGGAAAAAAAAAACCCCTCTGCTAATTAAAGTGGGAAGTGTCTCTGCTAATTAAAATGGGAAGATATAACTGCCAAAGTGTACAAAAATTGCACTGTATTGAGGAGAAGCTTTCAAGCAGATGCAAAAGGACATTGATTTGTCTAAAATAAAATAACATGGAATAATAAACAGGCCAGGACATATTGTACTTACTTCATGATAAGAATGTAGATGAAGTACATCAGCACTAGGATTAAGGACTCCCACCTGTGATCAGCCAAGGGGGGAAGAAAGGAAAAAAAAATAAGCAGCACAATTCCATGACTATGATTGCCTTCTCTTCTGAAATCCAGGCCAATGACACAAGGAAGGGTGAATGATAACAAGTATGGAGCATAGAGGGCAAGATACCCTCTAATAATAATATTGCTTATGGAGAGTGAGATGGCCCCTGATAGTAAAAGGAGAAATCTGGGGTATCAAAAATGAAGCTGGATGGACAGGGAGAAGGCAGAGCAGAGTGACTGGCAAAACATACAACTGAAAACAGCATGCTAATTCTTTTCAACCTCTGACCTTGAGATGGTACTCATTCTCCTGAGATGTGATTTTGTGAAGAATAAATCCCTAAAATGTTGGGCCAAACTATAAGTCTTAGTCTAAGCATGTCCCACACATCCAATTATTTGGAATGGAAGCATCATCTGACAAAAGAGCTAGCAATATATAATGGATGGAGAACATATAAATAACTGCATTTTTGACACAGCTCATCATAATCATTCATTAAAACCTGCAGTGCAATTCCTTATTACCAACCTTCTCTCTATTTATGTGAATTTGGCATTACATTTAAGATTGGTTGGGAGAATTACTTTGATCCAAAAGTCCTGGGAAAAGGGTTTTCTCTTTTAATTTTAAAAAAGATTTAGGCAAATAATTCTATTATTTAGTTTTCCTGCAGGATGGAAATTGGTCCCTGAGCTGTTTAGCAGAACACTGGTTTTCCTTACTTTTCTTAATTGGCAAATGACAACTGTACTACTTACCAAGCAACTTTTTCATCATAAATAAACTGAGGAGAAAAAAAATGAAAAAATAAGTATTACTGTGTAGGACTGCTAATAAAATATCTATTGCTTTTTTAAAAAAGAATCTCATATCTCAGTATTTTATGCTGGCTCTGTAACCCAAATTATTCTACACATTTCATTCTCTCAGACTGTTTAAGCATCTGAAATGTAGAACTCCATACATTACATGTAATTTTTGTTTTAAATTAATGTGACTTAAAAAGGCAGAGTTTAAATAAATCAGTTATATTTATAAATACCATTTCAGAGTTTGAGTTTCCAATTTAACTATCCAACAGCACTTTATCAAATTTTGAATAAAATGCATATATTAAATCATATAGAGAAGCAAATAAGTGTGATATGCAACACATGTGACTCTCCACTTTGCACTGTGAACTTCATGTGGAGAACTCAGTTGGACAAATAGCTAGTCATATGGCATCTTTCTGAATAGCGCCACTATTTTCATATATTGTAAATGCATAAATTTGAATAGTACATCATATATCCACTTTTCCCTTGATGTCACTTTATACACACATATCCATTCTGAATGTGGGAAAACTTTCTAAGATTCAAGTCTTCCATCTCCATATTGAAATCACAGTCCCTGATTCTAGCAGCTCTTTCTGCAATCAACATATAGCTCTATTCCTCTTCTGAGAGGTCCACCAGGAAGAAGCTTTCCTCTAGGTGACCACCAGGGTGCACTGACATTCTGTGCTTCCACTTGACTTGTGTCCTTTTTCTTTCCGATGTGCCTACAATGATGCTAGCAAACTAAAGTACCTGGAATGAACTAGGAGTAGTATTTGCACAGTTACACTTCTAGCTTTCTACTTCTTTTATATTTAGGTGGTTAAAATATACATCTGGTTATCTGTTTGTTTTTACTTATCACCTATAACAACAGCCTTATTATGAAGTAACTTACAGGTCAGGAAACATTCATGCAATAATAAAATATCATAGCAGAGGAAGGCAGCAAAAATGCATTTCTGATTTCACAACTTTTCTTTTTTGCCATCTGAATTTGGCTAAAGATTCTTAGAATATTATCTGACAACGGAAAAAAAGGAAAAGCTTCTGTATAGGCCTTAACCACAAAGTGGTGCTCCTAACTACAGAATGATCTAATGTCCAGATCCCCATTGTGCTAGGTGGCTGCAATGGTTTCTTTTGTCACTTCCATTCCCGGGGGCCTTCCATGCTTTATGATACTGCTTTGACTTTGCTTGAGCAGAGCCTAATTCTACTATAGAATTATTCTGCATGAGCCCGAAGAAGGCGCAACTGCTTAAGGTGTCAAGGGATTAAAGTGAATGTGTCTATTAAAGCAGCTTCCCTTTTTTTCCAGGCTTGGCAAGAGGCTGAAAAAAGGGGGAAAGGGACTGTTTTAATGAACAGTCTGCAGCATTATCTAATGTGAGGCTTCCAAGCACTTTTTCCACATTACTTTGGAATTGTGCACAGCTCTACTTTCCCTATCAAAATTTCCATACGACATATGGAATAAAGAAAAGAAAGCAGAGAAATTATTGAGGAGACAGCAGCAAACAACTTAAAGAAGGAGAATGACGTTATCACACTGAATGGTAAGAGACACCACCTACTGTACTTGAAATATTAGGCTCACTGTCACAACTCATACAATTTATTCTTTACTTACTTTTCTATCAAAAAGAAAAAATAACTATCAGCATCATACAGAGTATTAGCACTTTCAAAATGCAACCAATCACTCTCTCACCATACAAATAGTTATATAAATATTCAATATAAGGAGTATTGAACCTGCATATTGAACTTCCATGTCAATTGGAGGGGAATTGCAGTCACTAAGCAATGCAGTCAATAAAGTGCAACTGTTTTGTGCCGGCAATCCATGCAGTCCCAGTTGTCATCATTAAGTTAATGTCCCAGTTGTTAGGCATGGCAACTTTCTGCTGGCTTCCCACAATCAAGGAAATTCTAAGTTCCAGGCCCTACAGGATGGGGAGGGAGCAAAGGGGTGCTTGGGGATGCATGCAGGGGTGAAATCCAGCAGGTTCTATCCGGATTGGGCAAACTGCTAGCAGCGGCTGCGGGAGGCTCCGCCCACTGGCGCAGACATTATGACGTTGTTTTTTTGTGACATTTTAAGCCTCTGTGCATATGCAGAAGTCTTTGTGCATGTGCAGACGATGGTAGTGCTCACTCCGCTCGTGCGCACACAGCGCATGCACATTGGTGAACCAGTAGGGAAGGTAAGTAAATTTCACCCCTGGATGCATGGGAGGGTCAGGGGAGATTTGTGAGAGCCTCAGAACCTCTTGGATTTTCAGCCCCAGAGTCAAGAAGCTTCTGAAACATCTCTACTCTGGGAGTGAAAATCTAAAAATTCTGCTTGGATTTTGGCACAGGGCATCTTCAATCAGTCTTTAGACCCTGGGATCTGGCTGAAAACATCCCATGCCTAAATCCCAATTGGATTTCAGGATGGAGTTTTGTCATCCAGTCCCCAGAGATGAAAGGGAGGCCTCTCAACTCTGGGATCTGGCTGAAAATACCCTATGCCGAAATCATGTTTGGAGGCAACAGAACTGACTTTCCCTGCCAGCTTCCCATTGACTTTCTACAGAAGCCAGCAGGGAAGATTGCAAATGGTGATCACATGATCATGGGGCACTTGGTAACCGGATATAAGTGCAAATGAGTTGCCAAGTGCTCAGATCACATGGGGCACTGCAACTTCCATAACTTCAGGGACCAGTTGTAAATCCCTTCATTCAGCACTGTTATAATTTTGAATGATTGCTGAACGAATGATCAGAGGTTAAGGACTACCTGTCCAGTATTGGAAAGGAAATTGTTTCTTGAATAAATCTTCTGCCCATGTCAAATATACTACAAACAACAATACAAACATACTACTTAAAATGATTTAGATTTATTATTTAAATCCAAAACTAATAAATACAAATTTTAAAATAGAGACATATAGCCTTTTAGCCTATATAATGTAATACTTTAAAATGGTTAACAAAGTCGTATCTAGAATGTATTTGCAGATAGGAAAACCAATTCATCTTTATACCTTGTTCTTCTAATTCTTGCATAGATTTAAGTTCACCCTTTTCATTCAGTAATTCACTATATCTAACAATTTGTTCCTTTCTAAAGATCGATAATATAAGAATTTAGGTAAACTGTAAGCTATGAATATGGTGAAGACGCAGAAAAGACTTGTAACCAACCGACACACTGTGTGTAATTGAAGATGGTTTTAAGTTTTTATGTATGTTTGTTTAAAAATAAAAATATTTTTTTCAAAAAAATAATATTAAAATAAAATGGTTAATAAAGTCGAATAAAATTATAATATTCCTACTGAAGCTCCTGGAAGATATAGGTGCTATATAATATGTAACGTCTGGCAGTTTGTACTATCCCTTTTTCCTTGCAAAAATGCTATTCACTGGTAGGTGGGGAATAGAATAGAATAGAATAGAATAGAATAGAATAGAATAGAATAGAATAGAATAGAATAGAATAGAATAACAGAGTTGGAAGGGACCTTGGAGGTCATCTAGTCCAACCCACTGCTTAGGCAGGAAACCCTACACCACTTCAAACAAATGGTTATCCAACATCTTCTTAAAAACTTCCAGTGTTGGAGCATTTACAACTTCTAGAGGCAAGTTGTGCCACTGGTTAATTGTTCTAACTGTCAGGAAATTTCTCCTCAGTTCTAAATTGCTTCTCTCCTTGATTAGTTTCCACCCATTGCTTCTTTTCTTGCCCTCAGGTGCTATGGAGAATAGCTTGACTCCCTCTTCTTTGTGGCAGCCCTGTTAGAGGAAATTCATTTTACTTTCAGAATTCCAATTTCTGAGATCTTGAAGGAATGAAAGTAAGTAATGATCCCTATATTTAATGCACAACCAGTATTCTATTATAAAAGTTATGTGCCACATTAACTTTTTCACCTGCCCCACAAATTCTTGCACTGGGTTTTTTGGAATCTCAAGATATTATTAATCCTAGGTCAGATAATAAATGATACAGAATATGCAATATAAAATAATCTCTTTTACTTTTACAATATTCTCTGAGAGAAATTTTACTTTCAGGTAGTTGTCTATAGATTCTCAAACCAGCTGAAATCATGAGAATATGTTAATTGTACCAGGTAGTGCTGCTCACTGTAGTAACAATATGTTGAATTTCTTTACATAAAAAACTCATGTAATGGAAGCCAAGAATTTATGGATTGCCAGAGGTTTAGCATGGCTACCAGATGTGGCTTACAAAAATCATGATTGCCACTAAATAGCAACAAAGAGATAAATAGACACCTTGTTTTTTGCCATCAACTAGCATTAATCCAGATTTTTGCAGCCCAGAATTGTAGCCCTACTTGAAAATACACCAGTATGTCAATGTTCTTAGGCTACCATTTTAGAGCCATTGTTATAGAACATACTGATGACTAAGGTCATGAACAAGTATGATTTCTGGCTTCTTAAATTCAAGCAGATACCCTGAAACATACAATATATCTGAAAATGTATCTCAATTTTAGCCTTTCAGAAGGCTAAATTACTCTTCAGAAAACTGAGTTAATCCAAAGAGTTTATTGATGTCACCCAATGGGATTGTTTTCATGACATTTATAATTTTAGTTCCTATTGTGGACATTTTATTTAAATGCTTGTTTTTCTTGTAATTACTGTAAACTGCTGAAAGACTGGAAATTGCAGCTGGCATAAATAGGATAAATAAATAAAATATAACAGGAAATAAACATCTAAAGATGGAAAGAAGGAATAACAACTATCCCTTTTGTAAATAGCACAAAATAACATCTTGGCAGTTCACAAAACAAATTTTATGTCAATGTTCAGTTATTAAGACATATTTTCTGAAAGACAACATACGTTTCAAGACTTCAGAATGTATAACATTTACTTTAAATACTAAAATTTGGTGTTTTCAATACAGCTGTGGCTATCTAAACCTAAAGCCTCACATTCTAAAGTTTTGAAACAAGCTTTTTCAGATTACAATGGACAAAATCTAAAGAGTCACTAAAGTAAAGCCTGAAATTGTTAAGGAGTGTGACTTATATTCAATTAAATGGAATGTCCAGAAGAGCAAAACAATCAATAATTACTGGTTAAAGCATCTCTCACTACTAAAACCTTACAAAATAGGAAGATCAACACTCTTGTTTGTTAAGGGCAGTCAGAGACTGAGTTCACATCACATTCTTATCCAAGGCCAAATTAACCATGGCTAATTCAGTTGTGGATTTGTACAATAAGTCTAATCATAAATTAGCTAGGCAATTTATGGGCATATACACAAATGCAAACCAAAATTTGATTGGCTAGGTTAGTATGACATGTGCACGTACATAACCAAAACCTTTATTTAGGAAAATAACCACTCAGTACTTACTAAAATAAGTGCAGCAACCGAGCAGGTATAATACACTGAATCTCTCAAGAGGCTCCAAGAAGACAGTACAACTATCTGAGAAAAAAAAGAAAATGAATTGGTGAGCACAAACTTTGCATCAAAAACGAATAGCAAGAAAGGGTTTTAAGAATGATTTGGAAGTTTGGGATGCTGTTTCCCATATACAATTATTTACTATGAGAGATCTGAAAATGTTGCAGTTTTGAAACCCAAGGTTACTTCAAGGAAAAATACCTAGTTCCACACAATTTTTTTAAAAAAATTTGATTTATATGCCGCCCTTCTCCAGAGACTCAGGCGGCTTACAATGCGTTAAGCAATAGCCTTCATACTTTTGTATATTTATATAAAGTCAGCTTATTGCCCCCACAAACTGGGTCCTCATTTAACCTACCTTAGAAAGGATGGAAGGCTGAGTCAACCTTGAGCCTGGTGAGATTCGAATTTACAGTAATTGCAGACAGCTGGTTTTGATCACTATGCTTTTAGTCTGCTGAGCTAAACCAGGCTCCTAGTTTAGGAATGATTCTGTGAGGGAATGAGGGATTCATGAGGGATGACAATGAGGGATTCTGTGTTCTGATTTGTGATTTAGCTTGAATTCAAAGTGAATCAAGGCAATTTAAGACAGATTTTTATTTTTCTAAAGCAGGTTCTGCCCTGCTTTGTCTTGATTCAAAACCTTCTCCAATGCTGTGCACCCCAATGTTAAATTCCAGAGCATTGCTCCACTGCAAATGATGTCTCTGCAACACAAACTCTCTCTCTCTCTCTCTCTCTCTCTCACACACACACACACACACAAACGTGGCAGGGATTGACATTAGTTGTATAAAATATTGGTGGAAAGGATACTGGTTTCCTTAAATGATAGCTCTATCTGAAATTTAAAGTAACCCTTTTAATTAGACAATGAGTGAGTGTTTGGGATGGGTAGCAAACTAATAAGCAAATGGGCTCTGGGGCACTGACAAGGCAGCCGAGCAGTCAGCTAGAGAGACTGGGGAGAAGCAGATCTCAGTACATTGTATTTGCAGGGTTTGCTCTGGGAATTCTGGTTCTTTTGCATTCAGACAAAAGTAAACCTGCTGAATGAGGTGTCTATGACAGGTCTTGCTGACTCAGGCTGGTTTGTCAGTTTGGCTTGGGAGATACCAGAATGACTGTTGTGTAAAAGAGGGGGCAGGAGAGCAACAAGATGAGGCACTGGCAGAGAAATTTTACCCCCTCCTTCCCTGTGCAAATGGGTCGGTCTGTTCCACCTTTCTTCAGGCTTGGAGTAGACCCACCACAGTTATTCACTGGGGGCTGGTTTCTCTAGTTTGGGGGCTTGAACTGCTCAGCTTTGAGGGGCTCAGCTTTCAGGAGGGAAACACACGCCTCTGAAAGGGATGGGTTTTTCTGAGAATCCTCACAGCAAGAAGAGAATTCTTTTTTCCTGAAACCATGTTCCAGAAGTGGGAACAAGTCAGGGCAGACTATCCCATACCAAGTATGTGTCGAACTATTTCTGAATCTGACCTTGGATGTGGACCAAAAGATCACTTATGAACATGTATGAACATTTATGGGGGGTGGGGAGGGAATGATTATGCCAGCAATCAGAAAGAGATTTATGATCATTAGTAACGGATTTATTATTGCTGCTGGCATCTTGGTTTTAGTGAAAACTGAAAATTGACCCCAGTAGACTCCTGTGCTTTTCCTTCTTTAATGCTAGAAAAGAGGAACACTTTTTCCTCTAAGAAACTAAACTATATATGTTTAAGCATTGAGATGACAAAATCAGATGGCATCTGGAAAAATTTTTTTTGAATGATGATTGATATTGATTCACCCAAGCTCAAAAAACACAATATATAAAGAAATCATGTGCTTCCAATTCACTCCTTGTTATGCTAATAAATGTTTCGATTTGTCATAAAAGCAAGCTTTCGAAAATATGAATACTGCTGATTTGCAATCTGAAGGGATTTGATTCATTATATCAACACAGGTCTCTTATTGCCCCATTGCTGTCTCATTTTGCCACTGCATTAAGGTGAGGCTTGAGTTATTGTCATCAAATTCCAAATCACTCTGTGGGTTACAATACTAGGATGTTTCAAGTCAGTTTGGTGGTAATATATTTCACACTAGCTGTAGAATTCCGATTCTATATAACAAGATATTCTTTTAAGTTTATTTAGTGGCATGAATCAATACTATATTATTTATTATTTAAAATAACCCTGCATTATTTACAACATCTAGTGCATTTAGTACATCGTATGTGCAAACTTTTTCAGAGAGCATTTTGTACCAAAACAATCACACCCAAAATCATTTTATGGGGCAGCAAGTTCATGTAAACAATCATGATAAAATAGATCAAAGACTGAATCCATTTGAATTACTTGTAATTGGTAAAATGCAGAACTGGAGAAGAGAAGCAGCATTTGGATTATCGCTGCTCAAAGAATATTTGGCACAAATAAATTGGGCAGAACTCCCACCCCACCAGTGGTGGGTTTCAAAATTTTTCACTATCAGTTCTATGGGTGTGGCTTGGTGGGCGTGGCTTGATGGGCATGGCAGGGGAAGGATACTATAAAATCTCCATTCCCTCCCCACTCCAGGGGAAGGTTACTGCAAAATCCCCATTTACTCCCGATCAGCTGGGACTTGATCATCTGGGACTCGGGAGGCAGAGAATAGATAGGGGGCGGGGCCAGTCAGAATTTTTACTACCGGTTCTCCGAACTACTCAGAATTTCCGCTACCGGTTCTCCAGAACTGGTCAGAACCTGCTGAAACCCACCTCTGCATCCCACCTCCCAGGGTATATCCTAACTAACTAGTCACCCAATCATGCATCTAGCCATCTATAAGATTTCTTTCTTATATGACAGTTTAGTTTGATAAAGTTTATATGACCCATAATCTTCAGATTAAAATCAAGGAGGATATTCTGTTGGGCAAACCTGCTGTAGTTGTGGATCCTTCACTGTCTATTTCTATGTTGCTAAATATTACATTTCTTTTACATAAAATTAGTACTTCATTTGCAAGACCTGGAATGGCTTAGTGCTTTGCAAGAGTTAGTGCTCTTTGGTGCTAACAATACTTTATGGATATGAGATAAAATTGCTATTGGGAGGGCTTTTCCTTGATCCTAACTACAGCTGATACCATGTCATCCTTTCATGCCTAGCTCATAACTGAGGCAACTCACATGGTCTTTAACTACTCTAGTTTCAACACAGTATTTTTGAGTATGATATGGCATGCTTTCCTGATAATAGGATTGCTGTTCTGCTCAGGGGATGCTGTGGGATGGTTGGTATCTGCCCAATTTCTACTGGCCACTTTTGTTCTGTCAGTTTAACGCTGCCATTCCTTTGCAGCCAATAACAGTCTGCTTGCTACCTATTACCTCTTTCCATTTCACCCCAAAAGCCCCTCCTTATCTTCTACCTCTCAACAGGCTATTTTTGAACAAAGGTATAGTGCATTCAATCTTTGTTCAGAAATAGTCCAGCTGACAGCAGCAGCATTGCAGAGCTCTCTTCCCCTTTAGCCTTGTACCTCCTCTATGTTGATTATCTGTCAGCTGGGCATGAACAGATCTTAATTACCTTCTGTTTCACCTTTAAAAAGATATAGGTTGCCCGTATACTCCGAAGGTTCAGGGGTGCCCACAGAGTAGGACAAAAAGTAAAGATGGTGACTGTGATCATGTGATACAAAGGCTTTTGTGATATGAAAATACTGAGATGAAATGAGGTTTTCAATTGCTAAAATAAACATATGGAAAGCTTCAGATGGATTATTCATTCCAAAGTATTTGTTTATAGGACTCAAATGACTGCCATTATTTCCAGTGCCAAACAGAAGATGCTAAAAGATAGGAGTTGTTTAAAAAGTGCTTAATCTAAAGTCAGGTATGAAATTGGTGCATGATTATTGCAAAATTAGTCTTGTGTAATTGCTGTGATGATGCAAAAGGCAATGTGTTGCATAAATTATCTTTCTTGAATGGTCTGATTGGGATTATTTTAGTTTTAAATGCCATTTACATTACCATCTAATGCCATTTATATGAGTTTCCTTTATTATCCTGGTTATGTAATACTGCTACTCTCTGCATGAACACACAAACAAGCAACTATTTCTCCAAGAAGGTATAGCTTTATAGCAAACGGAGAAAACTAAGTGTGAAAAGAAATATAAAATGTAAAGAAAATTCCACTGAGAAATTCCCTTATAGAAGACCTCAGTTTCTCCCATTTCAGAATTTAGCTGAAAAAAAAATCACATCTATCCATCCCCATGCTTCATTTAGGCTGCAAATCTTTTTTATCTTTTAAAATACTACATGTGTTTTTCCATAATACTTAAAAATTTTTATAGGAGTTGGTGCTATCAGGAGAATCAACCCTTTTGCTACATATTTGCTGGACTAGCTTTTTTCTTTTTTAAAAAAAATAGGAGTTTGATTCTAAAGAAGGTATATTACAAGGAGACATCTACCAAATACATCTAGGATAAATTCCTAAATTTCTTTCTGCCTTTTGCTTTCTAGGAGGTAAGAAAAACCTTCCATTTCAGTGGGGTTCATGTAAATGAGGAAACAACAGATTTTGTCTGTCTAGGGTTTAACATGTGATTTTATTGTATAAGAATTCCCTTGGGCCTATAATGTATCATAATAGAATAAAATTCTAGGTCAACTTCACCTAGAATTGAATAATTTTTAAAAAAGAAATCCTTGTTGATTTTGAGGGGTTACTCATCTAGTCTAAACAAATAATCAGATGCCACATTTTGTTAGGATGAATGGAACAGCTATACAAATAGAAAAATTGAGTATTAATACCTTGTCTCCTGAAGTTAATTCCCTTCCCTGTATTAATCATTAACTAGACAGATAGTACTGTAATAGCCACTAAATATGGCATAATGCTTCATGCTTCACTAATCTCCTGACCAAATTACTATAATGCATTATATATGGGTCTAGTTTCAAAAGTCAATTGAAAATATGATTGTCAGAATTTTACCTTCTGGAGTCAGATAGAATTAGCTTCCAACCACAATTCAAGAAACTGGAAATTATCCGTAATGTGCTAAATAGTTTGGTATTCAAATACTTAAAGAAGCACCTTTCACTATGGCAAAGAGCCACAAGTATTTTGGACTATAAGATAGAGAGCTTGAATATATATTTGTATATTTAGCTATTTATTTATTAAGCTATTTATATGGCCACTCATCTTGCTACTGTCACTCTGAGTGGCTGACAGTGCATTAAAATTCCCAAACAGTAACAATCTCAAATAAGTAAAAAAAAAAAGAATTAAAACAAGGGACAAATAGATTCTTCCATCTGACAAATCCATAGTAAAAAAGTGGAGTTTACTTAACATCCTGCCCAAATGCCTGAGGAAAAACCAAGGTCTTTAGCATCTTACATAAAGTCAACAGAAGTTGGGACCATTCAGATTTCTTTTAGCATGACTCTTTCTGTAGCTGACTTCAAGAAAGAGTCATCTTGCAAAAGAGTCCCGGGATCTGGCATTTCTTTAGGTGATGCTTTAAACGTTTGTGTTACATTGATTCATTAAAAAAAATTCTAGTGATCTCTTATTGTACTAAAAGAAACTTGCTATTGCATTCCTATAGGAATTCCTGCATTCCTTCCTACTTGAAAAGATGCTGAATGGAATTCAGTAAGGTTTTTGTTTTAGGCTAAATCTTGTAGCATTTTCATTATCCCAAAATCAATTTCATGGAAATTCTCTTCATATTCTCCCAACTAATTATTTCAGCAATAGATAAGGAAAAAAAGTTGTTTACTTACATTAGCATATATTGATCCAAAGAGTGGCAAATTTGTGGATGAACAAAAGGTTACCCATCTTCTTACAGATAACTTCCTTCTGATAACTATATGCAGTGGTGGGATTCAGCCAGTTCGCACCACTTTGGGAGAACCAGTTGTTAACTTTCTGAGCAGTTTGGCAAACTGGTTATTGGAAGAAATCATTAGGGCAGAGAACCGGTTGTTAAATTACTGGAATCCCACCACTGACTATATGGATATATTCACATAGTTTTAATGGCAGCAATGTGGAGGTGGTTTGCCACCTTCAAAAATGCCCTTAGCAATGGTGAATAGCATTGTTCCAGGAATGTGTGGTATTTTAAGTTCCACTTTCAAATAATTGTGAAAATCAAATCCTTAAACTCAGGAATCTACTTCTATAAATAATACCTATACTGTATGTGAAGCATTTTTCACCTTCCTAAAGTGAGGTTTAGATAGTGGTTCTGGCAACAGAGAGATCAGAGACAAGTGATTTTTGAACACATTCTCATTCTGTATAGGTTAAAAAAAGTTTTAGAAATTTTTTTGAATTCCATGAATTACCTTACCTGTCCTGCAAATAGGCCACAAACCCCAATTATGCACAGGATGTTGAATACTGCAGAGCCAACAATGGTTCCAACACCTACATCTCCTTTTGTGATAAACACACCTGGGGATGGGGGATAATTTCAATGTGTTATCAAAAGGCAGACAAAATTTCTGATCGTGAATTAGAACTATGCAGAGTTGAACTGCAGAAAAAAATTGCATAATCTTTACACTTTGATTAAAGTAGAGAACATACGCAGAATTACAAATGCAGCCAGATGTGGTTTTTGCATGATAAAATAAAGTGAATTATAACAACATTTATGCAATGATTTCTTAACATTTATTCAAAACCCACAGAACCCTAACCAACATATGTGTCGAAGTAAGCTGGTGAAATAAACTTCCATGTGCATTTTTTAACCAGATAGATGAGGCAAAGTTAGGGGGAATAAGTTCTGCTCCCAGCCATTGATGCAAATAAGCTCTTAAAATGTGACTTTCCTTATATCCAGTTTACAGGTAGTCCTCAATTTATGACTACAATTGGAACTGGAATTTCTGTCATTAAGTTGTTACAATTGTAAAGTGAGTAATCACATGATTGGACCTGATTTTACAACCATTTTTAAAGCAGTTGTTAAGTTAATCAGATAACTGTTAAGCCAATCCACTTTGCCAATTGACATTGCTTGTTGGAACCTGGCTGTGAAAGTCACAAACTGCAATTTCATGACTACAGGAAGCTGCAATTGTTCATAAATGCTAGCACCCAAATTGTGATTACGTGACCGTGGCAGGTTGGTATGATGGTCGTAACTTTGAGGATAGATCATATATCACTTTTCCCCAGGCTGCTGTAACTTTGAACTGTCATGAAACAAAAGTACTATTTGTATCACATTTTCGTCTTGAATATAATAATATGTAAAGGACTTCTCAGATTTGGGTGGTACTGGAAATATATTCAGGAAAAGCTGCATATATGATTGCTGAAATATGTAAATGAAATTATTCTGTTTTCTCCATATAAAGCATGACACAACATCAGAGATGTAAAGTCTCACGTTTTTTAAACTGCACTTTTGATTGACATGAGCAAGAAGTTTTGGTATAGACCTAAGAATGCTGGACAGGTTGTTCTAACTGCATACTTCATTACAGCAACGACCCCCGCCAAAGTGCGCTGCTCCCTGCCTGGCAGGAGATCTGGCAAAGAGTCCTGTGCAAACATTCCATAAAGGCGTCTAACAGCCCTGCCTGCTACTCTGGCTTCTCTCTCTTTGTGACCACACAGAAGATGCTCCAGTCAAATCTACCGTGAGAAAGACTAGAAGAGCTGAGCTCTCCTCACCTGATCCATCCTTCCTGAAATCAGAAGCTGGAATATAATAGTTCCCTCTTTCAGAACACTGCTGGTGAGGGATAGTATATTTTCTCCGTATTCTTGCTTAGTACCAAACAATCTGGCCTTCCCATCTGTTACATATTCAGATGACTCCTATTAAAAATACTTATGCTGTTCTCATTCAACTGCTATTTCAATGCAGTTCATTTACCTCCAATAAAATGAAACAAAGCAGCATTCTAAGCCAGTTCTGTTCAACTTTTCAGGCAGAGGTGCTACTCAGCATTCCACTTGGAAATGCCAGGAACGTAATGAATGCAAGGCATGTGCTTTGTTAGTTACTACCACTTTCATTAGCTGCCTTCTCACCACATTTTAAACACCACATATCAAAGTAATGATCAGTTGATTAATGAACTATTCTTCCCATCCTTTTTAATGTAACCTAACAGCAGAGTTAGCAGTTGAAAACATGGGAGTATGTGTTAATTAATGCCCCTCTGTTTTGGCGTTTTGGAAGTTGTTCCGAATATAGACTTTTCCTGGTTCACAGACTTCTGCTAATAACCATACATAGATTTTTCAGAGAGTGAATGTTGTTGGCATCATGCAAGATCCCACTTCATCGTATACGACAACCATTCTGTCACTTTTTTTGTGACAAAGATTTTATCTTCCATTAGCATTAGCTAGTTTCAGAAACACACCATGTTTCCCCGAAAATAAAACTGGGTTTTATATTTTTTGGGCCACCAAAAAAGGCATCAGGTCTTATTTTCAGGGAGGTCTTATTTTCCCACCCCCATGTACTGGGAGGCGAGGGGAGCTGCCCCTCGCATCTCCTTGCCTAATGGTCTTACCAGCAGCTTGATCCGTGGAACAGCTGATCTGCAGATGCACTCCTGCTGCCACCTCCAAGAAGCGCAGTCGCTTTTGCAGCTGATTGAGGTTGCAAAAGCAGCAGAAGGCCCCCCGCGCCTTGCACCCCCTTCAAGAACAGTCTTACCATACCAGCAACTTGGTTAGGAGGCCAAGCCAGGTGCCCCACACGCCTCGCACCTCCACAAAACAGCTGATCTGTGGGTGCGCTCCTACCCAGCACAGATGCACATCCAGAATTGCAAGGCTGAAGGCTTTGGATGGAGCATTTTTGGGATGTGCGTCTGTGTTGGGCTCAAGGAAAAGACGACCAGCAGGAAAATGGGGAGGGAGGGCATTAGGAACACAGCCATAAATAGTAATTCTTATTTTCACAAATGTTAGTGGTTAGAAGTTAGTGGTTTTGTTACCTATCACAGATGTAAACAGCTCCGGAGCAGAACTGCCAGCTGCCATGAATGTTGCCCCTGCCACATCTTCACTGAGGTGTAAGCGCTGTGGAGGGAGGGGAAAAAATCACTGATTGACTGATATGACTTTAAAACCTTTTTTAATGTTTCTCAAGGCATAATAAAAGGAGATAACATTGTAGTTAAAACATCTAAGCAACTGTCATATTGATCAAATATTAGATGAGAAGCAAAGGGCATCTAATACCTGCCTGAGTCAGGATGCATTGCATGGCTTGTCAAGGGCGGAACTCCAGAATTGGCTGAGCCATTTTCTTCCTTTATGCACTTTTCCAGTAACATCAACTTCACAGATCTAGACTGATGACTGAGTATGCATTTTCCCCTAGGCTAGGTGTACTGGTACTGACTGAGAAATGGGAAGTTTGGTTTGGTTATCACTTATCTGTTTCCTAAATATTCTATTTTTGCTCTGTCCTATTGAATGGTAGTTCCTACCAGCTTTAATTTTCATGTTTTAGAGTTACCTTGAGCATTTGTTAGGTTTGGAATGAAACAAATGCAGAAACCTTTGTAATCAGAAGGTTTGTACACATGCCCAGTATTATATATATTTTATAAATATACAATAGTCCTTAAACAATGATCCTACATATGCATTCTGGATGAGACTGTACTTTTTAAAGCAGTAATCAACAACCTATAGCTGTGATGGCGAACCTATGGCACGTGTGCCACAGGTGGCACGCAGAGCCTTTTCTGCCGGCACGCCAGCCGTTGGCCCACCCCAGGTCCACCACACATGTGCGCACCTCCAATTGGCCAGCTGATCTTCTGGTCTCTGCCGCGGATGAACAGAAGCGGGGCCTTCCCCGATCTCTGCAGGTTCTGCTTCTCCGTGGCAGGAAAGCAGGAGAAAGCTAGCACGCGATGGGGGGAAAAACTGCAAAAATCTGAGGAGGCACGGAAGGCAGGAGGCACTCAATCAGGGGAGGAACTTTGGAGATCGTGGAAGGCAGGAAAATGCTAGGATTCCATGGGGAGAGGAACTTTGGAGATCGTGGAAGGCAGGAAAATGCTAGGATTCCATGGGGGAGGAACTTTGGAGATCGTGGAAGGCAGGAAAACGCTAGGATTCCATGGGGAGAGGAACTTTGGAGATCGTGGAAGGCAGGAAAACGCTAGGATTCCAT
>WNWU01000057.1:9211372-9222347 GCA_012654045.1 Ptyas mucosa
AACTTTGGAGATCGTGGAAGGCAGGAAAACGCTAGGATTCCATGGGGGAGGAACGTTGGAGATCATGGAAGGCAGGAGGCAGCTCTTTAGCACAGCTAAAGCACAGCTCTTTAGCCAGATCTCTCCCCCCTACAAGCACGGCTCTTTTAAACAGGAAAAGAAGAACGAACACGTTTAGCAGGAAACTTTGGAGTTGCCTGATCATTAGCCAAGCCATCTTGGCAGTGCCATGCACCAGGCGGGGAACAGCTGTCTCACCAGGGAATGGCCGGTACCTAGTTGTCCTCTGGTAAGAGGTATGCCGGCCCACTTGGAAAAAGTGGGGGGGCGTATTGGGGGGGCATGCATGCACGGGCGCATGTGTAGAGGGAGCGTGGGAGTTGTCATGCACACATGCGTAAATGGAGGCGCGCATTTCATTATGGGTTCCGGCACACGGGAGAGCGACAGCACACGTGCGCTTAGACTTTTGGCACGCAATGCCAAAAAGGTTCGTCATCACTGACCTATAGTCATGAGTCCTGCAAAGCACTTCTTTAAAAAATCCTGGAGCCCATGACTGTGTCATCAAAATCTAATGGTAAATATTTTTAAAAAGTGATATGAGGGTGGGGATGATATTAAACTAGGAATAAAATAAAAGGGTTATGTAGTTTTGGAATAAGTTTAATATATTGGAACTTTGTAAATGTTGGACCTCAAAAAAAGATACAGAAAGATACAATTATATTTGTATAAATATAAGAGAAATGAAAATTTCCCCAATGGGACTTTTTAAATTTAAACAATTCAATTCAGATCACAGCAAACAAACATATCACACAGTTAAAACTGTTTGCACCAGAATTATACTGTTGGATATACTGTAGCTTTTATTTTTTTATAAACACTTCCTAATGTCAGGCCTTATAGACAATTGCAATTCTTGTACAATTTAAGTGTTTAAAAAGCTAATTCCCTGCTGCAGTTATTTGAAAAGAGCATGGAGAAAACCAGATAGGGAACTGCTGGTACTTTAAAGAGTATTACACACATTTAATAACATAACTTTGTTTGGAATACTGTGTACTCTACCACTTTAGTAATTTTCCATTTAGAAAACACATCAATTTGAAAAAAAAATACCTAAAAGGGGACAAATAAAATAATATGGAATTTAGAAAAAAAAAGTGTGTTTTTCATTTAAAAAACTTAGAATAGGGAAATGTGCACTTCATGTGCTTATGGATTACTCTTCTATATGTTCACTGGAATTCTGCAATGCTTCAGAATCAATTATGCTGAAAAGTTCTCTTGTAACATGCAAAAATGCCAAGGTAACATCTGTTGGTCATTAAACCGGCTGTGTCTTTTTCCATATCAGCCATGTGCTTCAGGCAACAGATATGGGTGTTTTAATGAATTACTTGCTGGTGCTGCATTCATTCTTCAGATGCTACAAAGTAACTTGCAGAATTGAATCTGAAGCTTGCACAGCTTTAAGTTTAATATGCTAGGGGACATTTACAAGGAACTAGACATATTCAGAATGGAGAATTCCCCCCCCCCCCATGTGTATTAGCCTTAACTTCCATGTTCAGAGACCATGAAGCACCACCAATAACATTTCTTGGGAAGCACTAATAGTCAAGGCTACTCTCCTTATGTTTCTCACTGATAAAAGAAGTACAGAGTAGGAAATGGTATAAGCATACAGATGTTCAGGAAACCTCTACTACAGATATGAAAAATGTAAAATAAGAAATTAAATATGGTTAAATGCAAAACATGGTAATGTATACATTTCAATAAACATGGAAAACTATTTTCAGCAGATACTTACTTCACAAATTTTTTCCAATGAAGGAACAAAGAAATCATCACAGATAATAGCCAAAGCGTAGAACATGTAGACGGCCTAAATAAACAAAAAGCATTTCGTTGAGATTTTTTTTTTAATACTAAAGAGGAAAGACTATTTAATTGAGCTCAACTCGTTGGTACGTCTACTTTGTTTTCTTGATAATATGATTTAAAAATTTTTATTGTGACCAAAGGCAGACAGAAAAAAATATGGATTCTTTAATAGCAATATAGAAGTCGTTTCCGGCTGAAGCCCTCTGGGATGTTTCTCTATCTTCCCAGCTTAGCCTACAGATGAGGAATGCCCTAAATATGGGAAAAGGTCCAAACCTACTCAATTTCTAACCCCAAACAAGGGCAGGTGGGTGCATATTTGATTGGGTTAATAATGCCTGGCTTTCTTGCAGGAAGAATATGAACACTCTGTAATAGACTTCTCTGTTCTCTGCACAATACACAGTACAAAACCTATCCATTACATATCATATCATATCATATCATATCATATCATATCATATATATCTGGAAAAAATACTGCACAATATTTTCATAGTGTACGGCGTTTTTGATGCTAATTGTCACACATTTGAAATAACTTGAAGTCATCAATTCTGAATATACTTTTGTGATGGGTAAATGGTTCTCTTATTCATTTGTATTTGTTCTATATGTACATATCTTTTATATGCTTATATTTTTCTATGTGCTCCTTGTTGCTTTTACATTTTTTATTCTGATTTCAAGTGATTTCCATATAAATAAACAATATTGCTATTCAACTTCCAGTAGCATTTTTGCTCATGCCTAGACAGATTCAGTACAAGCATTACAAATCAAATGCTGATTATACTAAATGCTGAATTACTATCAACTCACATGCTCTGGCCTATTAGTTCCATGCAAATAAATTCTGATGCACAGACAAAGCTTTTTCCTGCACAATAATTCCTGAATCCGTTTCAGTGGAATATCAATTCCACATGCCCCATTCCTTTATGTAGAGCTTTGTACAAGCGCAAGGGAACCTTCAAGTCACTCAAGCATCTTATGCAGGCTAATTCAGAATCACTGGATATCACTACATCTCATACACAGGAACAGGAGAGTCTTATTCTACAAGGAAAAAATGCTAAAGCACATGCAAAGATATTCTCTTTAATGCATAGCACATGGTCAGGTCATATGCAAAGAGCCTCTGTGCACTTACCTGTGAGAAATTATGTATTATGACCAGTTTCTTTTCTGGAGATGCCAAATAATGATCACATTTCCATAGGATAGGTAACAATGAAGAAAGGTAATTTTATAGAAATCTACTTTATTTCAGTTCCCAAACAATTGGAACCACTTTTAATTTTCATTAAAACAAGCACATTTAAATAAAAATGTCTCCCTAGACTAATTTTCGTTTCATTGTAGGGTAATAAATGCTGTGCCAGAAGCTAAGCCACTTAGAGAGGTGTCTTCATGCCCAATTAGCATGCTTTCTTTTCAAGAATTTCTGGTCAAGATGCTGATGTAATTGACTGGGACTGGCTTTAGTACTTCCTGCAACATGTTTCTCCTGCTTAATTACTACTGGAGCTAGAAACAAGTAATTGTTTTCTAATTCGGATAACTGAGCAGATTTCTTGCCAAGTGAGGCAAAGGCCAGCAAAGGGGAAAAATCATCATCCCCATCCAAAGAGCAATGTCTATGGCATCACTAAGGATGAAGATAATCTGTCTGTTCTCTTTGAATGGAGAGGAAACTATCATTGCTTGACTTTAAGGTGCCATTACTAATAGACATAATAAACTGGATGGAGATGAAAAGAGATTGTAAGTTTGTGGAAATTTATTGTAACATCCGAGATTGGTAAAAGGAGGACCCAGACTGTTGGGGGCAATATGCTGACTGTGTAAACCGCTTAGAGAGGGTTGTAAAGTACTGTGAAGCAATATATAAGTCTAAGTGCTATTGCTATATGCCGTTTATCTTTGGACAAAGCTTCTGATGTTCCTACCGACTCTTATTATTTCTAGGCACTTTATTATTTAATCATGTGGCAGAGAGTCAAATGCTTTCATGCTACATTCAATTTTGTCTTCCTCTTGCTGTTTTCCAAAATAATTTTGTCAGTTAAACACCATTTAACAATGTGAAGTGGTTGGTAAGCAAGTAATTGGCCTGTAGTTGCCTGGTGCTGCTCTTTTGTTGGATCTTTCATTATCACTTAGGTTTTGCCAAAGGTTAACCAATCTTCAGTTACAGCCACTTGCATTCTGTTATTAAACTACGGTACTTGGCAGTGAGGGGGTATATCAACCAAGCAGATGTTTCAACCAAAAACAATGCAGTTTATCTACATCTAGCGCTGACCAATTCTTGATCGTCCTAGCCTTTTTCTCCATCATTTCTGATATTACAAGTTCTCCATTTCAGCTCCTTTTTTATTCTTATTTAACTCCTTTATTCAAACAGCATTCTTGTATTTCTTTGTATTTCCAAGGATTTCACTATTTCTTCTTTGTCAGATACTGACTGGTTCATTGCTGTTTCTCCGTTGATTGGTATAAATGTTTCTGTTTCAACTGAAATTTGAGATTATTCCTCTTGTGTAATTTAAGTTTGTATCTGTTGATCTTCTTGACTGTATTTGCTACTTTATTCTTTCTAGTACTTCCTTGTTCCTATATTTCTCAATCAGGTAGTCTTTGGTCTTCTTGCTCTTCAGCTTCTTTTATTTCATCTGTTCTAGCTTGCTTGCATCTGATCTTATCATGCTGATTTATTGTCCAATCTGATCTTCCATTTTGGTGGCTTCTTTTCTTGTTTGTTGACTTTGCATCAAAGTTATCTAGTTATAACTGCAGCCATGCTATACATTAATTGGTTTGTTTTTTGCAGTGAACTTATATTTAATATTACAGTATTGGCATCTTTTAAAACTTGTACTAGATGTTTCTTTGTAACAAGTTTCAAAGAATACAACCTTACTATATTATTTTTGTGCTGTTCTTGATGCTCAGTTAGTGCAGTTGTCACCAGATGTTTATTTGGTAAACATTTAACATTTAGCATGGCCCTTGTTGACCCTGGAGTTGACTGATTCGGTATAACTTTCTATAAATTATATCTCACCATATTGTTTATGGGAAAGACACTCTGATAAAACCTGTCTGGTATAGTTGAACTTCTGGCATAGCTCTCATCTTCCTCAGAGCACACAACCCACAACCACACTAAGGTAGTGCCTTACTGGGAGACAATAATTTCTTTCATCCTTGAGAGAGTTTGAATGATTTGGAATTGATTGGGCCTATGCTTTCCTGCTATTTAAAAAAAACTATGTAAACATTCCTTTCATTTTTACAATACATACAGAAAATTTGAGTCACTTTTCATTATGGACTTAATGTTTAGCATTAATAAAAGTTTATGGTACAACTATATCAGTCTTTTTAATTTAAACTTTTTAACAAGCACACCTCACATACAAATATACAAGTATACTGAATGTCTTTTTTTTTACAGTTAATGATCATCAAAAATTATTAAAAAACCCCAAAACAAAACAAAACTAACAACCCCAAACCCAGGAACATCAATAAAATTATACTTCGCAATGTTTTCACTGCAGCTATACTCTGTTTTGCTACCATGCTGAGAACTGAATGTTTCATATCTGAAAAAAAAAGCATAACATTAAACCCGCCCATTCTGTAAAGATATTAGCACAAGAGGACCATAACTCTTACAATGCCCCTGATGGAAAGCACTGTAGGAAATAGTGTATCATTTCAATTCCCAGATAATTCCCATGGTCAAATGGGCTCAGATAAAGGGATTAGAATATCTAATCTACAGAAGTGCAGGTTAGAAAGCATTGTGCTTACCCTATTTTTTTTTCTCAAATCCGGAAAAGGCAAGTATTTAAAAAACCTGCAGATTTCTAATGAAATTTTGCAGCCCCCACTTTCCCATTTTTTTCCAGACCTATGTATTTTTTTCTAATATTTTGAATATGGTCCTCAACTTACAACCATTAAACTAACAGTTTCAGCTGTAAGTAGTATGGTTGTTAAGCAGGTCACCACACAATTGTGACTGATTTTACAACCATCTTGCGAAGGTCATTATGTAAAGGCAGCAATCATAATGCTAACACTGTGATTATTATGCAAATTCATTGTTTGGGATGGGGCTTTTTTCCCCAGAAACAAAAAGTAAACATGAGTTTACAGCAAAAATGTAAATCACAGTCAAGTGAGCACGGGACATTGCAAACAGCCATAAATGAAGCCTGGTTGCTGAGCACTGAAAATGCAATCACATGACCACAGGAGAAAGGACAGCCATTGTGAGAGGACAACCCTCAGAACTCTGGGTTGTAAGTAACTTTACTGGGGTCCATCATAACTTCAAACATCACTAAGTGGCCAGTCATAAGTTGAGGACTGCCTATATAGTAATTTAGCTATCAAAGAAACCCGTTTTACCTGTTTACACTCTACAGTAAATACATTCTACAGAAAGTTAATATATTACCTTTTGCTCAATAGATATTTTCCAGCTTGATAAGTAATCGTTTTTTAGAGATAAAGAAAACAAATATGTGCTTCTTAAGCCAGTAATTGATCATCTGCCTCCAAGCCTACACTTCAATCTTAGGCATCTCTGTCTTGAGATCAAGCAATTAATTAAATATGCCCTCCTAATGTTTTCCTTTACAACAGCTTCAGAACGTATATATTGATTCATTACATTTGATTTTTAATTTCCTCCAAGTTTAGGAATTGGACATCTTGTATCCAATCTTCCGGGAAAGATATAGGGCTTCATGCTTTAGACTGGGAGGCCTCCAAGATCCCTTCCAACTCTGTTATTCTGTTACACCTGCATAAAATATCTATAATTCTTTGAATTTAAAAGTTGTTTGTTCCATTAATGTCAAGATAGATATTCAAATATTTTTATTAAGGTATGTAAACTTTTGACCAACGTATGAGTTTCTATTTATTACAAACATATGAATGCATGGTAACTCAGATATCTTTAAATTAATCTTGACAGTAATATAACGTTTTTTCAGAAATGGCTTCTGTAGAGCATTGGATATCATCAAGATCATTTCATTTGAAAACAGCTTTAAGATATATTCTACTCCATTAATATCATTAATTTCACTGTTCATAAGCGCCAAATATTGGTTATTAACAGAAATAATGATAGTGAAAAGGGACATCCTTGCTTTGAACCACTTGTTATTTCACCTTAGTTTAAGTCATTAATACGGAGTTTTGCATAGAATAATAGGGTCATATTATATATCTCTAATAACTTTTCACATGTGGCTATTAAACTAAATCAAAGCTTATGGAGTGTGGAGTGACACAAATGCAGCACCCGTCACCAACTCTTTAAAACAACTGTGTCTTTTCTCTGGATCTTGCTGTGTAATCCCAGGATTATCCCCAAAACCTCGGCTGCTTTAAGGAATTGCTAAAAGGTGCAGCATGAGGAATCTCATGCTCCAAAGCAGATTTGCCTTACAGATCCAAAGCAATTTACAATCCTTCTTTACACACACACACACAAACACACATACACATACACACACACACACTTAAATAACAAGTTTTTAAAAGAAGTTATTTGGTTGTGCAACAATACATAATTTTTAACGATGTATATTTGGACATGCAAATATGTATATTAGGACAACATACTATTTTAGCTACTTAGCTATTAATTTTGTATAAATTGTAGTCTGTATTCAATAATAAGATTGAGCTATAAGATAGAGGATGTTTTCTGGATTTAAGAAGCCTAATCATTACAGTTTTCCTCCATGCTTTGGAAATTCAAAAGTCATTTTCTAAACCATGCAGACATAGGCAAAAAGCCTGGATGAGTCTTTCACTGAAACAGAAATGGGTGAGTACTGTCCAAAAAGAAGAGAAATAAGACATTTTCAGACTCAGATGGTTTCTCAAAGCAATTTTACCATGGTTGGCTGGGGAATTTTGGTTGAAACTTGCCAATGTTGAGAAACCCTGGGCTCCAAGAGCATAGAGCAGTGATGGCGAATGTGGAGCCATATCAGTGGGCACGTGAGTGTTGCCCTAGCTCAGCTCTGGTGCACATGCGCATGCTGGCCAGCTGATTTTCGGGCCTTCCGGGCCCACCGGAAGTTGGAAAACAGGCTGTTTTCGGCCTCTGGAAGGCCTCCAGGGGGGTAGGGAAGGCTGTTTTCACCCTCCCCAGGCTCCATGAAAGCCTCTGGAGCCTGGGGAGAATGAAAAATGAGCCTACCAGGCCCACCATGCCTTCACATGCCAAAAGCAGGGGAAGCGCAGGGGGGGATCACGCACACATGTGGGGGGGCGCATTGAATTATGGGTGTGGGCACGTGAGCGCATGACCCCCCCGCGCTCCCCCCACTTTCGGCACACAATGGCAAAAAGGTTAGCCATCACTGGCATAGAGTGTCCTTGGCAGTTTTTTTCAGATGTACACTTGCCAATTCTTCAGGCTGAGACAGAATGACCAGACCAATATCACCCAGCTGACTTTCTTGCCTAAGGCAGGATTAGAACACACACTTTCCCAATTCTAAACCAAACTTTTGATTTCTTTCTAGACCATAAGCCCACCCAATCATATTCTCAGATTTATAATACTGGATAAAATTACACATATCGATTTCATATAGATCATTTTCAGCATCTTTAATCCTTCTTAATGAAAATATATACTTTTATACAAAGAAAATATTTTTGCTTAGCTATTTTCTGTTATTCCATTCCTTGATACTAGGATTTAAAATATGCAATGTATCCTCTCATGTTTTTTTTTACTATAAAATGAGTTTGCTGATGATGCTTTTATTGCTTATATGATATGTTTATAACTACTGTTTTAGTTTAAGTGTTTTCTAAATACTCATGTTAGTATAAAAGCTCCCTAGGAAAACTAAACTTTGACATCCAAAATTATAAAATAAATAAACATGTCATAAATATTTCACACAGCATTTCATAAAATGTATACCCTTATTTAATAATAATTTAATCACACAGAAAGCATTCTGCTGGAGCAGACCAACAGCCCATCTAATTTAGTTTAATTTAATTTTAATTTTAAAAAAGAAATATTGTTATTAATTTTCTTAGAATACTAAAAAGTTGGTAGCTTTAAAAATACAAAGTACATACATGTACACCATCACATGATATCTTTTCAGGATCTAGAACTTTATGTAGAATCCAGAAAAGCAAGATGAAACAGCCAAACAGATTGAAGACATGAAATAAAAAATAAGAAAAAGCAAAGATAGCAGTTTACACCAATACCATGCACCATCCTTCTTCAAACAAAGCCCAGTTTAAATCTGCGCATGCTAATTAGAGATTAGAGACCTTACGCAAACTAAGATCTTTGATCTAAGACATACTGTTGCCTGTTTTCCATCAAACAGAAGATATATGGAGTATTTTTCACACACTCAAGGTCAATATTCAGAGACCTAGGTAACATATTATTGAGTCCTCTCCTAAGCCGTAATAAAGAGAAGATTTGCTGAAATGCCAGTAACAGTTTGTTCCATAATATGGACCCTAACATTACTGGTGAGAACTACAGTAACTACAGTTCTTTTAACTGCAAATACTGTAAATTTATATATTAAATGTTACTTTTAAATGGTTCATTTGGGTGTCAATTTGAACCAACTACTAGATGCTAGGCTTAAGGTGCCCTTGTGTTTCTTAGTTACCCAGAGGGTAAATTATTTCTCTTGGACTCCTCTTACCCTAAAACCCAGGGTAAAGGGAAAAAAAGATGATGGTAGCTGCAAATATTATCTGAAGACTATGCCTGTACATCATTCCTGGCATTCCTGGTTGGATGGGGCAGAGCCGGTAATAAAGAGATCCCTCACACCTAGATGCTTATAACCTCCTCATTTGTTGTATAGTATACAGTATTGTAAAACAACAACTATAGTCATAGATTATGGTTTAAATCAAGAAATCGGTTCCATAGGCAGATCTGGTACTAAGGAAGACTGGTAATTATCAGAAGGGCAATCTGATAAGCTTTTAGGGAGCTGACATACTAGAGAAAGTAGTACATTTTAAAAATTATTGGTTTAAACTCCATAGGTTAAAAAACATGTTACATACCAGTTATGTGTGTGTGTGTATGATATGTTGTTCTCTATATAACTATATATTGTATATATGTTATCCTCTATATAAGTACAGTATATATAGAATATTTTGATGGAAATTGCAATGGTGAAAAAAGTAAGGTTCTACATTTAGGCAAGAAAAACAAAATGCACCAGTACAGTATAGGTAGTATTTCCAAGATCCCTCTTACTATTTATTGTTTTCCACTAGGACTCCAAGATCCCCCTTATTACTTATTATTCGCTCAATAGTACTATTGAGTACTATTAAGGATCTTGGCGTCCTAGTTGAAAATCATTTAAATATGAGCCTACAGTGTGCTGCAGCTGCCAAGAAAGCAAACACAGTTCTAGGCTGCATTAACAGAGGGATAGAATCAAGAAGTGTTAATACCACTTTATAATGTCTTGGTAAGGCCACACTTGGAATACTGCATCCAGTTTTGGTCACCACAATGTAAAAAAGATGTTGAGATTCTAGAAAGAGCACAGAGAAGAGCAACAAAGATGATTAAGGGACTGGAGGCTAAAACATATAAAGAAAGGTTGCTGGAATTGGGTATGTCTAGTTTAATGAAATGAAGGACTAGGGGTGACATGATAACAGTGTTCCAATATCTCACGGGTTACCACAAAGAAGGGGGACTCAAGCTATTCTCAAAAGCACCTGAAGGCAGGACAAGAAGCAATGGATGGGAACTAATCAAGGAAAGAAGCAACCTAGAACTAAGGAGAAATTTCCTAACAATTAATCACTTGCCTCCAGAAGTTGTGAATGCTCCAACCCTGGAAGTTTCTAAGAAGAGATTGGACAACCATTTGTCTGAAATGGTATAGGGTTTCCTGCCTAAGCAGACCTCCAAGGTCCCTTCCAATTCTTCTATTCTATTCTATTCTATTCTATTCTATTCTATTCTATTCTATTCTATTCTATTCTATTCTATTCTATTCTATTC
>WNWU01000057.1:9222357-9385983 GCA_012654045.1 Ptyas mucosa
TCTATTCTATTCTATTCTATTCTATTCTATTCTATTCTATTCTATTCCATTCCATTCCATTCCATTCCATTCTCTCTCTCTCACACACACATACAGTATATATGTATTTGTTGCACAATTGTAATTTTTATACAATTACAAAAGTATAGACATATTCTATATTTTAAATCTTTTGTTATATATTTTTTCACTTAATTTTAATTGCTTAAGTATTTTTATAATGCATACATCTTTCTGTTTTGTTCCTCTTTTTTGTTATTTTAGAAGTAATAAAAATTTATTTAAAAAAGGAGAAGATAGTAGGCAATGAATGAATACTGCTGCGCCTCAAAGTCCAGTGCTTACTGAAGCATAGACTGATTATCATAGTTTGATCTAGAATTCTGGGGTCAGCCATCTTGATTGAATGGTATTTGAAAGGTCAGGATGCTTTTCCATTGTCTTCTGAAGGAGTCCCCAAACTCAAGTTAACATTCTCCTATGGAGAAGGCATTTCTAGTGATTGTCAGAAAGCACAGTAACCATACTGTCTTCTCTCTCTGTGATTTTTAGGCTACCAAATAAAGAGAGACAAATAATGAGAACTGATTTGACCCTCAGATGTTTACATATTCATCCTTCATCCATCTACCTGCCCCCTGCCACCCCGATTATACACATTAATGAGATTTAGGAGGCAGCCCAACTCCATTAGACTCTAGGCAGCTTACAATACTAAAAGGCAGTAAAGCTGTAAAAACCCAGAACATGCATGTCCAGAAAAGATCCTCTATCAAGTTAGTAAGGATGACATTATATTGGGACCAGAGAGAGCAATCCTATTATTAAAGCTCATCCAAACAGAAGCCCATGGCATTCTCTCCATAAGCCAAACAATACCAAATTGTTATTAGTCTTTTCTCTAGGACTATTTGCACCTGCCACTTGCCTCAGTAAAACTTATATAGAATATCTCACTGATTTACAGCTGAATGGTATTGGCTTTCTTTCTACTGTTCTTAATAACATCAAACTTGCTATCTAAGGTTGTCACATCACAATAACTCATGGAAGAGCTGCTTATGACTCCACTTCCATGGGGTAAATACCATTAAATGTAGCAAGAGCTGCAATAGCGTCTTCCATTTTACTGCATATATTTAGGTATTAGAAGAAAAAGTCTATTGATTTGTAATTTGTCTTGCACAAATGTGTATACGTGAGCCATGGTGGCGCAGTGGTTAGAATGCAATTCTGCAATTACTTCTGCTGATTGCTGGCTGCCAGCAATTCGGCAGTTCAATTCTCACTGCCTCAAGATTGACTCAGCCTTCCATCCTTCTGAGGCTGGTAAAATGAGGACCCAGATTGTTTGGTGGTGGGGATATGCTGACTTGGTAAACCGCATAGAGAGGGCTGTAAAGCACTGTGAAGCAGTATATAAATCTAAGTGCTATTGCTATTTTATGAATGGGCTTTATAATTTGAGAGACCAAATTGGATTCCAACTGGAGGTTTCAATGAAGTTAAATCTAGGGTTAGATTCTTTCTCTAGGTTCAAATCCTAAATCCACAAAAACTATTACATGATGTTATGTTAATTAGGAGAAAGTGTTTGGTAGGCCAGGAGTGGAGTTAGTAATTTCTGGAGCTAACAGAGATGATCATATAAAGGCCTGTCTGTGCCTGGGGCCTCAGAGTGAACTTGGATGAACAAAGAGCAAAGTAGCCAGTCCAGTCTATTTAAAAGAAATATATAAAATAAAAGAGGAGGTGGAGTTGCACTATATATAAGAAATAACTACATCTCTACAGAAATAGAGCACAACAATGATGAAAATTATCTTGAATGCATTTGGGTCAATATTAAAGGGGGGGGGGAATTACATTGCCATAGGTCTATACTATAGGCCACCCAACCAAACAGAGGAAGTAGATGACCTTTTTGCTAGTCAGCTAACTAAGGTATGTAGGAAGCACATCACAATAGTAATGGGGAATTTTACCCTGACATCAACTGGGAGACAAACTCTGCACTAAGTGGAAGAGCCAACAGGTTCCTAACAAACCTAGCAGACAACTTTGTTTCCCAAAAAGTAGAGAAGGGAACAAGGGGATCAGCCATATTGGACTTAATTCTCACTAACAGAGACGAAATGATAGAAGATGTTGAAGCTACAGGAACCTTGGGGGCAAGTGATCACGCAATATTGGAATTCAACATTATGCAAACACAAGTAGTAGAACAAAGTCAAGCTAGAGTCTTGGACTTTAAGAGAGCTAATTTCAATAAACTTAGAGAGAGCTTGAGAAGGATTCTGTGGATGAGAATCCTCAAGGGGAAAACAACTCAAAAAGCTTGGGAATTTTTGAAAAGTGAGATTATAAAAGCCCAGTCTAGCACAATACCAACGAAGAAGAAAAATAATAGATCTCAAAAGAAACCAGCATGGCTGCATAAAGAAATCTCTAACAAATTGAAAGACAAAAAGGACAAGTATAAAAAGTGGAAAGAGGGGCAAATAACTAAGGCAGAATATCAGCAAATAGCCCAAGCTTTAAAGATGATGTGAGGAAAGCCTGAGTGGCGTAGCAGGCTAATGCCTCCTATTAAGGCAGCATTTAACATCCAGCTGCCTGCAATTACTGCGAGTTCTAATCTCAACAGGCTCAAGGTTGACTCAGCCTTCCATCCTTTCTAAGGTGGGTAAAATGAGGACCCGGTTTGTGGGGGCAATAAGCTGATTTTGTATAAATATACAAAAGTATGAAGGCTATTGCTTAATGTATTGTAAGCTGCCCTGAGTCTCCGGAGAAGGGTGGCATATAAATATAAATAAATAAATAAATAAATAAATAAATAAATAAATAAATAAATAAATAGCTAAGGCTCACAATGAACAAAGGCTTGCAACAACAGTAAAAAATAACAAAAAAAGCTTCTTCCAATATATTAAAACCAATAAAACAGTCAAGGAAACAATTGGCCCATTGCTGGGAGAAAGTGGCAAGAAGGTGACAAGCAACAGGGAGAAAGCAGAACTACTTAACTCATTTTTTGCATCTGTCTTTACACAAAAGGTAAAAACAGTCAAACCTATCAAAAACAGCACCACAAAAAACAGATTAAGAACACAAGTTAAAATAGGGAAGAAAATGGTAAGGAACACTTGTCTACCCTAGACGAGTTCAAATCACCAGGACCAGATGGATTACACACCAAGGTTCTGAAGGAACTGGCAGACGAGATCTCAGAACCACTGAACTATATCTTTCAAAGATCCTGGAGCACAGGAGAACTACCAGAGGATTGGAAAAGAGCTGATGTAGTTCCCATCTTCAAAAAGGAAAAAAAAATAGATCCAGGAAACTACAGACCTATCAGCTTGACCTCAATACCAGGGAAGATTCTGGAAAAGATAATCAAGCAACGAATCACTGAACACCTAGAAGTAAGCCAAGTAATAATCAAAAGCCAACATGGGTTTGTCAAAAACAGATCATGCCAGACTAATCTTATTGCATTCTTTGACAAAGTGACAAAATTAGTGGACCAGAGGAATGCTGTCGATATAATTTACTTGGACTTTAGTAAAGCATTTGATAAAGTAGACCATAACCTACTACTAGATAAAGTAGAAAAATGTGGGTTAAACAGCATCACCATCAGATGGATTCGTAACTGGCTGACCAACCGCACTCAACGTGTATTCCTCAATGGAACTGCATCTACATGGAGGGAAGTATGCAGTGGAGTACCCCAGGGCTCTGTTTTAGGCCCAGTGCTCTTCAACATCTTCATCAATGACTTGGATGAGGGGATAGATGGGGAACTCATCAAATCTGCAGATGACAGCAAGATGGCAGGAATAGCCAACACTCCAGAAAATAGGCTCAAGGTACAGAAGGATCTTGACAGACTTGAACATTGGGTGCTATCTAACAAAATGAAATTCAACAGTGAAAAAAGCAAGGTTCTACATTTAGGGAAAACAAAATGCACAGGTATTGTATATGTGGTACCTTGCTCAATAGTAGTAACTGTGAGAGGGATCTTGGAGTCCTAATGGACAACCATTTAGATATGAGCCAGCAGTGTGCAGCAGCTGCCAAAAAAGCCAACACAGTTCAGGGCTGCATAAAGTGAGGGAGAGAATCAAGATCACGTGAAGTGTTAATACCACTTTATAATGCCTTGGTAAGGCCACACTTGGAATATTACATTCAGTTTTGGTCGCCACGATGTAAAAAAGATGTGGAGACTCTAGAAAGAGTGCAGAGAAGAGCAACAAAGATGATTAGGGGACTGGAGGCTAAAACATACAAAGAACGGTTGCAGGAACTGGGTATGTCTAGTTTAATGAAGAGAAGGACTAGGGGAGACATGATAGCAGTGTTCCAAAATCTCAGGGGTTGCCACAAAGAAGAGGGAGTTAAACTATTCTTCAAAGCACCTGAGGGTAGAACAAGAAGCAATGGGTGGAAACTAATCAAGGAGAGAAGCAATTTAGAACTAAGGAGAAATTTCCTGACAGTTAAAACAATTAATAAGTGGAACAACTTGCCTGCAGAAGTTGTGAATGCCCCAACACTGGAAATGGGCACTGGGGCCCAGAGTCCCTAAGGAGTTGGGCAGCATAGAAATGCAACTAATAAATAAATAAATTTTTAAGAAGATGTTGGATAACCATTTGTCTGAAGTGGTGTAGGATTTCCTGCCTGGGCAAGGGGTTGGACTAGAAGACCTCCAAGGTACCTTCCAACTATTCTATTCTATTCTATTCTATTCTATTCTATTCTATTCTATTCTATTCTATTCTATTCTATTCTATTCTATTCTATTCAGTTGCTCTTCCCTCATTCTATGAATATGTGGATAATCTGTTTGGGGGGAATTTTGGAGGCAAACAATTCGGAAACAATCTGGTTAGGATTTGCTTTACAAAAAGAAAGATGACAGATGAAAAATATTCATAGTGTTTCCTATAGTATACATAAAAGAGAGTTAACATAAAGAGAGAGAACTGGGTTAGAATAATTCATGTTAAATAAAGAAAAGCAATCATATTCAAAAGACTTGGCCACTCATCTTATCATAAGGTAATTCTTACACACATAAAAATACATCTACATTAAAACCTGAATAAATTAAAACAGCGCTTATTTCAGGGTTCAAAAACTTATAAGACAGGGTCTTATTTTTGGAGAAACACAGTACTTTGGGCAAAGGTAACTAGGATGTGGAGTTTTGAACTCCCTCTTCAGTGTAAGAGTCCTGACAGAAACAAGGGGATTCCTCTTAAAGTATTCTATTTATGTGTGAAGTTTTTGACCCAGGACTTGGCATAGCTATCAAAACTGATCTGGCCAGACCTGCAAAGACAAATATCTAAATCAGAGCAGTATTATGAGAGCAGCTGTAATAAAAGCTATGGAGTGGCAAACAGAAAACACTGACTTATTGATCAGACAAATTGGTAAGTCAGATTCCAGAAACAAAATGTTCCATTCCTACTGCCATTCAGTGCCACATGCATCATGATTCTCCTCAGTGTCAAGAGTTTTGTATACACCATTTATGATATCTCACCCTGTTATCCCAGCTTAAATCCATTAAAATCCTGATTTAAGACATCAAACTCGTGACAAGGAGGATAATAACTGATTACATCACCACCTACGAAACACAGAGTGAGACTGAAAGCCCAAGCAATTTGGTTTTAAGTCAATTCAAATGCTGCCATGGTTCATTTTCTAGGTTGTTTTCATAGTTGCTTTTTATATGCTGATTTAAATTTTGTTTTCTGTTTTATAATAGTATTTCACTGTTACATAAATGCTAATGTGGACATTCAAGAGCAAGCAAGAACACTATGCAAACATATCTTTTGTAGCAGAATGTATAATGTATAAACTAATAAGGATAGTTGAGATAAGCAAGTAATAATTAATTGCCTATTAGATACGAATTAAATTCTTATAATTTCCTCCGTGACTCAAAAGAAACCCATTTCACAAGGAAGCTCATTAGTTCCTATTGCATTTCAAAGCTGATTTTAATTTAGATAGAACGTCAGAACACAATGTGCATGCAAGTTTAGAATTTGTTCTGCTATATGGATTAGTTTTTTGATAAGCAGATCTAGGATGAAAGAGATATGTGTGGCTATTCATTTATGTTTGCATTGGAAGAGAAAAGGATCACAATTCACTGTTACAGCTAACATTGGCAAAAAGGCTGAGTGATCCCTGGCATGTCCTCTGCAGAAAGATTAGAAACGAAATTATAGATAGCAGCTCTAAGTCAATCAATCAATCAATCAGCCAATCAAGCATTCCAATTTATTTTGACTATAGATCAGAAACAAACAAACAAACATTTTCATCTCAATAACTTAAAAATAGTCCAGAGATCGATCTGACTCAGTGGTGGATTGCCCCCGATTTGGACCGGTTCGCAAGAACCGGTAGTAAAACCGGCAGGAGGCTCCACCCACTGACCTGGACGTCATCATAGGTGATCTGTGCATGTGCAGAAGAGCGCGCGCGGGCACAATGTGAACCGGTAGTAAAGGTAAGTAGAACTCACCCCTGATCTGACTGCTTTATTCAAAGCTGCAAATTAACATAGATCACACTGAGATGAGCGGACCAACTACGTATTTTCTGTTTTTAAACCGCTTTACTCTTTAAGCACATTTTAGACATTTGTTACTTAATATGTCACAGTACAGTCAATTGATTCTTTTTTATTAATATTGTCTTGAAAGGGTATTTTTCTACTAGATGCAAGCCATATAATGGTATCTTCTTGTTTTGAATATAGTATTAATTTTTATTGTCTCCCATCTTAAATTAATAAGCTTAATCATCTCAAAGTCTAATGATTTGATAAAGAACCAGCAACTTCATTTCTTGTGCCCAGTAAGTATTTTGTGATTGTTGAACTGAAATAAGCATAAATAAGTTGACTAACAAATACTATGCAATCCTGCAAAGAGAATTTTCAAGTACTATGATTTTCTTTGAATTTATTCTATTAAACTTGTTATTGACAAACCACACTGTTTGTTGTTTTCTAAAACTTTTTCCTAAACCATTAACTTAAAAATGCCCAAGAGGTAAGCCCTGATTCATATTCAAAAGAGGGGAATATTGACATGGTAACATTCTGCTGTTGCATGTCTCTATTCAGTCCTGTAAAACTCCACTGAGCCTTCAACAAGGCCAGGCCTTGAAAAAACTCACTTAACTTGGCTAAGAACAGAATTTGTCTACAGCCCAGACTATCAGAAGGGGGGGGGGGGGGGGGGGGGGAAGGGGGGAAGTCAAAAAAAGTCAAGTTGGTGTCTGTTCCTTTTTATGTATGTTACATATGTACCTCCATCACCATTATTAGCTCTGAACACCTCAAGTTTGCCTTTTGTGGAGGGCAAGACCAAAAGACATAAACTTTGACTGATATGATGGCTTATCTTTTGGGTTGGATATTATCATTTGATTATCACACAGAGTTGCCTACTTGAAGTTAAGCAACTTTAAGAACCCATTCCTAAATTTACACAGCTCTTCTCACTTCTTTCTTCCTTTTTTCTTTCATTTATACGACACTTCTGTTTTAAAGCTTATTATCCATTCTCTTTGTTTTTCTTGAAGTTTGAAAAAGAAAGGAAAAAGAAAGGATCTATTTATTTATTTCTGATCCTTTTACCAATCTTGGGGTAATTTCTCTAGTTATTTAAAATTTCCAAATAGTTTTTTTCAAAAGTTAATTTTCCATCAGGTTTTTATCCCTTTAAAATTACGCTTCAAAATCTTCTTTTCTTCCACCCCTGCACATTAGCCACTGTTTCATTGCTAGGGGTCTTAAAGTTACAAAGATATTTTCCTTATTGTTGTTTCAAACCATGGATTGGCTGTCACTCACCCGGCTTCCAAAAACTCTGTTCCATTCATCACTCCTGCTCAATGCTTAATCCGGTTACCCCAGCTTCCTCTGACCTTCGAGGAACTTTCCTGTTCCTCTTGAACTTCCGAGGTATCTCTCCTTCTTCCCCATCCCTACAGGATGGTTCTGGTCCGAAGACTCATCAGCAGCGGTTTGTCAGTCCAGGTTTTCACAGAGCTCATCAGAGCCCGCTAATTCCCCAACTGTCTCGCAGCGACGCCAAACCGGAAGTCCCTCTGGACTATAAAATTGGTTTGATATTTTTAAAAGCCAAAAAGAAAAAGAGAAGCTAAATAGGATTGCTGATACAGACTGAAACAAAATGGATACTTGTTTGCCAATTGGTAATTGTGGATTTATTTATTTATTTATTTATTAGTCATATTTCTATGCTGCTGACTCTCCGAGGCAGAGAGACACCTTCAGGAGTAAAAAGCAACTTGGTCTTTGTTTTGGAAAATTGTGAACTTTACAGATAAAAGCCGTGAGAACTTTTGGGGTAGGATTTCTTTGTCTTCAAGCAGCTCGACTTTGGAGGAAAGAAAAAGCAGAATACAACGAAACTTTTATAATTGGAATAATATAAACTCAAAAAAAAATGGTGCAGGAAATTAGAGAAATGATTAATTTGATGTACTTGCCATGAAAAAGGGAAATAGAAATAATTATAATGTTACACGGAAGACTAAAATTTGAGGACATAAAAGCTGAAATGGAGCATATGCAAGCAGACAGGAAAATAAAGACAGAGAAGTAAGACATAGATTGAAAATAGAGAAGACAAAGACCATATGATTAAATATGAAGAAGTTACTGAACATGTGGATAATAATAATAAAAAGGAGGTTTTTAGAGATTACACTGGGATTAACAGTGAAAAAAAATAAAGATGATTATGCTGGGATTAACAGTGGAATGATAAAAGAAAAAGATTGGAAAATATAGGAATAATAAAAAGGAGGTTTTTAGAGATTACACTGGGATTAACAGTGAAAAAGATTATAACACTGGGATTAACAGTGGTAATGATAAAAGAAAAGGTTGGAAAATACTAGGGAATATAGAGTAAAATAGAAGAGTCCAGGACTTGGATTTAATGATTATATCAAGATTAATAATGATAAAATGAGAGAAAGAGAAAAGAGAGGAAACAACGGGACAGATAGGGCAAAATAGGGAAGAGAGAAAGGGAGATAGAAATGAGAGAAGAATATGTTATAGATATCTAGAATTGAAATATGGATTGAAGCTAAAATATATGAACAATGGACATAATGAATTAATTTTTATTGAGATATTTTGTTTGGTACTATTTGAGAAAATTGATGACTATTTTTAGAGATTACACTGGGATTAACAGTGAAAAAAATAAAGATGATTACACTGGGATTAACAGTGAAAAAAAATGATTACACTGGGATAAACAGTGGGCAAAATAGGGGATAGAAAAAGGAAGATAGAAATGAGAGAATATGCTATAGATACCTAGATTTGAAATAAGGATTGAAGCTAAAATATATGAAAATTAGATTATGTAAAAAGAAAATATATCAATGGATATAATGAATTAATTTTTATTGAGATGTTGGATGGTACTACTTGAGAAAATTGATGACTATAATAATTGGGATATATGGTATTTTTAAATAGACAGAATTTAGGGAAATAAATGGTGAATTGTATTAAGTTGTGTTATTTGAATTAAGAACTTTGTTTAAATGTTAAATTGGTATATTTTCAAGATTAGGGATAAAATTTAAATTTGATGAAGTAATAATTAAATAAAGAGTTAATGAATATTATATGAAGTAATAATAAAATGTAAGGAAGTTCTAGAAATAAGATTTAGAAATATAAATATGTTTGAACTGTATTTTTAATAGTGAGTATTTGGGGTAAGAATTGTGAAATGTATTATGAGGTATTAATTGAATCAAGATTTAAGGTGGATTAATAGAAGGGTAATTGCCTTGATCAAGTTAATATGACTTAGCTTTCTATAAGATGGTAATAGTTGAGATACGTGATAAGTGTTATGACAAAAATAGAATATATTAAATTCTGATAAAGATGAACAAAAAGTTGTATAAATTTAAGACCAGATCAATGCTCTGTTCCAAAAAGATGTATTGTATGAACCCATTCCTAAATCACTATTCAAAAACTTGGATTATTAATAATGGTTTGTCACACAGCCAGATGTTCAGATAGGATTTGGCATTTTTGTCCACCTATTAAGTCCTTCCAACTGTGCTATCCCGCTCACTCACACACACACAAGTAAATGTGGTTTAGTGAGTTTATTAATGTTCCCCAGCAATTCCCTTCACCAAGACTCAGAACTGTCCCAATTAAGTCTAGCCACAAGCAGGCCAAGATTAGTCCACAAAGCAACGGCCCAATAGTCCATAAAGCAATCGAAAGCTGCTCAAATAACTCCACCAAACAAACTTAAATTGTTAGCCGTCTGCCACTGCAAGCTTTCCCCAGCTAAAGCCTCTTCCAATTCTCTTTCTGCTGGCTGTTCAGAGACATTAATCAACTCAGTTCCTGATGTGCTAGGAATGGGCTCATCTTCTCTTGACCTCTGAGAAAGAATCTGGGGCGTCGTCCAAGGGAGACATCACACCAACGGACCTGAGGTAGGCAGATGTGGATGTTTGATGGTCTTAAAAGATATTTTCGCAGGATGTAAGCTGTTCCAAGCAAAGCTGCCTTTTGCAATTGACTCATAGTGAATTTGTCAATGCTGATGGTGTTCAAGTGATGCTGAAGTTATTTTGGGATTGCACCCAAGATGTCTATTATTATTATTGGTACTACTTTTGTTTTCTTTTGCCACAGTCATTCTATTTTTATTTGCAGGTCTTTGTATTTTGTTATCTTCTCCAGTTCTTTCTCCTCTTCTCTGCTGTCTCCAGGTTCTATCCAAATATTTTGTTTTTCTTATCAATAATTATTAAGTCTTGGGTGTTATGAAGCAGGTGCCTGTCTGTTTTTTTATTTATATCATTATCATTATCATTATAATTTATATGCCACCCATCTCTCAATAAGGTGACTCTTACAGATCATAAGTTTATCATATTAATAGATAAGAAATTAACTGAATATAATAGAAATATTACAGAAAATGGAGAGAGCTTAGTTTCTCATCTTCGACAATAGTTCCAACAGCTGGTTGGCTGAGGAAATGATGGGCTACTAAGTGGTTGTGGTGGTGTGGAACCTGGAACAATATTGGATTTTATAGAATGCTATTGCCTTTCTTTCATTTTGCTGTCTTAGCTTCTTGGCTCTTGTGTGTGAATCAAGCTGAAAGTAATTAGTAATCAGCAAATTGACCTTTAGCATCAATCCAGGCATATGGAGGACACTGTTCTGGATCTTTGTTTATTAAGAGAGAGGGGGAGAGAGACACAGAGAGAAAGTATGTTCAAATAAGCAATTAATTTACTATTTTTTCCAGGAAATGACAGAAAAGATATATGATACAAAGTTCAATATTCTCTCTGGAATTCAACCCTGAAACTTTGAATTATCCTTGTAGCCAGAATACAGTAGATGCTACCACAGTTCAATTCAAATGCGCAGAACAACTTTTTAAACATGCAGTATTTGCTTTTTTGTTTTATCCTGTGAATCAGAACTTTGATGGGAAGTTTCACTTTTCACTTTTTCTACTGAAAACTAGAACCTTTTATCATTTAAAGGTATTTAAGGTATGAATAGGCAATATTAATTTGACCCCTTGCTGTTTCATCTCTTTTAAGGCAGCCAACATAATATGCATGTAGGCAGATAGTAACTCACACAGAAAGCATGCAAAATTACTGCTCCATGCCGCCGGTCTTCATTTGTAAAGATGTCACTAGGGAATTCACGGAGAGCTGAGAAGGAAAAAGAAAATAAAATCAAAACATTGGAAATAGTTGAATTGTAGTAAAGATATATTAATTAACCAAGCAAAGTAGTTTTATAGACTAGCAATCCTTGTATGTTCCTATATTATGGAAACTGTCCTACATTGCATATTATTACCAAGTTACTTCATTTTACATCTTAGTGTAAATATGTATAATGAAATTTGATGTTATAATAATCAGGCTTGAAAGATCTATCAAATTCTTAAAACAATAAAATTATACTTACAATTCTGGTCATAATTTAGAAGCACATTTAAAAACTTTTGGTTAACAAGAGACAATACAAACTTGAAAGTTTTATCATCTCTACAATTAAGAGCAATTCCCAAATAGGTGGATTTACTTATTTCAAAATCTGTACTAACAGAGAATATATTAACTGGGAAACAGTGATGGCAATTGTAAAGTGAATGGGGCTACATTTATTATTTTCTCACTATCACTGCATATAGTACTAATTGTGGGAAAAATAATAGAATAGAATACTTTATTACCCAAGTGTAAAGACAGACAAGGAATTTGTCTCTGGTGCAAAAGTTCTCAGTGTACATGCAAAGCAACAAAGTAATAATAAGCATAATAATAATATCAATAAGGGAGAATAATAAAGCAGATGGGAAGGATAATAATAATACTACAGCCATACAACATGAGTAAACATATTTAGAAATAAGACAATATTGTGAGAATTAGGTGTTCAGCAGAGAGATAGCACGAGGGGGAAAACTGTCCCTGTGCCTAATTGTTTTGGCATGTAATGCCCTATAGCAGTACTTGAGGGAAAGAGTTGAAACAGTTTATGTCTAGGATGTGAGGGGTCTGTTTCTCAGCCCTCCTTCTGACTCACACAATAGACAGTAATAGGTGGAAGGCAGGCTGGCTGCAATTGTTTTTCCTGCTATCCTATTCAAATAATTTAACAACTGGTTCTCTGCTCTGACTGGCTGGGTGGGGATGGCTGGGGTGTGTGGCTTGGGAGGTGTGGTCAACTCACCATCACTCTCGTCAAGGGGTGCCTCACCTGGCCCCTCCCCTCCCAGCTCTCCAACCTCTCTGTGTGTGTATGTGGAGGGAGGCAGCAGTGGGGGCGGCTTCTGAGCAGCATGATCCCCCCTCCCCAGTCAGCCAGCTCCACCTGACCTACTCCCTGAGTTTTGCCATTCTCCTTGCCCCCCCCTCAAGTGGCAGCAGGTTTTTTCCCATGGTGTGGTGTACGCTTGCTACCTCTTCTTGTCTGCTTGCAAGTGGCGATCTTCTCTGCTTCTCTCAGGATGCTGGTGTGGGCACCATGCATCACTTGTCGGGGCTGAGCAGGGAAGCCGCTGTCACACCACTCCCCCTTGCTTCCTTGAGCGCAGAGCTGAGGCCATGCGCTTCCTCGCCTGGCTGGCCACCGGCAAAGAGCCGCGCAACTGACAGCTGCTCAATGCCCCACACAGCATTGCCCAGTCACCGGTGGTGATGGAGTGGTCAGCCCAGCTTGGGCCGGCTGGTTGAAGCAGCACTGCAGCCGAGGCCCCCATGTTGCAACTGAAAGAGAAGGCACCAAGCACAAAGATCCTCATGTTGGAATCTATGATTCCAGGCAGGTCAAGGTGGTGGAGTACGCGGTGTGGGAGCCCATTGTCCTGAAAAACCTCACAGTTTTTCGGAAGGCTGAATGAAGTTTTCAACTGAACAAGGAAGCACTACAGAGCCAGGCCCTTCACATTGCATCCAGCCCACCGGAATTTGCTGTGCCAGGCCAGGAATGATTCCTGCAGACCCCGCTGCTGCTTGAGCAGGGAGGATGACACCGAGGAGGAGAAAAATCACGAGGTTTTGCGCCAGGTGGCTGGCCCTGCAGTGGTGGCTTGAATGGCCCGAGTAAAGTTGTGCTCGCCATGAATCACCAATGTTGGCCTTGATGACTTCTGTGAAAGGCTTTTTGATACCCTTCCGCAGCTCCTTTTTGATCTCGCCCACTTTCAGGACAATGGGCCCATGCACCACATATTCCACTGCCTTGACCTGCCAGTTCATAGATTCTATCATGAGGATCTTCCCGCATGGTACCTTCTTTTTCAGCTGCAGTGTGGGGGCCTCAGCTGCAGTGCTGCTCCAGCCAGCCAGCCCAAGCCCAAGCTGGGCTGGCTGCTCTGCCCCACTGGCAGCTGGGCGATGCTGTGCAGGGCATTGAGTGGCTGTTGGTCATGTGGCTCTTTCCCAGTGGCCAGTCAGGTAAGGAAGCACATGGCCTCAGCTCCGCGTTTGGGGAAGCAAGGGGGAGTGGCATGACAGCAGCTTCCCTGCTTAGCCCCAACAAGCGATGCATGTGCCCACACCAGCATCCCAAGAGAAGCAGATCACTGCTTGCAAGCAGACAAGCAGAGGTAGCAAACATATGCCATGGCATGGGAAAAATGAGAGACCCTGTTGTCCCACAGAGCCTGCTGCCATTTGATGGGGTGGTGGTGAGGAGAACAGCGAGATTCAGGGTCAGGTGGAGCTGGCTGACTGGGGAGGGGGGATCATGCTGCTCAGAAGCCACCCCCACTGCTGCCAGAAGTTTGGATGCCTCGGCTGAAGCACAGATCACTCCCTCCCACAAACAGCTAATTTGAGGAAAGGCCATGCACGGCTGGGCGCGCTTCCCAGCAGGAGGAGCTATGGCACGACAGAGCCATTGCGATTGCTGCTTGTTTAGTGTGGGTGGTCCTGGCTGTAACGGGTGGCTTTGGTTTTTTTTCACCGCAATTCCACCGCTTGCCTCACCCACCACCAGCCAGATGCCCTCACTTCCCCCAAGCATTGCTTTGCCTACCTGATTTCCAGCTCCATTGCGTTTTTTGCTATCATGTGCAGGAAAACAAAATTTGTGGGACTAAAAAAAAAATTTCGATCGATTCCAACTTTGTGAGATTTTTTTCTTTCATGAGAAGTTGAAATTGATTGATTGCACTTTATTTTTAGTTCCAGAAAATTTTGTATCCCTGCACATGATGGCGTGAAGGAGCTGGAAATCAGGTAGGCAAAAAAATGCTTGGGGGATCTGGCCGGTGCTGGCAAACTCTTAAAAACCTCGTCTTTGACTGCTGACACCAAAAGGCAGAGTAAGAGCTGCCAGGAAGTAGCCAGTAGGCCTGGGTGTCTGGAATACTCTTCCTCCCCCGCCCCACCTTTCCCCAACTTCCACACTCCCAAATTACAGTGAAAGTGAGGGGCAGGAAGCCCTGCCATGCCTGGCAAGGGTGGGGGGAGAAGAGGCGGCAAGAGGAGCTCCATCTCACTCCACGTGCCCCAATGAAAGGCAGAGAAAGCCCAGCCACTTCCCTTCCCCACCCTCTCTGGTGCTGGAAACCAAGTGTCAGCCACACGCCCAGTCACCCATGCAGAGACAGGTAGGCTGTGGCAAAGGCAAGCAAGCTATGTGGAAGGCAGCTAAGGGAGGAAGACTCACCAGGCAGAGAGCAGCTGGGCTGCGGGGGGGGGGGGGGGGGGGGGGGGGGGGGGCGGTTGAGGCAAGCGGAACCAAAGAGCAGCAGCAGCTATCCCAAAGGCATGACTGTAGGCATCGGTTAAGGTGGGCGGGGTGAGATAAGGAGTGAGGGGTGGGGCAGGGCCAGCCAGCAATTTAACAACTGGTTCGGCTGAAGTGATGCGAACCGGTCGAATCCCACCACTGAGTCCTACTATCTGAGCCCTACTATCTGTTGGAGTCTGTACCTGTCCTGTTTAGTTTCCAAACCAGACAGTTATAGAAGTAGAAATGATAGACTCAATAATTCCTCTGTAGAACTGTATCAACAGCTCCTGGGGCAGACTGAACTTCCTGAGTTGACGGAAAAACATTTGTGCCTTTTTTGTTGTGCCTTTTTAATGAAGGTTCTAATGTTAAGAGTCCATTTCAAGTCCTGGGAGATTATAGAAACAAAACTTCACAGAATTCTAGAATAGAAGGGATCCTCCTAAAATCACTCTCATCTACAGTTTTAAGCATGTTCAGCTCCAGATTGTTCCAGCTGCACCATAGGCCAGTTGTTCAACCTCCTGACTACATGCAGACTCATCACTGTCTAGAATGAGACCAATGATTGTTGTACCATCTGCAAACTTCAGTACTTTAACAAAGGAGTCCCTAGAGATGCAGTCATTGGAGATGCAGTAATCTCTGTTTATGATAGGAAACACCATGTAATGTATGTTTCTTATTAATGGCACATTTGCTGCTGGACTACTATGTTTAGAAAGTGATTAAGATTTTAAGAATATAAGGAAAACATGCTTGCTTAGAGGAAAAGCCTGCTGAATTAGTTCCCACAGTGGCAAACTAGCTGTTTATTTGGAAACCAATAGATAAAATTTGAGCCCAATCATATTGGAGCACTGTTGTTGCTCAGCAACTAACATTCATAGTCATTTTGTCAGCAGCAATGCAAGTTATTGAAGCTCCCAGTCTGAACTGGTCACTCCACCTTTGATATCTTGAATGTGAAGACCTAGGTCAGTGATGGCTAACCTTTTTGCCATCGCGTGCCAAAAGCGGGGGGAGCATGGGGGAGTCAAACACGAACGTGCCCACACCATAATTCAATGGCCCCCATGCCTTGCCCCCCCATATGCACACGCGCTCCCCCCACTTTGGCACATGGTGGCAAAAAGGTTACCGGTGGGTCTGGTAGGCTCGTTTTTCACCCACCCCAGGCTCCAGAGGCTTTCTTGTAGCCTGAGGAGGGTGAAAATGGACGTTGGACTTACCTGAGACGTCCCTTCTCAGCTCAGGAAGAAACGGCAGTCAGAGTGGGGATTCGCTCAGTCTGGCATGTGACCGAGTCTGTCAGGCAAAAGGCTCCGCCCTGCAGGGCCGCCCCAGTTCTTCGGCGAGGGCGAAGCGTCAGACTCGAGGAACGTGTCTCCCTGAAATGATAAAGAGTTAATAAGCCACCCCCCCGGCCCCCACCGGACCGAACCCCGAGGGAGGGGCTGACTGCCGTTTCTTCCTGAGCTGAGAAGGGACGTCTCAGGTAAGTCCAACGTCCATTCTCCAGCTAGGGAGAAACGGCAGTCAGAGTGGGGACATACCAAAGCTTGAGGTCCCCAGGGTGGGTGAAGACCGGTCCGGTGACCCTCACGGAGTATGGACCGACTGCAGAACCCTCCTGCCGAAGGAGGCATCGGAGGATGCGAAGACATCAATCCTGTAATGTCTGATGAAAGGACTCAGGCTGGTCCAGGTAGCGGCCCTGCAGACTTCATCAAGGGAAGCTTGTGTCGACCAAGCAGCGGATGTGGAAGCGCTCCTGGTCGAGTGAGCTGTGATGCGCCCTGGAATCGCCAGGCCGGACTGGCGATAAGCCAGTGCGATAGTCGCCCTGAGCCAGCGGCCCAAGGTGGAGCTGGAAACCTTGGATCCCAGAGAGCCTGGGTGAAAGGCGACGAATAAGGCTTCAGTCCGTCGAAACGGAGCCGTACGGGAGATGTAAACCTTCAGCGCCCGGCGAACATCCAATGAGTGCCAGGAGAATTCTAGGCGGCGCTGTGGGTGAGGACAAAAGTCTGGGAGCACCAGTTCTTGAGCCCGATGGAATGGCGAATTCACCTTGGTCATGAAGGCGGGGTCGAGGCGTAGGACGACCCGGTCGGTATGAAAGGTACAAAGGTCCTCCCTAATAGACAGAGCCGCCAGCTCGGAGATGCGGCGGGCGGATGTAATGGCCACCAAAAAAGAGACCTTCAGGTAGAGGAACCGGAGGGGTACCTCGCGAAGAGGCTCGAAGGGAGGGGACATGAGAGCGGCCAGAACTTTGTTGAGGCGCCAGGTGGGGAATCTGTGTATGACCGGAGGTCGTAGATTCGTTGCCCCACGGAGGAAGTTCCTAATGATGGGATGTCTTGAAATCGGGTCTGAAGATCCGCAAGATAGCACTGAAGAGATGGCCGCCACGTGGCGCCGTAGAGTGTTTGGAGTTAAGCCGCGGTCAAGACCATCTTGAAGGAAGGAGAGAACGTTGAGGATGGAAGCCGAAGTGGGGGCCAAAGGAATTGAGGCGCACCAGGTGGAGAATGCCCGCCATGTAGCCTCGTATATGTGGACCGTGGAGGGGCGGCGGGAAGCCTGCACCGTGGAGGCTATGCGAGGAGGGACCAGGGCCGTCATCAGGACGCGCCGCTCAGCCTCCAAGCGGTTAAGTGGAGCCAGGAGGGGTCCGGATGCTGGAGGGGCCCCTGAAATAAGCTGACCTTGGAGGCAGGGATCTGCCAAGGAGGAGCGATGGACAGGGACCTCAAGTCCGCGAACCACGGTCGCATCGGCCAGTAAGGGGCCAGCAAGATGACTTCCGCCCTCTCGGTTAGTAGCTTCCGGATCACCCAAGGGAGAACCGGTAGGGGAGGGAAGGCATAGAGGAGGCCGGTGGGCCACGGGCTGCGGACGGCGTCCACGGCTTCGGCTTGCGGGTCCAGATACCTGGAGAAGTAACAATGTACTAGGTGGTTGGATCGGGAGGCGAACAGGTCCAGCACCGGAACCCCGAACCTGTCCGCTATTTCTCGGAATAGGGCTGGAGGGATTGACCACTCTCCCTGGTCGATCAACTGACGGCTCAGAGAGTCCGCCTGTACGTTCGTTGAGCCCGAGATGTGATTGGCTCTGATGGATGACAGGTGCTGCTCGGCCCAGAGACCCAGCAGAAGGGCTTCGTCCATCAGGGCGCGGGACCTCGTGCCACCCAGCTTGTTTATGTGGGCCTTCGCGGTGGTATTGTCCGTGAGGACCAGCACGTCCTTCCCTTCCACCAGATCCCGGAACTGAAGTAGAGCGAGGCGAACGGCCCGCAGTTCCAATAAGTTGATGTTGAGGAGGGATTCCTGGACTGACCACCGGCCCTGGGCCATGTGCTGGAGGAGATGGGCTCCCCATCCCAACAGGCTGGCATCTGTGGTTAACGTAAGGCGCTGTGGGTCTCTGAAGCAGGAGCCGAGAGATAAAGACTCCGAGGTCCACCAATGAAGGGAGCGGAGCACTGGAGGCGGGAGGTGAAGGCGACGAAGGGAGGTATCCCGATGAGCGCGTTGAAAGGGCAGCAGGAGCCACTGGAGTTCCCTGCTGTGTAACCGAGACCATGGTGTGATGCCAAAGGTCGACACCATTTGACCCAAAAGGCGAGCTAGGGATAATACCGAGGAAGACCCGCGGGACAGTATCTTACGGACCGAAGTTCTAAGGGTAGCCTGGCGGTCAGGGGACAGGAACACTAAGGAATCCACCGTATCGATTAGGGCTCCGAGATGGAGGATACGGGTGGAGGGACACAAGTGGCTTTTAGCCCAATTTACGGAAAAGCCATGGGACTGTAGGGAGGCAAGGACCCGAGAGAGGTCCCGCTGAGCTCCCGAGAGGGAGGAGGAAAGGACCAAAATATCATCCAAATAAAAAAGTAGGCAAATAGGAAGGGAGCGAAGGTGACCGACCAGGGCAGCCATTATCTTAGAGAACGCCCTGGGGGCTGAAGAGAGGCCAAATGGGAGGGCTCTATATTGATAATGAACCCCCCTAAAAGCGAACCGGAGGAATTGCCGGTGCGCGGGCAAAATGGGCACATGGAGGTAGGCCTCCGTTAAATCAATGGAGGCAAGGAAATCGGAAGGGCGAATGGATTCTAAAATAGAAAATAAAGAATGCATCTTGAACCGGCGATATTTGATATGCCGGTTCAATGCTTTCAAGTCCAAGATGGCTCTCCAGCCACCAGAGGACTTTTTGACAATAAAAAGGCGGGAATAAAACCCCCGGCCTTGCTGAGAAGAAGGAACCCGTTCGATGGCCGCAATTTGAAACAGATGATCAATTGCCTCGGAAACTAGTTCCCATTTGGCCTGATCCCGGGAAACAGGGCAAGGAAGGAAGCGGGGAGGGGGGAGGGAGGTAAATTCTAACGCAAGGCCGTGGGCAACAGTGTCGAGAACCCAGGGGTCGCGCACAGAAGCCTCCCACTGGTGGAGAAACAGGGAAAGGCGACCCCCTATGGGAGGAGAAGAAGGGTTACCGGAACTTCCGGGAGAATCGTCCCCTCCCTCCCTGGGGAGACCTACGGGCAGGGAACCTGGTGCCCTGTCTGACCTGGGACTCCTGTTGAGGCCTGGAAGGAAAGGACCGCTGGAAGCGAGGCTGGAACGAAGTTGAAGCCGAGGTCCGAAAGGACTGGAAACGAGGAGAGGGAGAAAAGCGAGAGTCGGCTCGACGAGAGGAGTGAGGCAGGATCTTTCGGTGATCGCGAGTCTCCACGAGGAGGGGATCCAAGGCAGACCCGAACAAATTCCCCGCAGCATAGGGGGTGGAAGCGAGTTGCCATTTGGCGCGCATATCTGATTGCCAATTGCGCAGCCATAAGAGGCGTCGAGAAGTGACATTGGACCCCAGAGCTCTTGCAGAAAATCTTGTGGAGTTAAGAGTGGCATCGGCCGAATATTCAAGGGCTGCCGTGATTTTATTCAGGTCTTGGTGAGATCTGTTGTCAGACAAAGGCAGACGAGCCTGCAGCTGCTTGATCCAGAGCAAGGCGGCTCTATTGAAAAATGAGGCTGAGGTGGAGGCCCGAATGGACCAGGCGGTAGCGAGGTGACCTTTGAGTAGGGTCTTCTCAGCCCTCCTGTCCTCGGGTCGGAGGGAGTCCTCAGCCGGACCAGTAGGATGAGAGTTGTCTGTCAGAGCAACGACAGGCTGGTCAACCTTAGGGGCTACGAGTAAGTCAGCCAGAGACGCCGCCGAGTTGTATAGACGCTTGTCCAGGCCGTTGGGACTTGGGCCGGCCCCCGGAAGGTTCCACTGACGTTGTAGGATGTCAGTAAAAAGCTTTGGGGCAGGAATGGTCTCAGGATCTACCGTCGGCTCCTGGAACATGGCCACTGCCGGGTCAGAACTGGAAGAGGATCCCGAGGTTGTTGGTGGGGAGCCTAGGCGGGTGGTGGTGATAGCCTTATACAGAAGAGAGCGGAAGAGATGGGGCTTGAAAAGGCCCATGAAGGAAGGCTGATCCGGGGCTAAGCCTTCGTCATCCGACCAAGCAGGGTCCAGATCTTCCTCATGTTCAGAGGGAGATGCGTTGTCAGGGGAATATTGAGATTCCAGTCGATCCCTATCCGAATGAGAGCCCTCTAGTTCCCTGGAAGAGGGGCGAGAAGGAGCCGCGGAAATCCCCGGCCCAGAAGCGTGAGACATGCACTCAGCCAAGGTTCTCTTGACAGCCCGCGCGATGAGGTCTTCTAAGGAATCCGCCACAACGGACGTTGGAGGGGCAGGGGCTGAAGGAACATCCATCGAGGATTGAGGAGGCTGAGGCGGCTCAGGAAGGGTCTGGAAAAACCGTTGGGAATCAGGCGGAGGGACCCCCGAGGGAGATCGCGGAACATCAGGAGAGAGATCGCTTACTGAGGAAGGGGATCTGGAAGTAGCGCCAGGGGAGGATGGGCGCCCCTCAGCATTCACTGTACTAGCTTGTGCCTGAGCCTTGAGAAAGGCTTTTTCAATGGCTTTGTGTCTTCGTTGCTCCTCTCTAGATGAGATAGAGGTAGAGGGTGCAGCGGTCTTTTTAGCCTTGGACTTCTTGGCAGGAGGTGGCAAGGAGGCGGAAGACCCCTCAAGGGGTTTGCTGCTATGGCGCCTTCTATTGGAGGAACCGTTGGGCGCTCCCGCGCTCGAAGGCATGGCGGCCGCCATTTTAAGTGTAATCAGGCTTCGATCGCCAAGAGAAAAAACCGCCAAGGAAAGCTCTCGCTGAGGAGAGAAAGCGCTCTGCAGCTGATCTGGAGGCTGCGAAGTCCCACAGAAGCCGTCCGGCTCGAAAACTGGGAGGATAGAGCGCTCGGCAGCCGATGGAGAGCTGCGGGTGCAGTCGCTAGCCGTCCGGCTTTAAATGCAACGAAGGAATCGGCGAGCAGCCGCTCGAGCCGATGGCGGGCTGCTGGGCAAAGGCCTTAGAAATGCAGCCAAAACTCACCGCCGGGAGAAGCTTCAGCGGTCTGTTAGCACTGCCGTGAGCTGTAGACGATGGAAAGGGCGCCGGGAGATACGAGAGAGAGAAATTCCACGTTAAAGGGAGAAACGGCAAGATGTAGAGATTGGAGACACGTTCAGTCGGCGTAGACCGAGTCGAAGAACTGGGGCGGCCCTGCAGGGCGGAGCCTTTTGCCTGACAGACTCGGTCACATGCCAGACTGAGCGAATCCCCACTCTGACTGCCGTTTCTCCCTAGCTGGAGAACAGCCTTCCTCAGCCCTCCAGAGGCCCTGCAGAGGCCAGAAATGGCCCGTTTCCTGACTTCCAGTGGGCCCAGAAGGCCCAAAAATCAGCTGGCTGGCATGCACATGCACACTGGAGCTCAGCTAGGGCAACACTTGTGTGCCCACAGATATGGCTCCATGTGCCACCTGTGGCACCCGTGATGGACCTAGGTCATTGACGGACCTAGGTCAATCTGTTCTTTTGTCCAGTACTATCTATTGCTGAAAAATGTATAATTTCTATTAAACGTTCCCTTCAAAGAAAAAACATCTAAGCACATGCAATAGAAATAAATTGATCAAGGAATCGAGGCTTTTGAAATATTTTTGTGTTATTTTCCAGGTTCTTACTTTTAGACAAAGCTTTCATCTCTCAAATAGCAAGCAGAGAACTTTCCAAAGTGTGCATGGATATGCATATTGGAGAGGAGGCAGAGATGCTTTTGATCCCAGGATAATAGTCTTTGATCACAAGGGGTGTTTTGATCCAGAACTAGCCATCTTTTAACTCAGAAACAAACACAGAAAAAGCACCTTGCTACATAGGGTCAAAAACCCCTATTGGAAACATTCATTGTTTCCAATAGTGAACATGAACAGTTTTCTAGAAAGATTACCAGGCAAACATAAATGTGTCTTTTCTCAGCATCTCAGAAATAAACTCATCCTGATGATATTTAGGTATTTTCACTCTAACAACAAATTCAAAGGCAGAATTCTGACAGATGTGGTAGAAAAACAGGTCTGTTAAGTAAGAAAGACCATCTTTGGAGGAGACTTGAAGGTTGCTTCCAGTCAGTAGGCCACAAATGGCTGCTGACTCATTTTCCATAGCCTACATATGCTTAATACATTCATGCTATCTCCAACAGTAGCCATGAGCTTGCTCTCTTACTTCTCAGTACTTTATTCACAGCCTTCCATCCATTTTTCATGGGAATGGCTGTGGATAGGTGAACAGAAGTTGTAAACACCAGGCAGGCAGGCAGGCAGGCAGACAGGCAGGAGGGAGGGATGGACACAGACAGGCAGGCATCACTTTTTTCCTCTCCCTGGATTTGTCTCTCTCCAGTCCAGCTAGACACAGTGAAATGAAGCCACTATTAGGCTATTTGGGTTGCAACATAATCCTAGCACTGGGTTACTTGTGGTATGTTCCCAAGTATGGTAATTGGTGAAGGAGAGTGGAAAGGTTAAGCAATACGTTCCACTTTTTGGTTGCCCCCTATACAGATGTCATACTTAAGATTTGGGAGGGAATAAAGCTATCATGTGAAAAAGTCGTATTCTCTCCAAAAGAAAGGGGAGAAAAACCAAGCAAACAGTAAACTAAGAAACTTGCAACACCACCCTAAAAGGCCTTTCCACACTAAGGGAGAAGTGGCCTGGAAGCTTCTACTAATGAAAGGACCATGGTGTAGCTCAGGTACTTTTTGGGGGAGAGGGGTGGGCAGGTCATTCCAGTTTGTTCTAGAGGTTAAGGCAGTGGTGAAATGTAAAATCTGTTACTACTGGTTCTGTGGGCATGGCTTGGTGGTGGGGGAATGTAATGTGACTGGCTGGGCATGGCCATTTTTTTTTTTTTTTGCTATTTAAAGCATTTTTTCTACAACCGTAAGAGGTTGCTGAAAAAAATGCTTTTAAAAGCCTCTGACGAGCTGAGCCCTGCGATCATCAGAAGCTTTTTTTTTAACTTTTAAAAGCATTTTTTCAGCCGAAGAGGTTGTAGAAAAAATGCTTTTAAAAGTAAAAAAAAAAAAGCCTCTGATGATTGCGCAGCTCAGCTGCGCATGGGGGGGGGCAGGGATTTTTGCTACCGGTTCTCTGAACCAGCCGCCGCTATCGCTACCAGATCGGGCGATTCGGTCCGAACCGGGAGCATTTCACCCCTGGGTTAAGGTACCAGGTTACAAAGCTGGAGACCATGATTTTGAGCCAGGCTCTTTCTCAGCCCAATCGACCTGGCAGTGGATCGGCAATGGGTGGGGGAAGGTATATTGGATATATTTGCCACCTTATATTATTGGTAAAAATAATAAAGGCGGGATACAAATAAATAAATAAATAAATCCTGCAAGGCAAATTCTGGAAGGAGCTTCTCTGGGGCTAAGGAGGCAGAAGCAATGAGCTGCAACAACCTTGTCAAATTGGGGGAGAAGGTGGGAAGCACTTTTGACTCCAACAGCAAAAGGCACAGAAATTTGATTGGAGGCAGGAATTAAGTGTGCCTTCCTGTCAACATTTTAATATAAGGCAGGTTAAGAAACATGCACGGCAGGGATCCCAAGAATGCTGTTTATTGTAGTAATCTAGGGCAGTGGCCCCCAATCTTTTGGGCACCAAGGACCAGTTCTGTGAAGAGAGGTTTTTCTGTGGACCGGAGGGGGCGTGCTTTTACATGTTGCCTACATTCCACAGATGGGGCTTTGCTTGTTTGCACAGACAGGTTGCTGGCATGCCACGGACTGGTACCGGTCCATGGACTGGGGGTTGGGGACTGCTAATCTAGACTAACAGAATCTTGAAAGCCTGTCTAAATTTCTTTGTCACATTTAATACTAAACAATATCAAGATGGGGTTACTTAGGATTTCTTTTTCAGCCTTCCGCCTTTCTCAGTTCTGTGTAATTTTTTCTGCAGGTCCCCTCTTACTATTCACTCTTTCCCTGTCACAGAGCCAGCTCTAAATCTGCTTATATTTCCTTGAAAACAGCTTCTCTTGGAATGATTGTCCATCTGCAGCAGACAGATTTGGTTCCCTACTAGTGCTGAACTAAAATGCCCCACATCCTTTGCCTTTTCCTAGACTGACTGGGGTTGATAGAGTTGCAATTTAGCAACATCTGTACAGCTTCAGATTATAGATTAGAATATAATGATTAAAAATGATTTGTGTACTTATGCATGAAAAATATTTGGTGTTACAATGAAGTAGTCTTCATGCTGCACCTCTTACAATTTGAGTTAAGATTCCTGCCCTAATTTGTGCCAGACAAACAAGCAAAGGGGATATCACACTTCCCCCACCAATGGAGCCCGAGGAGGGCTGTATCTATCATTGCTGTCCATGTGAGAAGTAAGGCTGAGAAATAACTCCTTCACTCGTGGAGCTCCTTATAGATTATTCATGACTGCCCAGCCATTCTAGAGCACTCCTATGGGAGGTGAAGATATACTTAAACATTGTGTGACAGGTCCTGCTTATCGGGGCTCAAAATTATTTATAGATGTACCATGACTTTTCTCATTCTTTCAAATAGCTGCAGCCTTCACATCTGGTGATAGTGAATTCCATAAATTCATGTGAAGAAAGAATTTTTTAAAACTCTATTATTATTATTATTACATTTATAATGGTATGAGTGAAGGAGAGTATGTTTTAGCTACTCCTTTTGTACCATTTTTAATTCTGGAAATTATTATAATGCTGTTGAGACTCAAAATACTTGTACCTAGCTTTAAATGCAGAATAAATCAAAGGCTCAAGAAAACTGAAAGGCATGCCTGTAATTCCCTCTTTAATCCAAGGATTTTGGTGTAACTGTTTTATCTGTAAGAAAAGCAGTGTTCATCCCAAACAATTTTACAAGGTTGTATTTACAGTAAATAGGCAAAGTGTGAGCAGGATGAGTGTACATCTTTAACTACTCATGTACATACGCCTAGTAATCCCAGTGGAACCAATACATCTCTCCCCTCCCCATCTCAGCTTCATCACAACTAAATTGGGGGGAGGGCAAGAGACCCGTGGCAGGATTAAGTAAGCACCCACGCATGTGGATTTTGAGCAACAAGTTGCTGCTAAAACACAAGGGTTCAATCCTCACTGCTATTGCATTTAGATACAGATAAAGAATGGCAAACCTAGCTGTAAGATGGTTGAATTGTATGTCTGGAGATAAACTAAATATATAACTTTTCAGGTTAATCTTTCAGCATTTGAAAAAAATACTAATCACTACATTTGTTAAGCCTTGTGGGTGCAAATACACAGACAAAGGAAACAACTGTAGTACCGTAGTTAGTCATCAACTGGACCAGTGGTTTTTATTGATCTGACCTGAATATATACTAAAACAATGATGACGAACATATGACATGAATGTCACAAGTGACATCCTACAATATTTGGGGGATACAGCATTCACCAACACCTGACGATAACTGTTCTTGAAAGTATGTCCCATTCTTGCACAATTTTTGGAGGCTGCTGAGTCTGTGTGAGGATGGGTGCTCTCGTGCAGCTTCCTGAGCCTCAGAAAGTCAAACAAGAACAGGCTGTGCTTTCATGTGGTTTTCAGGGGCTGCAGAGACCATGGAAGAGCATTTTCTGAAGTTGCTTCAAGAACAAAGGCCTCATGTGACCTGGAGTTGCTTCAGGTAGGCTACAGGGGCTGTGAATGGAAAGAGAATGCTGCCCCAAAGGTAAGTGGGCATAACAGATCCTGGGGATCGTGCACACATTTGGAATATTTTTTTTTAAAAAGAATAATTGAATGTTTAAAGAATTGTTTTTCTTTTGTCTTGAGGGTGGGATGATCTACCAGTAGAAACAAGTTAGACATTTCCCAAATTATTGACACACTGAGCCATTTTTTTTTTTGCCATCACTGTACTAGTCAATAAAAATCAAGAAAAGACTGTCCATATTTTCCATACTCTCCATATTCTACATAGATCATCAGAAGCCAAGCTATTACAAGTGGATAGTTACTAAAAATGATAGGATCCTCCATCATATTCCCTTGTTCATTACATATTTTAGATAAGTTTTGCTTTTCTCAAGACAATCACCTATGAACAACCCTATGGTTTAGAAACCCACGTTTTCTTTTTTCTTTTAGTTTTAGTTTGGCTTTCATGGTTTTACAATGAGGTCAATTCAAAGAAATAGTGCTTAAACTAAGGGCTATTTTAAAAAAACCCATCTCCAGACTTCTGGCAGACGTCGCAGCGAGATCGGATGTAAGGAGTGGGTCTCTGCTCCCATGCAGAGTTCTCCCCATTGGAGGGCTCCAAAAGGAGCTAAAGCCACCCTGTAGGGGTGGCGAAGAAAAGAGGTGCGCCCTGCAGGTCGCAGTGAGTTGTAATTCTCCCGCTTGACCCAGGGCTTTCTTCCCTCTCATCCATGATGAGGAGAAGAGGCAGCCATTATGGCTGCCAAGAAGTTGGGACAGCCGAGGCACAAAGAAAGTGCAGGAACAGTGTAGATGAACAGTGATTGGAATTGGGTGAGATTATTTCTTTTTTTACCTAGAACCTAACCTAAAAGGAAAAAAATCCAGAAAAAGAGACTCTTAGAATGATCTGTTAAAGTGGCAAACAACTACTTAGAGAAAAATCCCAGACCCAAAAGAAAGGAACTAAGGGGAGAAAAGTAAAAAAACTTTTAAAACATAGAAAATTGGACTTTTAAATGGGGTAGGCGCTATTTTGGAAAGGCATTTTAAAATGCTGGAACTATCTACTTAAATAACTGACTTTGCTTCCATAAATCGGATTAAAATTGGATTAAAAACTTGCTGATTTGAGAGAACACTGAAACTTAAACTGTGGGCACCACCTACTGATGAATGGAAAATATGCCATACTCTTACAAGTCTGGAAAAAATTCTGATAACAGAAATAAACAACATTTATCTGAAGGACTGTGGTGATACCTACTGTTCTATAGTTATCTACTTTATGACTATTGGAGGTTCAACTGTGAGAACAAGGATGATACCCAAGTAAAGCGACTCTTGAATGTTAAGATATATGATTAAACTTATAGAGTGGACTTAAGGAGATATTTGGAAAGCTTACTGGACTACCTAAATGGAACTGATAGAATAATCCTGGGATATAAAGAACTATGATTATTGTACTCTCTGAGGAGCAACGTTAGGTCTGAATACATGGTTTTTGGATTATTGAGCAAGAGTGGAACTTACTAAAATAACATGAGATACTCCACCAGAGGAAAATGAATGGAATTTTAAAAGAAATGGTGTTGATGTTCCAAAGCATTAATGACACTGTGACAAAGGGAGATAAAGAACCTAATGCATGGCATAGATGGGAAATTAGAAAATATTTTACAAGGGACAATGAATAAAGATCAAAATGTCCAGGAAAGTGGGGAGACAACAGAATGAATGGAGGAAAAGATAGAACAGACAAATCAGCAAATAAAGCAAGAAGACAAGAAGGAGAAGACAATAAAAATAATAATGACTGATGAAACAAATCAAGGAAAAAGTATTTTAAGAGATTTAAAAATGGAATTGGATAAGCAGGAAGATACTTTCGAAAGGGAGATAGGGGCTTGGACAGACACTTTGGAGGTCTGGTAGCATAAGATGGGAGAGATGGGATAAATATTAGACTGAATAGTAAAGATGTAGGTGTAGATAGAGACAAAGATCCAAGAGAGGAGTACAGGAGGCAAGTCAAAAAATTAATAAGAATTGAAGTATTAAAATGGGCAAGAGATGATGGATAGAAAGGAATTGCCTTTTAATATAATGGAGGCCTGACTAAAAGCTAGAATAAAGGTAGAAATAAGAATACACACTTTTATATAACAGAATAAAAATAATAGCTAGATGGAAAGATTAGAGGTTGAAATATGGTATTATGTATGTTTAAATAATATGGTGATTGGCATTAGAATGGCGCATTGAAACATTGAACAACTAAATAATGAAGGATTATATCTCAATACAAACATGCGTATCAACAGTGGAATTAATAATGGTGGCCTGACTAAAAGCTAGAATAGAGGTAAAAATATGAAATAGGGGGAATATTAGTATGCACATTTTTATATAATAGAATAAAAGCAATAACCAGATGGAAAGATTAGAGGTTGAAAGATGTATTACTATGTATGCTCAAATAATATTGTGATTGGCATTAGAATGGCACATTGAAACACTGAACAACTAAATAATGAAGGATTATTTTTTAATACAAACATGTGTATTAACAGTAAGATTACAAAAGTTTGACTAATATAACAAATATTATTAACATCATTATTGTTATTTGTATCAAAATGAACGATACCCAGATGCCACACCATTCATTTATTGATGTTGATGTAAATTTAAAAATAAAATAAAATGTATATACAAAAAAACCCCCACCAATCTCTATTTCCTTTTTGTCAAGGATGGCAAATTATCCTGTTACTATTAAATATTTAAGGCAAAGCTGGTTCCCAAACTGTTCCTAACAAGGAATCTGAGCTTTTTGACCACTTTTGAACTACTATAAGCTATTTTACACATATTCTCATAAATGAGCAGCAAGGGATATACTGTTTTGAATCTGGTTTGAATTGTTTCACCAGGATAAGTTGATGTCATGCAATATATTTCTGACTTAGACTTGTACAAACAAATGTTGCAGTTCATTTACATAGTTAATTATAATTTCCAGGAATGTGCAAATTTCCTAAATGCTTTATCAGTACAAGTTCAGTGCAACAACTGCACTTGCCCATTTCCTATATAGGTGAATGACTTTTATAATCTTTTTTCCACATTTGAAGAATATTTCTAAGATATGTAATGTATTCACCTAATGTTCAGCGATTTTTCAGGTATGCATGCCAAAACTTAAAATAGGAAAAATGGTTGAAACCTTGCAATTTTGTTAGATGGTGTCAGATTTTGGTGAATTTACCCCATTGAGACAATCCCATTGAGAGAACTGTACTTTCATGCATTCTCATTTTCCCGTTTGAATTTTTTCACCATGTCATGCAAAAATAAGGTTTGGCAATTTTATTTGATCCAATGTTTGGAATCACATTACACGCAAGTGTACTTTTTATTTAATGTAGGGGGTCTAACACTTCTCATAAGAGAGCAACATCCAGGCATCCATGGCTATGGTATCTATCTTTCATTTCATATTTTTGTTCCCTGATTCTCTTCTATTCCAGGGTTAGGAAGTTCTTGAGAATTCTGAGGGAGTAGCATATGGGAAGATAGGCAGGTTTGCAAATTTTCTGAGAAAGACATTACTATCCAAAAAATTATTTAAGACAATTTTGGTGGAATATTTTTCAATATAGATTTATAAACAATCCAAGATTTCTCTCTGTATTATTATGCAGAGGAGTTTGCAGAAATATTTGTGGACTTATAGCTGAAAAATTGTTGAACCTCACAAAATGCCAGTGTAAAATAAAAAGTAACTTGTCTGGTACAATAATTTTCTAAATGAGATATCAATTTGCATTCCAGCTGTTCAATGGTTCCTATTTGAACCCCCCTATGAGTTGAACTCGTGTGTGAACATGGTTCACTTAGAGAGATGATCAAATCACTTTATTCCTGTACTAACCAGTAATTTTGTTGTTCTTATTTTCTGGCCTCTATTTATATCTGGACATGAGAAGAAAAAGCTAAATGTTCTGAATTGAAAATAAAATAAACTAGGAATATTTTTTAATTCATTTAGCTACTATTTATGCTGGGAGAAAGAACCAAATAGAAGTGATTAAGCAGAAGAATATCAGCACATTCTTTATGCTAACCAGTTGTTGAAATATCCTTCATAATATGTCAATGAGCATAAAGATTGCACTCATACTGTAAATTATTAAAAAAAATATTACTTTATATTGCTACTGCCATAACTATAGTTGACAAATCACATGCAGTGTAAATAGATAATGTAATGAGGACTAAGTTTGATTAATCACATTTTGGAATAAATTTGTTACAAATTTAATAAGATTGAGTTAATAAGCTCACCAAGGTTGGCAATTTATGCTGCAAAGATGATTTGGAAGCATATTCTACAAAGTGGTTACAAAATGGTATTTTAGGCAGTTGATTATCCTGTAACTACTAAGCCTATATTAATAATTTTATTTTTATTCTTGCCCCTAAAAGATTTCAGTTTGTTTTTCAATTTCAATTGAATTGTATAGTTTATATGTTATATTTAAAGTGGAACGAATTCTGAAGTGATTTATCTTGGTCTGATTTTTTTACATCTCAAAAACCTGACATTTTAACAGGGGTGTATAGACCTTTTATATCTACTATAGCTATACTTTTTGGCTTCTTTATAAATTATGTGAAGATTGAGGTATTAGCAATTAGCAATATGTCAATTTATTGAGAATTATTAAATTATTTAAGAGGACTGGAATTAAAAAAAAGGACAAAAGAAAAATCTCCAAAGCTATCTAGGTAGGAAGACTGGCATTAAAGAGGTAAATGCAATTTAGTAAGCAGGTGGATAGCAATGCATTTTTGGTTATAAACAATCCACTTAACTTCACATTTATGTTGATGGATTCTAACATGACAGTGACTGATTAAGAATGGAAACTTGGAGTTATGATACAATTCCTATTTGATTTTCTCATTTCATTTTGAATGTTGGTGTGAAAGGATAAATTGGGATTATACTAAAATGATCTGCAATTTTTAAACACTCAGTCTATAATAATTCATTTGGTAATGTTTTTAAACCTGATATAGTATACAATAACTCTTTAAAATAATCTTATGAAAAAACAAAGCATAATGGAATATTTCAATAAATTTTGGACAATCCTATTAACTTCCCAGGTTGTCTGCTGCAACTGAAGTAACAGGAAATGGTAAATCAATGATTTACCATTTATCAGTTGAGATTTTGATTTCTAGGATAATAGCATCTTTATTGCTGGAGATGAAATATTTATTGGACATCTTAATGCTACAAGAAAGATTTGTAGTATTGCTATAGTTTATCAATGAAGATAGCATCATCGCGGGAAGAAGTACTATAGATACAAACCTGGTGGAACTGTGCACTGATAATTATTGCTTGACCAATATCTGTTCTACCAACAGTATTATGCAGATACAGGACTTACATCAAAAAATGATCAAAAATTACATATACGGTACCTTTATTCCAGTTAAAGATTAATGAAAGTGAAATCCAACACATTTGGAGACCATTACACTGAGAAAACAAAAGTACAGTATATGGATCATTCATCCTATTATTGGCCTCTTACATTAATGCACATTTACAAGTAATTAAGGAAGGGATGGGAAGAGGAAAAAATATCCTTTTGAACATTATCAGCTTGCTATCCTCATGATATGTTCAAATATCTAAGATGGCAGCGTGGAAGCTTCTGGTTGGGGCTTTCTGGAACGCTGACATAAGAACTGGCAGAAGTCCTTCTTATATGTTTCTGTGGTTTGTATGTCACCTGAGATATATGGGTTAAAGGATGCACTTCAATGCTGGCAACAGTTCTCATTATGCTTCAGTAACACATGAAATATGGATACTCATTGAAAGTACCTGTATGTACTTGAAAGAGCTTTTGATCAAACTTGTCTTTCATGTGCCTTTTAAAAAAATGTTATTAGTATACTATTGTTGGTAATAGATGACTGTTCTATAGAATGAGTTCCATGATCAGTCTATGTTTTAAAACCTGATTAACAAGGAAGTCTGCAAAGCTCTTTCTATAATTCCAACTGAGTGGAAGGTTTTCCTCTGGCTAATTAAAAAGGCAAGACCATAAATCTGAAGTACAGCCTACAGAAAAGCAATTAATGTCAGATTTACACAGAGGAGAGGTGGATGAAACCACTGTAATGAAAAAAAAATAAAAAGGGTATTTTATGAGAGATTGCTAATAGTAATGTACAAGACATCAGAACCACTATCTATGTGATTGCAAGAAATCTTTGACAGAAGGAAGAAACTGCCTGGTATAGTAGGGACTACATGTAATTCAACAAAAATGCCTGCCTCTCCCTCCCTCTCATGCAATATTTCTAACCCAGAAATATTAGTTTGTTTCTAATTGGATAGGGCCTATCTATCCTGTTTTCCCCAAAATAAGACATACCCTGAAAATAAGCCAGTGGTGAAAACTGAACTGGTTTGCTACCAGTTCACTGGCCACGCATGCATGCTGTGCGACAAGTGTGTGCCGTGCACGCACATGTGCACCGAACACATACTGCATGCGCATGTGCAGTGCGCACCAAACGCGTTTAAAGAGCTACGATCCGATGATCACCTTTGCCACGCGGTTTAGTTTTGCTAGAAAGCAGAATTTCATGCTTTCTAGCGAAGCTAAACTGTGCGCCACAGCTGATTCCCCCCTGCTGCTCTACTTAACCTCCCAAGCCTCCTTTTGGTGCCTATTGAGCATGCGCGCACGCGCAGTACGCATCAAAAGGAGGCTTAGGAAGGTACGTAGAATAGCGAGGGAGGGGATCAGCTGTGGCACGCAGTTCAGCTTCACTAGAAAGCAGGAAATCCTGCTTTCTAGCAAAGCTAAACCATGCAGGACAGGTGATCGTCAGATTGTAGCTTTTTTAAACTACCGGTTCGACTGAACCGATAGCTTTTTTTTTACTACCGATTTGCCCAAACCGGTAGTTTTTATAGCATTTCACCCCTGTAATAAGCCCAATTGGGCTTTTGAGCACATAGCAATAAGGCCAAGCTCTTATTTCAGGGTTCAAAAAAGTATTAAACAGGGTCTTATTTTCAGGGAAAGACGGTAGTTCTTATCCATCAAAAAAAGACTTAACAATTCTTTTTTTTAAGCTTGGGACCTACTTATGGTTAACATATCTAATTTTGAGAAAAATAGGGAGGCAATTATTTATTTATTTATTTATTTATTTATTTATTTATTTATTTTATTCGGCTTATATGCCGCCCTATCTCACAATGGACTCAGGGCGGCTCACAACAATAAAACACAAGCCACAATATAAAATAAGACTAACATCTAAAAAATTTAAAATTAACCCTTAAAACCCCATCATCAGTCCAGGTCGAGGGATTTGAAAAGCCAAGTTTTTAATTCACGGCGGAAGGTGCGAAGGTCAGGCGCTAATCAGAGCTCCAAGGGAAGTTGATTCCAGAGGGTGGGCGCACCCACCGAGAAGGCTCTACCCTTGGGGGCCGCCAGCCACCACTGTCTAGCTGACGGCACCCTGAGTAGGCCCTCTCTATGGACGCGAACCGGGCGATGGGATATCGTTGCTGGCTGTAAGTGGTCCGCCAAATATCCTGATCCTAAGCCATGTAGGGCTTTATAGGTCATCACCAGCACCTTGAATCTCACCCGCAGGGCAACTGGTAGCCAATGCAAACTGCGCAGGAGGGGTGTAACATGGGAGTATCGGGATTCTCCCATCACAACCCGCGTGGCTGCATTTTGCACCAGCTGAAGCCTCTGAGTGGTCCTCAAGGGCAGCCCCATGTAGAGAAAATTGCAGTAGTCAATCCGTGAGGTGACCAGTGCATGAGTAACTATGCATAGGGCATCTCGATCCAAGTAGGGACGCAACTGGTGCACCAGACGTATCTGGGTGAATGCCCCCCTGGTCACGGTCGTTATCTGGTCTTCTAAACTCAACCGTGAATCCAGAAGGACACCCAAGTTGTGCACCCTGTCTACAGGGGGCAAAACTTCACCCCCTATAGTCAGCAATGGCACCTCTCCCCTGAACTGAGATGCCGGTACCCACAGCCACTCGGTCTTGCCCGGGTTGAGTTGCAATCTGTTTCTACCCATCCAGACCCGTACCGCTTCCAGGCACTGGGCCATCATGTCGAAGGCATCACTGGGTTGGTTTGGGGTGGAAATAAAGAGCTGAGTATCATCAGCGTACTGATGATACCTCACCCCAAAACCACGGATTATCTCCCCTAGCGGTTTCATATAGATGTTGAATAGGAGGGGCAAGAGGACCGACCCCTGAGGCACCCCACAAGTGAGGGGCCTCAAGGTCGATCTCTGGCCCCCTGCCAACACCGCTTGTGTTCGACCTGAGAGGTAGGAGGAGAACCACCGTAGAACAGTGCCTCCCACTCCCAACCCCCCCGAGGCGACGCAGCAAGATACCGTGGTATCTATTTAATTATTTGCTAATTAAAAGAGCTTGTTACTTACATTTTTTACAGATGACAAAGCTTTATGCATAAATTTGATCACTTTTCAGATAGGAATTGCACAATAAAGCTGGCAATTATGATATTGACAGTCACCAATTAACATATCTTATTCTGTTTAACATTGGTATTAATATATAAGCTTACAGTATTTACATTTTTAACAAAATCTTCTTGAACCTTATAATAAAAATCCCCTCCAATTAATATAAAATAAAGATAGTGCTTATGTTAATAGTCAAGGAAATAAAGTGAAAGAGAAATAAACTCTACTTCAATTGAGCCGTGGTGGCACAGTGGTTAGAATGCAGCTACTTCTGCGGATCACCGGCTGCCAGTAGTTTGGCAGTTCAAATCTCACCAGGCTCAAGGTTGGCCTTCCATCCTTCCGAGGTGGGTAAAAGGAGGACCCAGATTGTTGGGGACAATATGCTGACTCTGGAAACTGCTTAGAGAGAGCTGTAAACCACTGTGAAGTGGTATATAAGTCTAAGTGCTATTGCTATTGAAATGTAAAAGTGTTGCTGTGACTGCTGTACATAATTTAGCTGCAATCCAGCAAAATTTTCTCCTTCACAAGGCTCTATAAAGCAAACAAGACTATTGAACATAATAAAAGATTATGCAAAGTTCCTGGTAGAATAGTGCCCTGGATTAACGAAATCCTGCTATGCTATACCAAAGACAATACAGTCTACTTTCACATTCACTGTACAATATTATATACATTAATAATGTTCTCGTATTCTAAGATAATAGCAGCTATTGGACCATTAACAAAAATTCCTCTTTCCAGATCTGTGTGGCACCCCTTTGCATATATGAGATACTAAATAACTTTTATAAGCGTTTCTGACTATGAGCCGAGTTTATTTCCCTCTTGCATGCCCGATAAAAAATAAGCTACTTTTGAGCAGATGGATGGCATATTTTGCAGTATTCCCAGGACATTTTATCTCAGCAGGATTTTTAAATGTAAGGAAAATTACAGGAAATTTGTGCACTGATTATGAACATATCATATAGAAAAATTAAACTATATTTTAATAAATGTGGCTAGTATAGCTTCTAAACTATATTTCAAGACATTAAAGTAGATGATCCATTAATAGATATCCTATAGGAATTGAATAATATAATCCAGACGATGTCATTCATTACAAATTCCCACTGAAGAAAAAACAGGTTTATGTTAATCACAATGAACTTGTTTTATTAGATTGAAAGGAGCTTAATTACTGATAAAGGGCTCAGATCACACAGGATTTTTTTTGAACATAACTAGTACCTGAAATAATCCCCTGCCAAGTCTCTTTGAATGACCCTCATTTAACAAGCAGGAATCTTCTATTTTCCTGAAAATAAGCATTTATACTATCTTTCACTGTAACAACAATAAAGACATCCCAAAATCATAAAATCAAAAACAGGGATTGAGATAGAAGAAATAAAAAAATAAAATTACACTGATGTTTCATCAAAAACTATTGACCCACGATAAGCAGGCCTGCTGAAATATAGAATTATTTCATATTTCATGAAATACTGAAGTATGCAAAATTGTCACTATAGGATTGCAGGCAAGAAGAATTACATTTATTCTTTATAATAAATAATTGCAAGAAGGTTATTCCTATCCCATTAAGTATATTAAGTACATTAATTAATTAATTAATTAATTAAGTACATTAAGTACAGTTAGTCCTCAATTTATGAGCAAATTGAGTCGAAAATTTATTTCGACTCAATTTGTGAGACAGTCATTAAGTGAACTTTGCCTTATTTTACGACCTTTCTTGCCATACTTGTTAAATGAATTGCTGCAGTTGTTAAGTTAATAACATGGGTTGCTAAGTGAATCTGGTTTCCCCAGATCTGACCTTTGCTTGTCAGAAGGTCACAAAAGATGATAACATGACACCAAGACACTGCAACTGTCATAAATATAAGTCTCTAGTCAAGGGTCTGAATTTTGATCACATGACTACAGGGATCTGCAATGTTGTTAAGTGTAAAAAATGGTCATAAGACACTTTTAAAACTGCCTTTGTAATTTTGAACAGTCACTAAATGAACTGTTGTAAGTCAAGGACTATCTGTAATCAAAGACCATGGAACCTTTGGTAGGTTCATACTATAAATTCCTAACAAATGTAATTAAATATGTGTGGGCTTTGGGGAGTGGATGGGGGGAATGGAATACTTTGTTTTGACCAACAGAAAGTACAAATGACAGTAAATCTTGGTACCAGATAAATGGCCTTTTACATTGTCACAATACTTGGAGGAGAGATTGTGTGCAGCTCAGACTGCAAAAAGCCCCATGTCTTTATATTGTATTTTTCTGCCTTCTGAACATCAGGGGTCCACAATATGATTTAAAACCAAGGCTGATTTACCCTCCCACCAATTGCTGCAGCAAAGAAGAATATATGAAACTGATTCACTTCCCAGACATACCAGCCATCTCAAAATAACCTCCAAATGCAATTACTCTCATCAGCATAGATTGTTCTCCTGAATCAGCTTAGCTGTTTGCACTGTGTACTTAACATGTGTCCTTACAAAACAAAGTCCTTACAAAATGTAGTCTTTTAATTAAAAAGAAACATAGGAGTGTGTTTGTGTATTTGTGTGTTTTTATCACAGAGTGCATTTTGAATCCCCCCCCCCAAACAACAATTCCAGCTGCATTTTCAGAAGCACCACAACCATGTTTGGCTCTTCTATATATCTGATATTAGGTCAGAATAGACTAATCATACAGCTTAGCTGTATCAAGCTTTCATTCACTAAGCAATTTGTGTTTCCTTGCTAGATGATAACTAGCCCCTAAGACAGCAACAAAACTAAGATAGTACAGTAGACAACCCAAACTGTAGAAGCCCATGTTACCCCTTCCTTTTCCAATCCCCTTTGGAAATGGAAGATATGACTTGACTTTGTGTGGCTTGGGAGGTAGGAGATGGATTCCTTATGGCTGGACTGCTTATTGCTATACATCTCAGGATAGGTACAAAAATCCCCTGAGAATACTTGTTTATTTTTCGTGATACCAGCACTGGATAGTTTTTTTGATGGAAAAAAAACTATTCTGAAAAATAGTTGAAAAAAAAATAGTTGAAAAATAGATGGAAGAAAAACCTTCTGAAAAACTGGTTCAATATTTTGTATAATGCAGAGTCTTAATATTTGTAGTTTTGTTTTGTTTTTAAACTTTCTTTTGTATTTCTGGTTTGCTTTGTTTTTATGCTGGTAGCCACATGGATATGAACCAAATGAATGAATGAAACACTAGGATAGGAATCAAGTATCAATCAATGCTAGTAGGGCCTTCACTGCAATTAGTAGTCTTTCACAGGAGAACCACCTATCTGGAGATTGTTTGTTTGTTTGTTTGTTTATTATTTGGCAGATAAGAAAGCAATTTCCCTACAAGCAACTACAATAGCAGCATGTTAGTGTGCTATTTATATAGAGCTGCTGTTAGAAAATATAAACCAGTGATTGCTTTAGTAAAGGAAATATCTGCAAATATTAGAGCATAAAATATACTGTCCATTACAAGACCCTAAAGCAACATATTGGCTTGGGAATTTTGGGAGTTGAAGTCCATGCAGCTTGAAATTGTAAAGGTTGAGAAACACTGCTACACTGAAATCTGGACTACACTGAAAAAACTGAGTTTGGCACTCTACCTTTCCTTTTTCTTTAGTGGCTTCAGTGTATTCTCCTTGCTTCTATGTAATAAAGTGCTTCCTCAATTAGAAGCCTAGCCAAACTTTTATTATTCATTTGTATTCTTAAAGATGCTTTCCAGGACTACCATACCTGTCAAAATGACACATATAAAGAGAAACAATATACACAGTATAGGTGAACACACCAGTTCTAATTTCCAGAGATTACTTCCCAAGTCAGAACTGAAAGAACAAAAGAAGGATTGATTAGAAAGCAGCATACAATTTTTTTTTGTTCTTATGTTATTTTTTTGACTGATTTGCAACATTTTCATTGGTCTCCTGGAACATCTCTCTGTAAACTGGTCTGACAGAGCTGATGGAGCAGTTCTGTGGATGGATCTGGCAACAATGGAGATATGGTAGTTCTGCTCATTTTAGGATGGTTGTTCTCAGAAAGCATTAAGGAAACTTGTGTTTCTGGCATGAGAGAAACTAGGTCTAGTTAGGTTCCATTTTGTCCTCCATGCATCTATATATGTTGCAGCTGAAAGACATGTAAAGTCATTGCTGTGAATTAGCAATCAGTTGAACAAGTCTTAAGCCCAGATCAAGAAAATGGTTTATGAAAAATTCTCAGGCAACAACCTCCCATCCCCACAGTTCTCAGGAAGATAAAAGATAAAAGAGGAAGGAAGGGAAGCACATTTTGACTTGCAAGGCAAGTCTGATGCCAGCTATACTAAACCAAGAAACAGACACTATGCAGATCTAAAGCTATATTTACTGGAATAGCTACAGTGACAGACTCTTGCAAGGTACATAGCAGTAGTTTGAAAGTAGCCCATTGTTTGAAAATGTTACAATGCATGGACAGTTCCAGCCAATAGGAATGAAAGATTAGCTTGCCTGAAATCATGTGAGAATGAAACTAATGGACTGACTTTTCTAATTTAACTCCTTAAAATATTCTGCTATATTATCCATTAACTCTCATTAGAAATCTTAGAGAAGCAAAAAGAAAAATATATCAACATAGATTAATAAACATTCTCAAAGGAAACTAATGTAATTTCTATAAACTTTTCAAAAGTAAACTACCAAAAATATTCAGAGGAGATCATTTTGTAATTAAAATCCTCACAGTAATTTTTAGAGTTTAGCAGTAGCAGCAACAACAACAACAATGAAAACCTAGCAAACATATCAGCTCAAATTTCATAGATAGTATAGCATGCATTCCATTCTACTTTCAAGCACCCAGTGCTTGAATATAATTTGCTTCTAGGCAGTCCCTCTGACATTCATAGAAACTATGAAGTAAATATGCTGTACATAACATAAATATAGGATGTGTTGTAATGGACTTTAAAAGTATAAATTGTCCTAATAAATATTATAAGGCATTTCAGCATGCCTATATTAATTTGAATTTACATTGGCTAGGTCCATACTTGATCATGCTGGCTCTGAGACAACGAAGAGAATCATGATGCATGATTTCCATGTGCCCTGCCAACCAATCAAAATATAGTAAATAAAACTCAAGATATTTGAACAGAATGAACTGTATAAATATTACTTTTCCTCCACTGCAATTAATCAAAGTATACCTTTCTTCCTTATTTCTATGGAGGTTGAACAGGATATACTGTTCACATAAATCACATGGAATGATTCTAGGTTTTAAAAGGGATTACTTCATAATAAATAGAAAGGTCTGTTACAGTTCATAAGGAGAGATTGAAAGTATATATGTATAAGATTGAAAAAAATGACATTTTCCATTCATCACAATATGTAGAAAGTTCAGTTAAATATCAAAGAAATACCATGACATTGATCCTGCATGCATAACTCCTGTTCCTTTATTGATAATGTAGGTTTTTATTGAAGCCGAAAATGCAACACATCCCAATTAGCAGCAGTATCCATGCATAGGATGGTATAAGCCACAGGAAGCTAATGGGGACTGTAGATTTTGCAAAAATGTAGCAAATCTTCCGGAGAAATAGATTCTACAGATCCTCATGACTGCAAACATCAACAACACACCATTTTCTTGCATTACAGCACAGTTAAGCTGAGTAAATATCAGAACTCAGCTGATATTGACTTCAGGTTAACCATTATTCCACAGTTGTTCAGGTACTATTACTTCCATTCTACTCCATATTCTATTCATGTGGAGAAGTGTATATTTGTTTCTAGCCTATCAAAATATTTTTGATTTTTGTTTTTGAAATGCAAAGGAAAACTTTGAGTTAATGTTAAATATTTAAAGAATGGTAATGTCAACACATACTTCCTATTTGCATCATCTATCTGATTTTATGTCTAATATTTTTGCCATTGGCTTGTTCAGCTGGCATTTCTCTCTCCAAGACTAGCTCTATTCTGCTCAAGCAAAATTTTGTTTCCATGAAGAAATAGTAAAATGGTTAAGTAATTTGCCTATTTCTTGGTTTTCCACTCTTTGATATGAGAATACACATTGAACATTTTACATCTCCAGACTGCATAATTTGCTCCAAATAAATAGTTAATATCAATTGTATAAATTACCTTCAGTTTCCTGTAAAAAGTATTTTACCAGATGATTCTCTAAAAGCCTTAACTAATTCCTCCAAAGCCTGTAACAGACCAAATCAGCCAAACAAAGAGCAGATTTTTTTTCAAAGCAATATTAACCCATAATGTAAACTTTTCTAGAATCCCATAACAGGGAGGTATATAGCTTTTTGTAACAAATTATTTAATTTAATTCAAAGCTATTTCAGCCACCAATTCCATATATACTTGTACTATTTAGTGCAGCAGTGTCCTCAGGACAGGTTCAAAACATGCAAGATGGCGAGCATGGGGTTATGATCCAAGCTCCACTTCTTTTGTTCATATATTAATTCATTCATGCATCTAAGAGCCGTGGTGGCGCAGAAGTTAGAATGCAGTACTGCAGGCTAACTCACACTCACTCCAGGAGTTTGATCCTGATTGGCTCAAGTTTGACTCAGTTCTCCATCCTTCCAAGGTCGGTAAAATGAAGACCCAGATTGTTGGGGACAATATGCTGACTCTGTAAACCACTTAAGAGAAGGATATAAAGCACTATGAAGGGGTATATAAATTTAAGTGCTATTGCTATTAATATCTACAACCCAGCAAGCTTGGATATGACACTGCGCCTATCTTGCAGATCCTGCAGATTTTGAGAGGGAAAAGCCACATAGACATCACTGTGCAACTATTGAAACTGATCTTCAGATAAAAAAGGCAAGGATTGTGTCATGGTTCCAAGAATGCACCCAAATGAATCAGGACTCAGAAGCTCCATTCAGACTTGAAAGACCTTTTATTGAGTACATTGTATCAGCACTTAGAAAGTTGAAACTAACTCTGGGTAATTCCAGCAGTGAAATGCACTTACCTTTGCTACCGGTTTGGGAGTGTGAGCGCACGCGCCTCTTCTGTGCATGTGCAGAGCTTTCTGCGCATGCACAGAGATTCAAAAATGGGACATAATGATGTCCTGGTGGATGGGCGGAGCCTCCTGCCATCAGCGCTACCGTTTCACGCGAGCTGGATAGAACTGGCCAGATTTCACCACTGGGTAATTCCCATGCTTCAGAGTAATAAAAAGAATAGATACTTCCCACCCCCTCAGGTGTCTTGGGTCATGTTAACCAATCAGTCCAGCGGGATCTTCCCCCTCGATCTCAGCAGATGTTCATTGAATGACCTTGATTCACACGCTGCGTCTGATGGATGTTTTGTCTAGTGGACTCAGGTACCACATTCCAGTTCCTCCTAACTCCCCCCCTTCCCCCCAAAGAGTGGAAACTAAGAAATGAAGCAAATGTAAATATAGCCTCGGTCGTAGTCATTTCGAAGTTAACAGTTTTATTAGGTTCACCTAATAATATTCAAATTGGGTCCAAAGAGGCCTGATTTCTGAAATTTATTCTAATCAATAGCTGAAGCTAAAATAAAAGTTTAATGATAAACCAAAATTTAAAAAATCCCCAAAGGCAATTGTCCCAAAGGTGCTTTTTCAAGAGGCAACTTGACTGAGAATCTCCAAAGACACCCAGAAGCAATTGTTGTTATGCAATTAAAACCCTGAGTGATGTTTCTGGCCAAGAAAAATATTTGCTTTTTCTTTAAATTTGTTTGCAACAATATGAAAAAATAAAAATAGGATGACTTTTAAAATATATATCAACGTACAAGTTACATTTGTCATGGTTATGTTATTCCAAACATACAAAAGAATACTGGATCAGCTCTCTATATCAATAGCTAGACAGGCTTCCAAACTCATCCTGATATTTGGAACTCTGTAAAGCAAACTATGTTGGCTAAAGCAAAAGTTATAATCTGTGAACGTTAATATTAAACAATGTTTCAATATTTTCAAATTTTTTATTGATACCAGGTAGGAGAGAAAGAGGATATTCTTTATATATAATACCGTATGACTTTAATGAAAACCATAAACCCCTTGACCCATTGGATCATTGTTTCACAAATATTTCCTTACCTAAACAGAGAAACAGAATCACCAAGGCAAAAAACGGAGCTGGAGCAACTTCTGACTTCCTGCCAGCTTCCTCATTGACTTTCCTTATAGGAAGTTGGTAGGGAGTATTGGAAATAACAATCATGTGACTATTGCTGACCATGGTGGCAATGCAGCACAGAAACAGCAACAACTTTGTCAAATTCCAATTCCACAGGAATCACAAGTTCTGGATTTGGGATGCATCCTTTGAAGTACATTGCTTTAAAAATTGTTGGCCTAGGGTGCATTGTTTTGCCCAACTGATGGGTAAAAACGATCACACAGTTCTAACAGTGTTAATAGTATATAGATGGGAACGTATCATTTATAAGCAGATTGTTTTAGGTCATAAAAAGATTGATAGATTTATAACTAGTTTATAAACTCGAAGAAATCCATAATAAATCAGCATCCACTTCAAAGGGTCCAAGAAACCATAGCAAAAACTTTTCTAGCACCCAGCAAAATAATAGCTGTTGGTTAGCCAATTTTAAATTAAAACAACTATCATTGAAATCTTGAAAAGTCCAACTAAAGCACACTAACTGGAATAACAATTCAACCATGCAATATAGGAACCAAAATAGTTGTTAACAGCAGCAAATTTCATTAAAAAAATAAATCTATAAATGAAATTGTTAGCTCCTTACTTTGCTTTGGGAGTACTGTATTTTCCCATTGAAACTAAAGGATAAGCATCCGTCTGAAAAAGTGTCAACATATACCTCCAAAAGAACAGGAGATAACAACCTATCTTTAATTATTATTTACCTATAATATACAAAATAAAAACTAAACGGCAAAAAGGAACATAAAGAAAAATAAAACATAAATATATTTAGCTTAATTTTTAAACAAAGTAAAAAACTAAATATACTTTTGAATTCAATCAACTGGAAAGCCATCAGAGCCAGGAGTCTTCTCCATTTTCATAGATTTAACTTTTTATCTTTTAGAAGATAACAATTTCAGTTCCCATTCTTTGTTCAATTTAGTTGGCATTCATCAAAGTTTCAAAGGAGATCCCAAACAGGGAAAAAACAATCACCATAATCCAATTAAAATATCTATCACCCCAACAGAACTATTCCTAACTGTTCCACATAAAACCCACATAAAAATCTATAAGATATAAAAACTATGTTATAAGGTATAATAATAAACAAAAATGAAATTTAGACTGCTATAACTACAATTATTGCAGAGGGCACTTCAAAATTCCCCATGTACTTTAATAACCTAATTCTTGTTATAAAAACATACTGGAGATTTTTACTCAATGGCCTGCAAAAATGTATTTTTGTCACATTCTGGGAAGAAAGAAGAGAAAAAAGGGCTAATCACAGTGGCAACCAAAGCTACAGTTCATCTTTTCATATTAGCCAAGCTCGATGGCACAGAACAAGTGAATGCCTAATTAAAACAGCCTGACAGCCAGAAGTTGACAATAGGGATCAGTAGCAAACCATGGGACATTTTCAATCCTCTGATGAGATTTCACCACATAGTTAAAAAATATTTTGACTCCTCCATCACGTTAAAAGAACTGTTGTACACTTTCCAGATTTTTGAGAACAAGAATAGCGGTATACCTAATGAATAATTTAAATTTTCTCTCATGAAGGAAGTTTTGGGTTGTAATAATTTTTTTTATGTGTTGTTGGATCTCCTTAGTATAACCTGTGAAGAATAAAGAATGATTCTTTCTGCACTCTATGACATTTGTCTTTTTAAATTATTTCTTCCCTCAGGGAAAACCTAAGAAGTTTCATAATAAAAAACAAAAACCTGTTAACTAAACAGGTTAGCTGTATAATAATATGCTGTCAATAATATGCTGTATCAAAAGCTGATAATTTTAGTAAATTTACCAACAAGGAGTAAATTTACATAGGGGAGTCAGCATATAAGATTCGGATTTAGTATGTTTTAATTCATCTGAAGAGAGCAGCTATTGGAAGAGATACATAACATTATGAATACCAAAGTGGGGAAACCCATTTCCATATTTCCAAAAAGTAATACAGTCCAGTGGTTTCTGTTGGAGAAGACAAAGGACATGCAACATCTAAATGCAGGCATCCAAACTCAAGCAAAAAACGAAATGGAAAGATACCTCAATCATAAATATTTTCCACAACAGAGAAAAATAGAAAGAATGCAAAAATGAGATATTCTTTTAAAAAACTAAGAAATGTCCCAGGAAAATATACAAATAAGGCAAAAATGCTCGAGAGTAACAATGGAAAAGAACTGATGTCAAATAAGGTCAAAGGAAGATGGGAAAGTGTATGCTAAAACTCTATGCTAAAAGAATAGTTGAAGAGAGAGACTATATTCAGGATCCAATTTCAATAGAAAGTGAGGAACAAGAGCAGCAGTCAAAAATAAACACATCAGAAACAGCTCTAATATTCCCTGAACTGATTAAAGATGCAGAAGAAACCGTTAAAGGACGGTTAAACCATTCGGGGTCGGTTAATATGAAGCAAGACTATGGCCCCTGTTGGAATAAAAGCAGGAGTTGGGTCAACTCTGCATTTGAACTGAAGAGAATACATTCCTTGTACAGTACATGTACATTCATGGGGGAAAGGAAAAGGGAAAATCAATCTGCAACTCTCTCAGATATGGGTGGTGCTAGTGGTGGGCTGCAAATTTTTTAACCAGTTCTGTGACCTAATGACTGGCTGGGTGGACGTGGCTCAGAGGCAGGTTCTACTTACCTTTACTACCGGTTCGCATCACACCTGCACGCTCGCCACGCAGATCACCTATGATGACATCCAGGTCAGTGGGTGGAGCCTCCCACCTGTTTTACTACCGGTTCTTGCGAACCAGTCCGAACCGGGGGCAACCCACCACTGGCTGAGTGGATGTGGCCAGGGGGCATGACAGCACTCAGACTCCTGCAGCACTCTGCCAGTCAAAATGGGGCATGGATGTTAATTACAAAATGTGGACTTTGCTTTGTAACATCCAGATCCACTGAGCAAGGGGTGTGAACTGCACAGAAAATACACTTTTGTTTGGTTATGAAGAAATATCCCCAAAGTCAAATGTACACTAAACGTAGGCTGACTTTTAGCTACACATCTCCCCAGCAAATAGCAAATTTTGAAGCTCCAGATAAAGAGGATTCATTTTAGGATGAGTAACCACAGTGTGTATGTTGGAGGTTCCTAAAGGAATGCTGGGAAACTCTGTATTTTAAAGGACATTTGAGGGAAGGATGCAGAATAGCCCTTCTCTGCCTAAGGTTGTAGAGACCTGGCACCAATCAAAACACTGTTTGTGAAACAACTGATCAACACTGACAGGATAAGCCACTAGTATATGAAAATAAGAGCAAATTCCACTCCCTTCTAGTATTGATGATGTTACCTAGTTTGGTAATGTTGGAAGAAATATCCATCTGGGTTCAGTTCCAAGTGGGGAGAAAGACACTGGAAACATGGAGACTGCTTGGAAAGATGGTTTTAATGGTGGACAAGACCACATGGTTTGGTCCTGGGCAAAATGAGCACATGGGTGAGAGAGTGGGATAGATTTATACCCTCTCTTGGGCTATGATCTTGCTTCCTGTTCCTGTGGCAAGGGCAAGTATCGGGGTGAAATTAAAAAATTTCCCCTACCTGTTCTGTGGGCGTAGCTTGTTGGGGGAGGTCATGTGACTGGGTGGGCATGGCCAACTCGACATCACTCACATCGAGGGGCTCCTCGCTGGCCCCTCCCCTCCCAGCCACTCCTTGTCGTTAATGGCAGGAAAATGGGAAAGGGAATATTCCTGCCTACCATCATTTCCTCAGTCTGTGCTGAGATTGAAGAATGAATGACAGGCAGGAAAATCCCTTCCCCATTTTTCTGCCTTTCACGAAAACAGCTCCATTCCAGCTGCGCCCCCTGGTCCCCCTCCCTCCTGGGGACTACCTTAAAGGGACAGGCTGCAGCAGCTCCGTTGTGAATGGAGGGAGAAAAGTTAGCATTCTCTCTACTGCATTTAACATTGAATTCTGTGCCCATAATCTCTAGCGGTTCGCCCGAACCAATCCGAACCAGTAGGATTTCACCCCTGGCAAGTATCCTGATTGGTTGTAGGCTCCCATGTGACCATGTGGGGTCATGGGTCATGATTCTGATGCAATGATGGGCTTTGTTTGTGCCATGTGGTGAGTTGGGTAGAGGGCTAATCCTATCATGTCCTGAGGGTGAGGTTCTTTTGTTTTGTAGATGAGCTGGCCCATCCTTTTGTCTTGCAGATAGGTTGGCACCAAAATATCTGCTGGAGCGATCAACAAAGGTGGGGGCTGCTTTCCAAGAGCATGTTTCTCCTTTTCTCATCCAGGGAGGTATAATATTCTGTCTTTTTAATATTTCCTAGAATATTACATTCTTCTAGGAGAGGGACGGGTGCTAACTTTCTACAGTAATGAAACATTTGCAAGAAAACCATCAAGCTCAGAGAGCACCAAGGACCCCACAGTTCAACCCTGAGCTACAAATATTCTCTTCTATTGATTAACACCTTTTGGTTAGAGGGACTCAGAGCCTGCCTTATATGAGATGACTCTAGTGGATTTCATTCTAAATTTTGATATGATTTCTGTAAATAAGGAATGCTTCATACATCAAAATCCTTCATACATCAAAAAAATACAAAGCTAAGGAATAAACAAATAAAAAACAGATTTTTTTTTTGGAAAAGAAAAAGAGTGAAAGTGTAAGAAAGAAAGAGGAAAATAAGGAAAACCTAAAAAGAATGACTTTCAACTTTCTTTGGTACACATATAAGTACAAAATACTTCAAACTCTTACTCTAAAATTAACATTTGTATACATTATTTCCATAATTCCATATCTAATCATCAAAGCCCACATCAACTTTTAATTTCAGTTTCTCACAAAAAGTCCAGTAATGGTTCATATCGCTTTAATCGCTATTTGTTCATGAAAACACAACTGATTTATTTATTTAATTGCACCAAACTCTAAATAAAACTGGAATGGAAAATCCTAAACTCTAATGTAGACCCATACTTCTCAACTTTGGCAACTTTAAGGTGTATAGACTTCAATTCCCAGAATTCCCCAGGCAGCATGAAGTTCGCCCATCTTAAACTTGCCAAGACTGAAAAACGCTGATCTACAGATACGGATTTTTCCATTCCTCTTTTACTGGTTCCTACTTGCTTATGAGCAATCATAATGCAAAATCCCCATTCCCAATTCACCCCACAGTTATCATAATGAAAAATCAGGGGTGGGTTTCAAAACCCATCACTACTGGCTTGCCCGCGGGCGCGCTCATACATGCGTGTGATGCTTCTGCGCATGTGCAAAGCATCCGGGCAGGTGGGTGGAGCCTCCTGCTGCTGCCACTACTAGTTCACCCGATCCGGGGCAAACCAGTAACAACCCACCACTGTGCAAAATCCACATTCCCAACTCACCCCACAGTAATGATAATGCACTATTTTTCTGAAGCATTTTGGCAGCCAAAACGCCTCCCTCCACGCCCTGTTTTGGGCTTGCTAGCCTCCCAGTACCACCCTGGAAGTGAAACGGGGCCTGAGATGCCCCCCCCGCATGCCCCATTTTGGGCCTGGAAGGCCTCCCTGCACCAACCTGGATGCCAAAATGGGGTGCACCCTGTCCTGGGAGGGGCGGGACAGGGTGGGGCAGAGCAGGGTCAGCCAGAGGTGACATTTGCCAGTTCGCCAGATTGTACAGATCCTGCATCCGATTCTAGAGAACTGGTGCGAACCAGCAGCATCCCACCTCTGGGTACTGCATATGTTATGTTATAGATACATTTTCTACTATCCTGCTTCATCAAAGATGTATAATTTTATATATAAAATTATGCCAAACCAGATAAAGACATTTTTCTTCTAATTTTGAAAGGTCCCTGTCTCAGTGTATTTATATTGTAAGCCCCCTCTGTAAACACACCTCTGTCTAATAGGTAATGGGCTCAGATTATGAGTTTTCAGGCAAATAACAGACTCTAATGTTCAAAAAGCAGATTTAAATGAGACGAGCTTATTATCTAATCAGGCTGGAACTCAGAGTTACAATGGCTGGAAAAAGCTATAATCCAGAAATAGCAATGCTCAGCAGTAACACTTATCAGCTATGGACATTTACAAATGGAAATGCTACACTTTGAGAGTGATCTGTGGGAAGTCATTACCACAGGAAGATCAGCATAAAACGCCAAAGCTTGGGATAGGAGCAAGAGATAAGCAAGAGATATAATCAGTTTCTCTGTGAAGAATGAGCAGCTGATTAACACACAAAGATAAAACACAGCAAAAAGAATGTGGGTTTCCCTTCAGAAATTTCATGAGAGGGTTAAATCAAACAGCAGAATGTACCTATTAAAAGGAAACTGTATGGAATGAGGTTGCAAATCACATGTCCATTTTTCATGAGGTTTCTCCTTTACTAGATTGCTATTGTTCTACTAATAGGCCAAATTAATGCAATGGACGTAAATAAGAGAAAATAAGCAGCACCTCAAATAGAAGCTTACATGAAGACTATATGAAAGCTGCAGCTGGTTCAGAATGCATTGGAGGAGACAGGGATGGCATGCCTGAGTATGCCCATTTGTTCTAACTGCTGCCCTGGTTCCCAGTGAGCTCCTAGGCAGAATTTAAGGTACACGATAAACCTCTTCATGGCCTAAGGCTATTTGAGGTACTGCTTATTTTCTATTATTTTTGCTTGTCCAGTAAAATCAAGGAGTGTCAGTTCACAACAGGTCTGTTTATCAACAATGCCATCTAGCAGGATGTGGGATGTGTATCATCTCTGTTGTGGCACCTTCCCTTTAGAATAGCATCCCCCCATAAAAAATCTGTGGGGTTCCCATCCTCCCATCCCATCCAGAAGTTCTTTAAAATATAATTTTTCTTCCCAGGCTCTGGAGTAAGGTAATTGTTGAGCATCTGTTAGGTGTATTTTGTAAAGTGTTTGGAATTTATATTAAGAAATGTATATTCTCCCTGATTGCCTTTGTTTTTAATAGTATAAGTTTTCCAGAATTGTTTTGATGTTGGATGGTCTTATTAAATAGACAAACAAACAAAGCAAAATTCTAATAATGTTTTTATCCTTTCGCAACAATTTATAATAAAGCCTCCTCCAGGTAAGAGGAAAATCCAACCAGCATCATCTCTTTTCATACTGTCCAATGAGGCATGAACTGGAATGTTGTTTTGTAGCCCTGGTTTCAACAATCTCAGTTTTGTCATGAACTAGCTGGGGACCCCTAGTGTTATAAGTAGTAGGGTCATTCTGTTGCTGCAGTGAGAGATTATTGCTCAGTGTTAGTAGATTTCTTTGGTTGAAGCCTACTTTTCTGAGTTGTCATGATGGTGGTTCTTGCCTATATGAGGGAATACATGGGGATAAGATTTCTGCCTCCAAGCATTAGTGAGAAAGAGCTCATTTGGCATGGGAACTCCTGACTGATTAAGGTGTTTAGGGAAGGTGAGAAGCTGGGAAGAATAATTTATAGTAATCAGTGATTGGTATATATCACTGGAGCAAGGCAGCTAGGAGAATTGTGCTGTGGCATCAGTTGTGAAGATGGGGTCAGACTGACAGGTTGAGAGAGAGATGGCACCAGACACTACCAATAATGAGGAATCATCGCTATGGTGTTGATCTACACTTGCTGCCTGGCAGCCCCAGTACTAGATCCATTGACCAGATTACTAGTGAATTTGGCCCCAAACAGTTCTTGATAAATGCATTTGTTAACAAATCCCTATTCACCGGCAACTCGGTTGTGGATGAACGGATGAACTTATTATATACCATCAAAACTTGGCTGCATGGAAACAATGATGTCATCTTTTCAGAAATATGCCAAGCTGGGTTTTGGGTCTTCCAGAATTTTTGACTCCAGATTATGGAGGGGGATTGGGACTCAGAAGGCACCTTACCTGTGATCAGAGTCCCAGCTCCTGAAGTGGAAGAAATGCATAGTACTTGATTAAATATAACTCTAAGGACAACCTGAGGATCTTTAAGCTGGGCTGTCTAGGAGAATCTTTTCTAGAGTCCCAGCCTATATTCAGACTGATAATGGAGTTCCCTCAACTTTTGCTGTTAGATACCTGGAAATGCTCATAATTTCATTACCACTATATTAGATCATGTTTTTACCTGGGAGCAGTGGTATTGTACTCTTGATGTGGAAGGCATTGCAATTAGCTATTGGCTAGATTACATAATTATCTGGCTTAAACATCTAAAAAGGAATATTAATGCAATAGATTTTGTTCTTAACAGTAAGCCTATATATATAAAAATACAAGTTTTCACATTTTCTTCAATTCAAAATTAATAGACAAAGTTATATTAAACACCTTTGGGCTATGGTAATATAGTATTTAATTTATAGATAAAAATTAAGTAATTGAAATTGATACTTGGTATATTTTTATTTCTACCAAATAAAGAGATAGATTTAATCTGTCGTGATTTCCTTTTAACAAACTTATGCTGGCTCCTGTTAATTGAGCATGTCTAATTGTTGACACAGTGATGTTTAATAGCCTGCTCATTATAGATGTCAAGCTGACAGGACTGTAGTTTCTGGCTCCTTTTTTTCCTTATATGAGAAGACAAACAGAAAACAGAAATTAAGAAGTTCTGCCTTCTCAGCGTCATTCATCCTCCAGTATTCACTTCTCTGTCCTTTCACGTCCTCTTCCAAGAGATAAGCATGCACTTACAGCAGGTGTACTTTGGGCTTTCATCAGGCCAGAAGGCAAACCTTGCAAATCATAATGCTTCCCTTGTGTATGCTGCTTTTCCCTCTCCCTCCTTCCCGCCTTCCATCCCTCCCCCCCTCTCTCCCTCCCTCCCTCCTTCCTCTCTCTCATACAGAGACATATGTTATATAACCAAAATAGTTAAAGTAGAGAAGAAAAGTATTGTTTTGGAATGCCCAAGTCAACATTTTGACTTCAGTCCTATAGAAGATTGTGGAAGGACCTGAAATGGGCAGTTCATGCAAGGAAGCCCACCAGCATCCATGAATTGAAGCTGTTCTGTGAGGAGGAATGAGCTAGAAATTCTCCAAGCTAATGTGTAGGACTGATAACAGTTCTTGGAAACTTTTACTTGCAATTATTGCTGACCAAGGGGGCTACACCAGTTACTTAAAGTAAAGATTCAGAAACAGATAACGTTTAGATCATATTTATGCAGAAATATTGAAAGTTCAAAAGAGTTCTCAAACTTTTAAGCACCAGTAGAGTGCTTGCTGGGAACATCCTTTCCATTATCAGCACATAAATTAATTCATCTTGTTGGTCTATACTGGGTAATTCTACATTATCTGACAGTCTTGCTTTTCTAAATGTGTATTGCTCTCCCTCACATAAGCTAGTAGTTGTAATGTATTATATTATTATGGTTTGTTGCACAATCACCCAAATGTCAGGCTGGATTTGGCATTTTTGTCCACCTATTGAGTGGACTCCAGAAATGAAACTTCTCCTCTCATTTATTTAGTTTCTATAGTTTTTTCTATTTATTATCATAAAATATATATTCTGCCAGACTTTTACAATGTTCTAGTGCAGAGTTCCCCAACCTTTCCAGATGTACAGACTGGGGGCGGGAGGGAAGAGGATGTAGAGAGTGGTGCACCCTCCACTTATGCAAATTGAGTGCATGCACACACGCTCGCCCACTGCTCGCACAAACAGCTCATGGACCAGTAGTGGGCCATGGCTCGGGGGTTGGGGACCCCTGTTCTATTGGTTCCTTAATATGAATAAAAAGGAAATACCAAACAACAGGGAACAACAACAGCAATATAAAATAGCAATTTGATAAAAACAGCAACAGAAGTATATAATAAACCTTCTGAAAAGGAAGGTCTTTACCAGCGTTAGAAAAAATGAGGTTGGTTTCCTTTGAACAGAGTTCCAGGGTTCTGCACAGTTACTAAAGGAGCCCTTTTATGTATTCCCATAATTTCTAAATATTTTATAATACTACTCAGCCTATCATTATTTGCATCAAATCATATTATATTCTGTACTTTCTACTCTTTACACATACATATACAACAGTGGTGAGTTGCCCCCGGTTTGGACTGATTCTATAGACCCGGTAGTAAAACCGGTGGGAGGCTCCACCCACTGACCCCGACATCATCAGGAAGCTTCTGCGCATGTGCAGAAGCATGCGCGGCCCCGTTGCAAGCCAGTAGTAAAGTTAAGTAGAATCCACCCCGATATACAAACATATCTTTAGAACAAACCAAAGAAACAGAGGGCTACATTTCAGGTAAAATGTATTGTCCGTATTACAGAGTTCTAAGGGTATCCTTAGATATATGGCTGTTCCACCTAAAGATGAAGCATATTAATAGATATTATTAGGTATTAATAGCTGACATGTAACTTTATTCCAGTTGCTTGGATCCTAGCATCCTCTATGTTCTTATAAACCTCAGTTCTGCAGAAAAGTAGAACTGGAATTTTCCTCTCCTTGCAGCTATTTTAGATATGTTACTTAGGATACAAGGTTTGTCATAGGACCTAATGTTACGGCTTTTAACAGATTAACAGAGTTAGGTCATCTAGCCCAACCCCTGGATGAGGAAGCACATTTCCTCAGAATTAGATTCTGATATCACAGGCCTATTTTGGTCTTTATGTAGATCTTGCATCGTATGTATTTGCCTATAAATTATCTTGTATCAGATAACTGTTTTGGCACTAGAGCCATTAGAATGATTACGACAATACCTATAATTTGTTGTTGTTGAATTTTTGTTGTTTCCTTTTCTTGCAGTTTTAGTCTTCAGATTCCCTACCATCCCCTTTTTCTATGTTCTACCTAAATATTAGCACCATAGTTTTACAGTTAAACAATTTATATTCAGTTACTAATTATATTCAAAATGCTAATAGTATTGGTATCATGTTTTTATATTTATATGGCACCTTAAATTTTAGTTACTCCTACAGTATTTAGATTGGATTATTGGCACAATGGGATAGCTTTAATCTTATTATTGAATGTAAATTTCGTTGTTCAATGATAAAAATAAATATTAATTGTGTAACATTAGTTAAGCAATTAAACTTGCATATACTTGAACATGAAGAAGCCAATAAATTCAGAAGAGAAAAAGGGTTTTGGTTTTTATATAGCAAATATGATATATACCGTATATACTCGAATATAAGCCGAGTTTTTCAGCACATTTTTCAGGCTGAAAAAAGCCCCCCTCGGCTTATATTCGAGTCACCCCAAAAAATGCCTTTTTTCCTGCAACCGTTTTGGCTCCCGGGGTTGCAGGGAGGCTTGCTAAAGCCAAAATGGGGTGTGTGTGGGGGGTGCGGCGCCCCTCCCCCGCACCCCTTTTTTGGCTTTAGGGGTTGCAGGGAGGCTTGCAGCTTTTTACAGCTTCTCCCGCGGCTGGCTGGCTGCTCACTCGCTCGCAACTGAGCAGAGAGGCGGCCGGTGCCTCCACTCCTCTGCCAAGGGGTAGAGAACCAGCTCCGCTGGATACAAGGGGGTGGGGGAAGGATCGGGGCTTCCCTTCTCGCCAGCCCAGCAGACTGTCCAGGGGGAGAGAACCGGCTCTACTGGATACAAGGAGGTGGGGGAAGGATCAGGGCTTCCCTTCTCCCCAGCCCAGCAGACTGTCCAGGGGGAGAGAACTGGCTCTCCTGGATACAAGGGGGTGGGGGAAGGATCGGGGCTTCCCTTCTCCCCAGCCCAGCAGACTGTCCAGGGGTAGAGAACCGGCTCCGCTGAGTACAAGGGGGTGGGGGAAGGAATAATGAAGCCTGCTGGGCTGGGGAGAAGGGAAGCCCCGAAAGCAGATCCTTACCCCACCCCCTTGTACTCAGTGGAATAAACAGCCCTGCCTCGGAATAAGGAAGACAACGCCACCACCCCATTCTTAATTCGTTGCGGTGCGAAGGGGGAAAAAACCCACAGAAAGTCCTGCTCCTGGTGCTGCCAGGGAACAGGCACTGCAAGAACTGCTGTTGCCGGGTGCAAGGGGATAGTGGGAAGGATCTGCTGTCTGCGGCTTCCCTGTCTCCGCACCCGGGCAGGTTGTCCAGGGAAAGGGATTGAAGCCCCAGCCCGCTGCTTCTGGCGCTGGCACCCCCTCGTCCCCAGCAACAGCACCAGGAGCAAGACTTTCTGTGGGTTTTTCCCCCCTTCGCATTGTCTCCAGATGTTTTATAAATATGAAGCAATACGGTACGATGGTGTTCATTTGGTATCTAGCTGCTACATTTCCCACCCGCGGCTTATACTCGAGTCAATAAGTTTTCCCAGTTTTGGGGGGTAAAATTGGGGGGTCGGCTTATATTCGGGTCAGCTTATACTCGAGTATATACGGTAATCATATAAATGATATAATATATAGATATCATTTTAAAAGGAACATTTATTCCTAAGTATGAAAGATCAGAAGGTAGCGTCTTTGAGACTATCTAGCAGAAATTTTAAATATTTATAAAGACAAATATTTCCCCAAAAATATTAATTGTTGAAGTAAATAGGGTACATGATTATTCATTGAAAAGATTTTTAATGAATGATATAATGGTCTAAATGTTGCGGCACTACTATTAATAGCACTAAAGTATTATTCATTTTCAAACTATTTTTGTTTGCAGAATCCTAAATTAATAGAATAAAATTTGCTGGCATGACTTCAAAAGAGTCTGGTCAGCGTACAAAAGTCTGGCTCAAATGAAATGCCTGAGTAGGCATAGTGTTGCAAAGAAAACAAAAACAAACATGAACAACACAGGTGGACTTTCACAGTTCTTGCTCTCGCTCTCTCTCTCCCCCCCCCCCCCCAGCATGTGTCTGTGTGTCCATCCTTGTGTATCTCTGTGCGTCTGTGTATCATGGCCTCCAGAATTCAGGACCAGAACATTTTTACAGAAATATACTGACAGATTATTTCTTGAATTAGTGTTCTTTTTGCTGTACAAGTAGTTAACATACAATGCATACGAACTGTTCACTGTATGTTTTACAATACGTTTATCAGACATGGATGTGCCATGCAAGAACAAGCTCTTTCCTCTTACACCCACAGGGTGTTGCCAATAAAAACTCACTTGGCAAAACTTAAAAGGAAGAGCTGAATTTACATTTCATGAAGATTTTGTTCTTTTTTCTTTCTCAATCATAGCTGTTGTGTCAAACTTTCTTTTTTTTACTGTAAAAGTTGGTCAAAGGCTGTAATAAAGATATTTGATTTGCTTCTGTCACAGTATGAAAACTGCCATCTAATGGTAACATTAAGGAAAGAGACACTTCTACTGAAGGACTAAAGAATTATCTGGAAAAAGAGAGGGGGGGGAGAGGAAATGCTATTGTAAACAGATTCAGATTTTGCCTCTCCCACTAAAGGCGTCCAATGCCATCCCAGTGGGTGGCAGCAAAAGGGGTGGCTAAGATCCTTAATAGATTAAGAATCACTACATAACTATTTATCTTTTCCTGCCTCACCCTTTTGTCTTTATCTGTCATGTCTTCTCATATTATAATTCCACATCAGAAGCTCTCTATTATTTAATTGTAAGGCATACTGGGAGCATTTTTGGCTGAAATATGACTAATAAATATTTTAAATAAACTAAAGTTTGTAGCTTTAAATATAATTCTTTTGTGACAAATTCTATGCAACTTTAGGATAACTGACACAATCAGTTCAGTTCAGAACTGAAGAAGCTTCTTGGATGAGAAGTGAAACATTTTCAAAGGAAAAACAAAAAAAAATCCAGTTGCCTTTTGAAAAACACCTCGGGACAACCATGACTTGGATGATTCTCCATAGACTTTTTTAAAAAAAAATCTATTTGCTGTATTAAAGAAATAGCACCACTGTTGAAAAGGGACATAATTTCAATTTATTTCTGATGGTGGTCCTGTTTCACCCAGGATCAGTGGTATACCTATGTTAACCCTGAAGAAATGTAACCAATTTCCCTTGGCAAATGCTGCAGTTAAAATGGGAAGGGAACAAATACCCTATAGATAAAACTCACAGGTCTCGGTAATACTTGACTAAACTCAAAAAGAGTTCCCTCCAGCTAGCAGATCAGAAAAGAAGTGAATATTTCAGCCAGCCTGACTCCCCTCTCTCCTCCCCATAGTCTGCATTCCTTTCTTTTACTGCCTGCCCCACCTTTCATGCAACAGCAGTACCCCCAACAGCCATTTGACCCCCTCCCTTAGTTTTGGGGGGGGGGGTGTCAGCCTCTGATTCATGAATTGCCAACTCCCAATAAGCACATTCAGCCTTAGTTCACATTCTAAGAGCCAGCACCCTTGATTTGAAACTGTGACATGCTAGTATGAAACATCTGGTTTGAGAGAAACACGAGGGAAAATAAAGGAAAATAAATGTATTTATTTATTGAATTTAGCTTACAACTTAAAACAAAAAAACAGCAAAATGGAACTAGACATTCAGACAATATCCCATATACCAAAAACACCAAAGGAGCTCCATAATCACCCAACCCAACAATCTGAGAGAACAACCATATTTTCAAAAGTGCCCAGGACCTCATCAGAATTAGAGCCACATTGTTTTCTGGGAGGATATTGTTAGGTTAGAGTCAGACGCTGCAATAGAGAAGAGGATTTGTTTTCTAGGTCTCAATAGGTGGCATTGTTTGATTGAAGGGTCCTGAAGTACAGCAACTCTGCCTGATCTTTCTGGATGAACAGATTTCATGGGGGATAAACGGTCCCTCAGATAACCTGGCTCTATGCCATGAAGAATTTTATAGGTGATAATCAGAATCCTGAATTATTCATGTACTCCTCCCAAAGGGGCATGATTAGAGTAAAGATTTTGGTTATCTCTTTCTCTCAAAAAAATAGGAATATTTTAAAAACTAAACGTATTCTTCAGACCATGACATCTTCAAACAGTCCCTAGCCAAAACTCACTAAATTATTCCAGTCACTAAGTGATTCCAGTCACTAAGCCAAAACTTAATAGAAGTAATATATTTAATTTCATAAATTGAAATACTGTGTATGTTTTCTGCTCAGTTCCAAACTTGGGATACTAAAACAGAGCACATATAGTCGTTTGTTGAACTGGCTGTGTTCATACATGACAGCGTGTTCTTTTGGAGCCAAAAAAGAACATGGATTAAAAATGGCAGGGTAAGTCATAATTACTTGAATTTAATACCAAACTTAAAATTAACTATAACAACATTTAATGGTTTACAGTTGTTGTGCTGTTATCCCTTTCCTGTCACATTAAAAATTACATTTCAGTTATTACTTTTGATGGGTTGTGTTCTGTATATAAGGATCATACTGAAATTTTTGGAGTGCGCATTTGATGTTGGCATCTTGAGTTCTACACATCTGATACATGGTTTACAAGAGACTGTGTTTGGGTTCATACATTGTGCTAAGCTCAAATGAAACAAACCAAAGTATGTCTCATCCTAATATAAGAATCAGCCAGAGTTTGCTGTTTAACTGTAGTTGGTAATCTAAGTTCAAATGATGGAAAGGGGGGAGGGGAGGGTCAGCTGCCTATAGTGTTTAATTATCATTAGGGCTAAAAGGGGGAAACCAGAGGGAATTCACTGAGTGGAATCCTAATGCCATTGTGATGTCTTTCGTTTCAGTGTAGATGGTGACTAACTGCTTGCCTGCCTATCTGCATCTGTCAGACAGCTCCCAGCCAGAGACCCTAATTTTCTCCTGCATAGAACATAGAATCATAAGGCTGGAAGGTCTTCTAGTCCAACCACTGCTAAAGGCAGGAGACCTTATATCATCCTGGTGAAATGGTTGTCCAATCTATTTTTGAAACCTCCAGTGATGAAGCACCCACAACTCCAGGAGACCAGCTATTCCATTGATTATTAATCCCCCCTCCTCCTTTTTACCACTTCAGATGTCAAGGGAGATACAAAGTTTTGGTTCTTGCACTTCTTGTTGCCTCAACCATTGTTATTTGATGCTGCTGTAGCATGTCTTTCTATCTTCTTCTGGGTCTCCCTTAATTGTAGACACTTTCAGAAAATTTCTCCTTACTTCTAGGTTGGATCTTTCCTCCCTGATCTGTACTCATCTTCAAAGGCTACTTGGGGTTTCTGCTGGAGCAGAATCCAACAGGATAAAGACTAGGGTGTCTGCAGAGAGGTCAAAAAGTATTATTTCCCCTTGCAGACAACCTATATTGTTGTTTTAGACAGAAAAACACAATTTTCTATACTGCACTTTGTGTGTGTGTGTATTTGTGAACAATAACTGAAAAAAATGTCCTGGCCAATATATTTTCCCAACTTATGAAGAGCCTTAGCAAATTGTTCTGTCATAAGAGGAACTTACTGTATTTGTATTGGAGGGGATAGGAAAAGAGGCAAAATTTGAGATAGATGTGGGGGAGGGGGGTAAGAGAAAGATCTTTAAATTACATTGATGTTTCTTGTGAAGAGCTTTTCAAATGCCATCACTGACCATTGGGGGCGAGTCATCAGCCCCCACGGAAAGGGCTCACAACTTAGGTGTCCTCCTGGACTCACAGCTGTCTTTAGAAGAACACCTGACGGCTGTGGCCAAGAGGGCTTTTTATCAGGTTCGCCTGACACGCCAGTTGCGGCCCTTTCTAGATCGGGACTCGTTAAATATGGTCACTCATGCCCTCATAACTTCCCGCCTGGACTACTGCAATGCTCTCTACATGGGGCTCCCCTTGAAGAGCACCCAAAGGCTCCAGCTGGTCCAGAATGCGGCCGCGCAGGTCGTTATGGGAGCGACATGGCACTCCCATGTGAAACCCCTCCTGCGTGAGCTGCACTGGCTCCCTGTGGCCTTCCGGGTGCGCTTCAAGGTTTTGGTTACCACCTTTAGAGCATTCCATGGCTTAGGACCGGGGTATTTACGAGACCGCCTTCTGCCACCAGTAGCCTCTCACCGACCAGTACACTCCCATAGAGAGGGACTTCTCAAGGTGCTGTCGGTCAAACCATGTCGACTGGCAGCCCCCAGGGGGAGAGCCTTCTCTGTGGGAGCACTCTTCATCTGGAACAAGCTCCCTCCGGAGATACGGAAAATCCCGGATCTTCGTGCTTTCCGCCGGGTCCCCAAAACATTTCTATTCCAGCAGTCCAGCCTCCATTAGACATGTTCATATTTCCACTCCTTCTGTTTACTTTTAGTCTAGAAAGGAGGAGGTAAAGAAGAAAATAATTGTTTCCTGAACTCCTTAGAATTCCAGCACCTTGGCCAAACACTCCTTCTTATTCTCAGTCTTTTTCACCAGCCAGTCTTCTCTGCAGGTCTCCTTTTCCCAATCTATTGGCTCCTAATGTGTCTTCAACTGCAGATTCCTTCTCCAAATCTGCCTGGATTCATACAACCTCTCCAGTCCATACTAAATACAACACCAGAAATGTTACACAACCTCCTTCATTGCCTAACAGATCTGTCCTTTACATTCTTTCACCAAGAAGAAGACTGCTTCACCACAAAACATCTCAATTAGGCAAGAAACTATGTGATAATTTTCACGGGTTGGACAAGTAGACAAACAACAACAACCCTGTAACTGAGACCAATTTACGATTCCATCTCAGTCAGGACATCTCATCCTGCCACAGTTTGATACAATCGCCCAATCTTCTTTATCTGACATTTATCCTGTCAGATTTATAGTTCCATGAACGTTGTGCCTTCCTGTGTAGTCTTCTTAATGTCACAGAATAAACCAAAACCAATGAAGTATATGTATAATTGTGACACAGTATAGTGATAGGAAGGGGAAGTTATGCCACAATCCTATACCATTGTAGGGTTGGACCCTTTGTTTTGCTGAGGGTCTGCTGTGCATGTACATATATATGGCAGTACTTTGGAATAGTCCTCCAAGTATCCCTATGAGTCTTGCAAACAGTGAGATTATTTAAACAGTTGAAGAAAAGATTCATGCTTCTATCCATTGAGAAGCTCCTCTTCAGAATCTTTTGCACACCTTAATTCAGTACTCACAATGGGAATCCCTGGTACTATCAATTCTGCCCTAATTTCTTCATGCATATGCAAAAAAATAAAATAAAAATCCATCAGGGATTATCAGATTGCACCAAATGATTTTTATAAACATACTCCTAAATGGTAGCAGATCTGTATGTTTAAACTGATAGCTGTTTAAGAAAAAGCAGTCTATTAATACTGGGTACGCACTTCTCCCACAAGCTTCGCTTTGGTAGTTTCTCTTTCCAAACACTTTTCTCCATAATCCAGCTCCAATCTTTGGTTGAGCAAAAAGCACAATTTGGTAGTACTTAAGGGTACATTAGGATGGCCTTTGCATTTCTCAGCCTACCAGAGCTGACTAGAATGCAGTGCTTCAGAAGCTGGACTCAGATCAAAGATAAATAGATTTAAAGCCCACTTGTCCACTGAGCATGCCAGGTGTCTTTGGATCAGCCTAAAGGTTGTAGGACAGAAATTAAGGGAAAAGCCCATGCATATGAGACCCCAGAGAAAGATTTGGATATAAATGTAACAGTAACTGCACTATAAATGTAAGCCCATTTTTAGTTTGGCCTTTAGTTTCTCCCCTAAAAAACTGAGCTCCAAAGTAGCTACTTGAATTTACCAACTAAAAGCTCTTTAAAACCCATTGCAGACCCATTTACCCCAAAATATATTTTTCAACACTTAATATTTGTTTATTCGAAAGCAGACATGGGTGAGTACAACAATCATGTCATGCATATATAAATTCATCACCACTACAAAATGTTTCTCACAGCTGTCATCCACTTAATTACTAAAACTCAAAGTAAAATCAAGAGAAGCAGATTTGGAATGCAGCAGACATCACTCTTTTTATAGGAGAAGGAAGGTGGAAATCAAGCTTGATTGTATGAGAATTCAGTAGCAGTAGTATGCTGCAATTATTATCACTCACAGCTGGATTTCACTTCTGTGGGAATTACTTATAGATGGCAATACAGATGCTGACTAAAAAAGAAATGTGATCTCCATTTCCACACTCATGCTGAAAAATCAAAGCAAAGTAGCCAATAAGTAACTCCTCCATTACCAGGTGGGAATGAGATATATGTTGCTAGCACAACTTCTAGAATAAGTTCTGTAACTTTTGTATAACATTTTAAAAACTAATTAGTACAACAGTGAGACCAGAGCTGAATCCATTGATTTTGCAAGATACGACATGTTCAATCATTACTGAAGGGCTATTGGAAGAAGTCACCAATTTAAAATTCTATTGGTAGAGTTATCTCTTATGATTAAAAAGAAAAAAGAAAAAAAAACCCCACAGACAGAAAGCAGAGGGGTCAAAGTTTCACTTGAACATTTTGAATAGTTGGTACCTATAGTCTTCCCTGATAAAATCTTTAACTCTGAAACTCAAAGATACCCTCAATTTGAGCTTCTGATCTGGCTGTGGCTTCTGTGATTCTACAGACACAACTTTGTACATTTATTTTATACAGTTCAGTTTGCAAAAGCTGAACACTGTACCACAACATCTTACTTCTAAAAAAAGGGTGCAGTTGTATTTCTAAGAAATACAAATATTAAATATACACAAAGACAACAAAGAATTTAAGGTGATAATCAGCAAAACACCTGGGATTTGATACTATTTCCAAGATCGAATGTTCTTTCTTCAGACACAAAATTTCCTAACAAAATATAAAAATGACACTGCTAATTTCTGTAATGCAAATAAATAAATGCAAAGAACAAATGCTAAATAATGCTAACATTTGTTGGCAGGAACCAGTGTTCATACATGGATAATTACATGCAGTAACAACTTGAGTCAGATTATTTTAAAACATAAAAACAAAATTTGTCAAAGAACAATTCCTGGAGAAGGAACATATGCTTTCAACTGAAGTTTCCACAGAATATTAATAGCATAGTACTTTTTTTTTTTGGAAAATTAAGAAATGCTGGGGAGGTGGAGGAACCACTAAGATGCTTTGAGTTTAGTTAGTTTCCAAAACAACACAATTAATAAAAGCATCCCAATTTTGTTACTGTTTTTCCCCAACATTCCACTGTATTGAAACACAGCAGTCAGCTAACATAATTAGTACTTATAGTCAATCAAAAGTCTTGTCCAAATCCCTTTGTGACCTATAATCCACATACGTATACTATTATATCCCTTTCTCACTGATATTATGTTTCATATTTAAGGCACCATTATTGGCACAGGCACCATTACATAAAAAAACTGCACAGCCACAATTCATACTATTTTAAAAGGCAGATTTATATAAAGAGCATGGCAGCAATCCAATCAAATGATTCCTAGTGTAGGAAGTTAGCACCCACCCCTTTCCTGGAAGAATGAAATATTTTAAGAAATATTAAAAAGGCAGAATATTATGTTCCCCTGGTTGAGAAATGGAGAAACGTGTTTTAAAGACAAGCAACTCCCACCTTCCTGCCCCCCCCCCTTTGTTAATGGGCCAGAGGTAAAAACTCAATCTTTGACAATAGGATCCATCTGCAACACAATAGCAACAGAAAGTAACGCAATGGGACCCATCTAGGACAGAAACTCACCACATGGCACCTGGGAAGATAACATCAGCCAGCAAGGCTAGCTAAGACCCCCACCCCCTGGGAGTCTGACAACCAATCAGGATACTCTTTTGGGGCCCCAGGAAGTTCAAAGCCAGAGAAAGCATAAAACCCAGGGACTCGCTGTATCTCGTCCCTTTTCTGTTCAGGAATTCAAGCCATGTGATCCTGTCCACCATTAAACCATCTTTCCAAGCAATCTCCATGTCTCCAGTGTCTTTTTCCCCACTTGGAGCTGAATCCAGAAGAATATTTCTTCCTATACTAGTGAGGGTAAGTATGGCAGGATTAATTCTATCAGAGACATTTTAGAACTGATATAATAGTCTATACTAATTTTAAAAGTAGTCTGATCCATATAAATGGCTTTTGCCTGCAGTTATAATGTAGTACATAGGAGCATTTCTGAACTACAACTCTGGTGGTCTCAGAACATTGAAGGGGAACCTCCTTATCTACACTGAGTTTTATTTTATTGTCTTTCCTCTAATCTCTCCCACTATCAATCACTAGATCATAACATTGATTGTCTCACTTGGAGTTGAATAAAATGACGATATTATCTTATGACCTAGTGTTATCTCGGTCCACATTTTCAAATGATTTTTGTATGCAAACAAAGGAGATTCAAGATTTCCATGCAAACAAAGTAGAAGTAATAGTTTTGTTCAGTATCCCAAGATAGTATATGTTTGTATGTGTGTGTATTCCTCTGAATGCTGTTGCCATTCACTTCTTTTCTCCTTTCCCTTCTCCTTTTCAACTGCCTTATAACTTCTCCTCCTCTTCCTCTATGTTTATGTGCAACACAACTCTCCAATGCATTAACATACTCCGAAAAACAGGCAGAGGTATTACTCAGATAATATTGTTCCATACACTACAGGTAGTCCTCGATTTACAACAGTTCATTTAATGACTGTTCAAAGTTACACAACACTGAAAAAAGTTACTTATGACCAGTTTTATATGTATTAAATCTCTTTCAAGGACTAAGGACTTCGTGGAACTTTAAAAGTTTTACATCTCCAGTACAAATTAGCCCTCAGCCTTGACTCTGATGGACTTAACTTCTGCCTACATAATCCTACACAGTGCCTGTTGCAGTCCTTACATTATATGTTGTAGATGACTCCTGTTTTTTCTTCTGGGGCTGCTGGGTCTTTCTGTTTACTTAAGATATTTTGGAGGGCTTTAATTAGTTTATGTGCTACATTGATGTCATGCAGTTATAATACAGTGGTACCTCGGTACTCGTTGTTAACTGGTTCCAGGAAGTACAAGTATCGGACAATTTTTCCCATAAGAAATAGTGAGGCATGAGGCATGAGGCAACTGATATCAAGTTCTAGCTTGTGTGCTGAGTACCAAACAAACGAGTGCCAGGACAAAATTTTCTCATCAAAATGCGTCAAGTACCAAATTCAACAAGTTTCAAAGCAGTCAAGAACTGAGGTACCACTGTAGTCTGTTGGTGATTTCTGAGATGTTTTTGATCTATGGCAGTATTATTATTTCACAGTTTGTGTTGGTTGTGTTGATGGAGTGGTTAGGCACTTTTTGATGAAACTATGTGGATATCCATCTAGCAAAGTGCAATCATTAACACCAACTAGTAGTTAGAAGACTTGAGAAAAACTCCTTAATTTCATAACACATGCTTAACCATAGCTTCAGCTGGGAAACTATGACCATCCTAGACTAAGCAAAGTTCAAAATTGGAAAGTTAGAGAATTCCTGGAAGTTTGGATGACCACTCACGATGTTACATAGTTTGGTAATGAAATGTCTGCAAGAAAACACTAAGCTCAGAGAGCACCAAGGAATCCTCAAAAAGGGAACAAAAAGATCAAAACCCCTCCGCACTAGCAGTCAACACCCAGATGAGCAGAGATTAACATCAAGATTAACATTAGACCAACAATCAAGAAGTAAACAATTCCCCAATCAAAAACTGACAGGCAAGCTAACAGTAAACAGCCCAACTAATGAACCACCAAGATTGACAAATTCCCCATCAGCATTGACAGAACAATGATATAAATTGTTCTAGAATATAAATTGAGAGCAACCCCACTCTCTACTAGAGCAAATTGAGAGCAACCCCACTCTACCACTCTACTGATAATGTTACTTAGTTTGGGGTCAGGGGTGAAATCTACTTACGTTCCCTACTGGTTCGGAAGTGCACGCTCTGCACAGAGGGTCAAAAACAGGTTACTTCCTGGTTAAAACCAGGAAGTAACGATGTCTGGCCGGGTGGGCGGAGCCTTGTGCTGCCACTGCTACCGGTTTGCCAAACCATGCACCACCGCCACTATTGGTTCGCCCGAACTGGTGTGAACGGGTAGCATTTCACCCCTGGTTTGGGTAATAAAACGTCTGCAAGAAAACTACCAAGCTCAGATAACACCAAAGTACAGGGGTGGGATTCAGCTGGTTCGGACCAGTTTGGGTGAACTGGTAGTTCCGACAATCAGCTGGCCCCACCCACCCACCTATCCTGTCCTTGCCCTATCCTGTCCTTTGTTTCCTTGTTTCTAGTTTATCTGAATCACGCATTACAGCTGATTTCTGCACCTCAGCTATTCTACTTAGTGTGGCTGACTTAGATGGTAAGCAGCTGAGCTTTAAAAAACCCCAATTTTAGCACTGCATGCAAGCGCCGTAGGCACATGCGAGCACGAAGTGCACGCTCACTGAACCGGTTGTTAAACCACTTGCAGCCACCACTGACCAAAGACCCCTTATTTCAACCCTAAGTTACAAATATTCCCCTTTATTGGGACCTTCTTTCTGTTTTCTACTTTCTTGTGCTTTGTGAAGCTTGGATTTAAAACAAGCACAACAATTTCCTCTCCTGTATAGGGAGGGATTCATGATGCCAGCCTTGTCTTTGGCTGCATGCTAGAGAGATGCATATTCCCTTTCTGGGATATGGGGTGTCTTTTGTGCTGATTGGGTGGCTTATAATATATTGTAATAAAAAATGAAGCAAAATGGACAAGCAAAGAGTCCAAATCATAAGTATTAAACTTTCTTCAACTTTTTTAAAAAAAACCACATGTGATGGCCTTTATAAGCCTTCCTTTAGCCATGACTTTTTGCTGGCTTTTCAGATATCCATGCAGACAGACAAAACAGTTTGCACTCATTTTCCTGATAAGAAGCTGATGTTGAAAATTAATTTAGACTCTGATACGAATCAGTTCTTAGAGGAGAAGGACAGGTGGAACATAGGCAGTGGTGCAGCAGAAAGTCTTAAAAGTATTCAGGAAGACTCTGAGAAGAAGCAGTTTGAAAATGGGAACAGCTTAGAAATGGCTGGCAGCTAAAATGGTAAACATACAATTAAGCACTTCTGGTGGCTGTCCAAACTTTAATGTTGATTTCACCCTGAAAAAGGATAGGAATCCAAATGATGCTGTCAATGTTTTGTCTCAGTGTGTAGGGCTGTTGGTGTCTGGATGGGGAGAAACAGATTCATGTTCAACCCTAGCAGGACTGTGTGGCTGTGGATATTTCAGTTAACTACATCTGAAGAATTTCAATTTTTAGTTGTGAATGAGGTTGTGCTTCTCTAGTCAGGACTGATTCACAATTTGAGGAGTTTCTTGGACTCAAGAAACTCCTGCTTAAGAAGCAGGTGGGCATCATCTTGAGCATCAGTCATGCCTGTTTCTGGTCAGAGTGAGCCTTCAAATAGTCAGTCTTGCTTTGGTCAGCTTGTGTGTATACTATTATAATACATTCCACATGGGTTGTCTTGAAGACCACTCGGTCTAGAATGCAGCATTATGGCATGCTACAATATACAGTACCCATAGAACACCTCTGCTCTGTCAGTTATTCTGGCTACCAGTAGGTTGCTGAATACAATTTAATGTGCTAGTTATCACCTACAATGCTCCTCCTGGCAAGGAGGAATCATTTGAGTGAGCATCTATATTCTATCATATCTGCTCATCCTGTTTGATCCAAGAGTTGGCATGTTTCAGATCCCATCAATTAAACATTGTCATCTAGCGGAAAGTTGATTTTCTCTGTTATGGCTCCTGTCTCTGGAACAGCCTCCCTCCCAGAGATTCCCATTGCCCCTGTCGTGACCTTGTTTAAATGGACCTTTAAACTCTGGCTCTTCTCCCAGGCTTTGGGTTAGGTTGAGTGGCAGGTCCTTTGTGAGAATTTTGCATGTTAAAAGGGGTGTTTGTTTTGTTGATTTCAGATATTGATAATTTTTTTCTTTGTTGTGTGTCATCTGCTTTCAATATGACATACTGCCCACCAAAAAATTAGGCAAGCTTATATATTTAATAAATGATAATTAAATAAACATACAAACATAGAAAATTTAAAAATAACAAATGGAAATTACATAAAAGAAAAACAAGAAATCCCATATCATTATTATCCCACCTTTTACATATATTTACATATATTTATAATGTTAAAGAAGTAAAAAAAATACACATTTATTTCCATCCAAAACGACAATATTTGTCAGGAATTAGTCATTTTATTCTTGTTTCCACTCCAGATATTTTTCATTAAGGATTGTTCAGAAAACTTTGCAGCTCTGTTAATTTTTTAGCCAGTGCTATTCCCACATTTTAAATTATCATCGATCCAAAGAAACACTTCAGTTTTCTATTTTTCTGACAGAATGCATTTGGAACTTTAGAATAGAAAGTGAATTAATTTCAAGTGTTGCACCATTTTCTAAGTTTTGGGGGAAATGCCCAATAAAGCTACAAGTATTAATTATTAAAACGTGTTGTGTAATTTTTCCATTTCCTCACATTCAGACAAAAGAAATTAAAATGGTAATATGTACCAATCTGATTGCAACCTTTCTAAAAATATCAAAAAACTGTTGCAATTTTGAGTAGAGGTATCATTTAGAAATTATTATATGGTCAGTTCTTGAACATTTTCTTTAAAAAGAATGTTATATTTTAAAAATATCCAAGTAAACGCTTAGAGAAAGCATGCTGAGATTCAGAGCATACACACCACAAGGTCATTGTAATGCATTCCTTCATTTCTCTTTCTGACTTACGTTAGGAATTTCAGTAGTTCTTAATAAATATTTTCCCCGAGTCTAAAAAAAAGTCAGTTAACGCTCCCACTGCCATGACAGCAAATCCTCAGCCTTTCATTCTGCCATATCGTCTGTCAGTTGATTCTTCTTTAAGTAACTTAATGAGTATTCCTTTACTTCATTCTTTTTGGCAAGCTTATTATATTGTGCCATTAATTCACTGGGACTAGAATCAATCAATAGTAGAAATGTGTTCTTTGAGATCTCAGCCTTATGTCTTTGTTTTCAATTTCACTTGCTATTTTCTGAGAAGGGAATTTTACAATTGAATGAGGAAATTCATCTAATACCATCTGAACGTTTAATTTGGCACAAATTTGACAGAACTACTAGGAGCATATAAACCAACAATACCATCCCCTGTGAAACCTCCAATGGCAATTTAGGTCAGGAAATGGATTCCACAGACTCCCTTTTCATAGTAGAAATGGATTCCATTATGCCATAGAGTAATCTGATAATGCTTTTGACTAAAATCTGAAAACAGAAATGAAACCACTCTATTTACAATGCATTTAGAAAATGGAACTTTAAACAGCCAAAAGCAGCTTTCTTCATCCCTGTAGTCCAGAGGTATTTGACTACAATTTCCATCATCCCTTCTGCCATGTGGCTTCTACTAGACTTCTTTGAAGCCTACTTTATTTCTCTAGGCCCCTTTTTCAGGATCCCTTTCTTCCCAGGATCATCTTCCACACATCATGTCCTAACGGAGGACAAGGACACTCAGTCAAATTTAGATTTACAGAGATTCAAGCAAAACATGAAAGAGAGGCTGTAAGCCAGTTACATATGTACCACTATGTAACATTTTGTCTTAGGATCAGGATTTAGATATTTCAGGAAAGGAACCACAGAGATAGTCAGAAACTAAATATCCCAAAAGCTGCTTTCTGATGTCCACAACACACAAGGAAAGAAAGAACTAAACAATTAAGATAATATCTAATGGAATGTGTTCAGTGACCTCTCTGTTAAATGAAAAATGTTAGGGTGGAGGAGAGGTTTGTTGTACGTAATACACCTTGCCAAAAACGAAAGAAGGAATTTGCTACTATTGGTGTATGACTTTGAAATGTCTCCTCCCTGATGGAACATGTCTTCTTTCAGCAAAAGATATAGCTGGATGAAACTGAAGAGATATCTTTTGAATGATCTTCCTAGCATGCCTAGGTTATAAACTTCAGGAATAAAATTTATGTCACATTTTTGACCTAGATTTACAAAAGCCATAGATGTATTTCTGATAAAACTTTCTGATAGAACAGCTGAGACCACATGTTGGATGGAAAGTCCAGAATCTTAGAACAGTTTAGTTCTCTTTGCAGTACAATAGAAGAGACTAAAATGGCTACTTCATGTCCATCTGGAAGGATGGTAACATCATCTATACAGAGGACAGAGGCTGGTGAATTGGCCAGCATAGGTGGATAATGTTCTTTCTTGATAATGAAAAAAACTGAATAAATTAGGGCAATGATACATCTCTGTTTCATGTATTTGACGGGGTGCTCACACTGAATCTGATATGCTCTAATAAGTATTCAGCTTTGTGGCTTGTCTAAACTTGCAATTTTAATTCTATTTATTTATTTTATTTATAAAATTTATAGGCCATCCATTTTACCACAAGGTAACTTGGTACAAGGTAATTTGATTTTTTTAGGTTTCCATGGGTGCAGAAGACTGTGCCAGTGGCACAGTAATAATGTTGCAAAGAAGCTTTGATTTACGGGATGAATGGAAAACTAGTTCATTACAACCATATTTCTAACAATGTATTTTCTGACTTGCAGCTTCTATCCTCATTTAGGTTCTCTTGTTTTTTGTTTTTTGTTTGTCTGAAATGATGTCTTTCCTTAGTTTAGTTTAACATACATCTTACCAAATGATTATGGCATTAGATTTTGGAGTGTTTTTTTTAAGCACTAGTAGGATTTAATAACAGCCCTGGAGCTTTGAGATGGAAAGTGAAGATAAGTTTAAAAGAGTTGACATTCTTATATTTATGTTAGAACCTTGAGCCCAAATTCTTTGTAACCAGTTTTCTAGATATTTCTGTCTTCTGAAGTCAGATATAAATCTCAATTATAATAAATAAAAATGGTTGCTGATATGATGATGAAATTACTGGCCAAAGACGTACAATCATTTAATTTAGATAGCTTCACAGGATCTTCCTTTTGACACAGAATATTTTTAAAAATGGAACTTGGAGAATTCTCATGTTTAAAATCATGCAGACATTATTTAAGGAAAAAGAGAGAGCAGAAAAGATTATCAGAACTTTTAACACTGATAAAGTCTCAACAAAAACACCACAGGGAAGACATAAAGACAGATTTTGGAAACATTTAGCATAACATTTAGCATTTAGGAAACAGTTAAGCTATCACTTTCCAGAATGATGTTCTGCAATTCAGGCAGTGTGCTTTCAGCTATCACTTGCCTGTTAACAGGAATCTGGACTAACAGCTGCAAATGGATATCATGCTGTTTTTAGGGGGGAAATTACAAGTTGAAACATTCTCTGAGCAAAAATGCTGTATCTTGTTGCATAGCAATTTTCTGATAGAGACTGACAAGCCGGCATTATATATATATATATATATATTCAATACATTTAAGATTATTCAGCCCAATTTTCACATTTTTGTCTTGGGTCTCAAACCTTTGTTTCTTCTTAACAAAGCTTATAGATTTACAGTTCTCAGAAAGTCAAGTCTGACCATACTCTTTCTCTAGGCTTCTCAGGTTCAACTTCACACAGATTAATAAAGCCACAATAGAAGAAATATTTATCACTAGCTCTCAGCTGAAATAATTCCTAAATTGCACAGCATTATACCAATGCCAAACTACATATTTCCCTATGAGAGAAATGCCACTGACAAGAGACTATCTGTAGCATGTACTTTAACAGTAGATGTTAGTATACAAATATGCACCAAGCTGAATTAGGTACCCAGACACCAATTTTGCAGAACAATATAAAAAGCCCAACCATCAACATATACAAGTAAGACATATCCCATTAGGGCACTGTTTCTCAATCTCAGAACCTTTAAGATGTGTGGGCTTTAATTCCCAGAATTCTCCAGCCAGCAGGTTGAGAAATACTGCATTTAGAGCAATAGTAAAATGTATGCTCATTCAATATCAACAGCAGAAATTGTCTAAAATATTTCCAAAACCAAAGCATTGTACAAAGATAACACCCACCCCTCTCCTAGAAGAAGAATATTTTGAGAAATATTTTTTAAAAAGGCAGAATATTATATTTCCTCTAAAAGAGAAATAGAAATCTTAAGAAAGACAGAAACTCAGCCCCAGCTCCCTGCTCCCAGCAGATATTTGGTGCCCATTAGGAAAGACTGGGCCATCCTATCTACTGTGCAAGACAAAAGACCTTTAGCTCCAGGGTGATGGGATTAAGACATGACCCTCCAGGACATAATAGGATTATCTAGCAGCAGAGCTCACCACATTGCAAAATTACCTGGGGACATTGCATCACCCTCCAGGCTTCAACTTAACTTCTCAGACAACCTACAGGGTTAGCTATGACCCCTACAACAGCCAATAGAGTACATGTTCTGTCACAGGAAGAGGAAGCTCAAGTTCAAAGCCCAAGAGAAGGTATAAATATCCCTGACTCTCCACTCCATGTGGTCAGCTGCCCAGAACGACGCATGTGCTTCTGCTTCATCAATAAATGGACCCTCTTTCCAATCACTCTCCAGCCTCCATTTTGTCTCCAGTGCCTTTCTCCTAGCTTGGAACTAAACCAGATGGATATTTCTTCCAAGAGGACTCAATTGCCCAATGAAGTTAGGTGCTGCTGATGCCTGACACAGTTCTTAAGATAAGGTGACCCAGCAGAGAAGATCCTCACTTGGCTAATTGCTTCATGGGAATTTTGACTAGGCATATCACAATGTGGCCACCCAAGGTATCTGAGGCCAGGGTAGTACATGCCAGTTGAGGTGCTCCAGCAAGTACTTCAAGGGTAGCCAGTCTTTTTCTACAATCCCAAAGAACTCTTGTTTGCAATCCCTAAAAAGTATTCAAGGCACTGAAAAACAACTACAGGTAGTCTTCTGAGCACAAAATTTCTGTTGCTAAGTGAGATAGTTGTTAAGTGAATTTTGCCCGATTTTACAACCTTTATTGCTATAAATTGTTAAGTGAATCATTGCAGATGTTAAGTTAGTAACACGGTTGTTAAGTGAACCTTGCTTGTCAGAAGGTCACAAAAGGTGATCACATGACCTTAGGACAGAGCGATGATCATAAATATGAGTCAGTTGCCAAGTATCTGAATTATTTTGATCATGTGACCATGGGGATGCTGCAATGGTTGTACATGCAAAAAACGGTCATGTCACTTTTTTCAGTGTTATTGTTACTTTGAATAGTTACTAAATGAACTACTGTAAATCAACCTATATAGGCAAAAAAAGAAAGAAAATTGGTGCAGTAAACCACCAAAACTGTCATGTCTTAACGTACTAACAGGTAATTCTTGACTTATAACCATTTGTTTAGCAACCATTCAAAGTTACAATGGCACTGAAAAAAGTGATTTATAACCAGTCCTCATACTTACAATGGTTGTAGCTTCTTTGTGGTTCTATGATCAAAATTTGGATGCTTGGCAACTGGCATGTATTTACAATGGTTGCAGTGTTCCGGCATCATGTGACTGTCATTTGTGACCTTTCCAGCTGGCTTCCGACAAGCAAAGTCAAAGAAGGAACCCTGATTCGCTTAACGGCTGTATGATTGACTTTTGCAATTGTAGTGATTCACTTGAACAACTGTGGTAAAAAAGATCATAAAACTCAGGCACGACTCACTTAACAACTGTGTTGCTTAGCAATGGAAATTCTGGTCCCCGTTATGATTATAAGTCAAGGAGTACCTGTATAGTATCATTAAACTTATCAAAAGTAAACAAAAAAACCCCACCATGAACAGGAAGTCCTAGCAATTTTCTCCTTTGGATGCCTTTAGATCACCAACTTTCCTTCCACTGATAAATATTTTAGGGGGAAAAATCTGGAGACTTTGGCCACAAGAAAATGGTTGTCTATGTTCCCAAGAACATGGGCCTGAAGCTGTTTAGTGATTTATAAGTCAACATAAGTCAACTTGTGTTCTATAGCCAATACAGGCTGTTAAAAATGGGCAAATCTCTCCCATATACAGCTCATTGCAATAATCTAGACATAACATTATCACAGAATTATAAGAGTTGAAAGTCCAAGTCCAAACACTAGGAAAGGTTTTTTGTCCCAGTTAAAATTTGGCTAAAGTTGGCCAGTCATCATTTCTAGTCTCTACTGCAACCAGGGGTCCATTCCACTAGTAAGTATACATCCAGAAGTACACCTAAATTAAATACCTGTTCTTTCAAACTCATGCAACTCCTTTCTGAAAAGATATTATGACCTCATGGACTTGGAATCTACTGCTAGCTGTAACCTTTCCAACATCTTAACCAAAAAAGGAGATATTATTATTTCCAAAACTGCAGGGTCCAGGAACAGTTTCTTAATAATAGCTTTCAAGGCATTGGTACAGGCCCATATTTTAAAAAGACATTCATATGCTTCACAAACATACTGGCTGGAGAATTCTGGGAGCTGAAGTCCACACATTTTAAAGTTGCTGAGGTTGAAGAAACTGTTCTAAGGCAATCTGGATGTGCTAAATCTCAGTTTTGATTTAAATTTGTCCAGCTCTTTGCCTGTGTTTGCCAACAGAACACTTTGCCAAGTTAGAGGGACGTTTATATATGCAATTTTGTTTAGAAAGAAAACAAAAAAAAAACACATTTTCATTTAAAAAAATAAGCAGAGTTATACATTCATGCATGAAGTAGCACAGAAATTTAAAGTTAAACCATCAGCTTCAATTCCTACATTCTGTCTACAGCATTACTTTTTTAAGAATTTGCTTATAAACACTTTCCCTTGGGTTTGTTTTTTTTTCCTGCAAATAGGGAGAACTCTTAAAGTTTCTTCCTGCAATCTTCATATGCTATTAAAGCCAGAAAATCGTTTGTGTTAGTAATGGAAGAAAAATAAAGTGAGGGGTTGGGGGTGAGGAAGAGATTATGGCTCCTGTATGTATCAACATGAGAAAATACAAATCATCAAAAGAAAGGAAGACATGACTTCTGCTATAATTGGTAATTTTCAAGTGGGCAGCACAGCTAATCCACATAATAACACAATATTTGTTTGACAGAGGATGCAGAAGACTGTATTCTGCTGTTTTAAGATAAGAAGTTGACTGTCAGTATTAAGAATTTAAAAGTTTGTAGCTTACGACCTCTGAATCATCACCTTTAGCATTATCCTTAACCTGCAGAGAAAGAAGGCTGGAACTGTAACATCAGAGGAAGTGTAGCCTCCAACAAATATAAAAACAGAATCTGATCCTATTTCCATGATGTAAAATTCAAGACCAGTAGCATGAGTTACATTCCCATACTTGCAATTGTCTTTAATTCTTTCCTTAGATTGAAATATATTTTCTTTAATTTTAAATCTTTCTGCCTTTGTTTATCATAATCCTTCCATATACTCTACAAAGTAGCTGGAATTGTAAAAGGAAAAACAGATGAAATCACTCTCACCAAGTCCTTTTGCCGCAATTAAAGTAATCAGAGTCTGCCCCTTCTGCATCAAATGGGGAAGCAATCACTGCACATTATGTTTAGAAACTAAAGCTTTACCAAAGGGCGCCTATACTTAGGATGTGAAGCATCCCAAAATGCACAAAATTAAAATACTCTCCATTTACAGTCCTATGAATGAAATCCAATCAAAGATGTACGGAGATCACCAGACAGGAAAAGGCTTCATAAAAAGGCCAGAGGTTCTTCACACTGTCTTTTATATATCAAATCAAAAGTGGCAGTAGGATTCTAATTCTTTAGGTTTCTTGTTAAAAGCATGTGATCTTTTCATTTGGCTTAGCAAAGTCTGGTTTTTAGAGAAACAAGTAGATAGACGGTATGAATTAACAGGGTAATAATTTTAAGTACAGCACAGGTTAATAGAGTCACAGAGACTATATTATATGGAAAGCTAATTGCAAAACCTTGAAAGTCAGATTGTAGATTATCATACTTACTTGTACATGGAATTCTAGTGAAACGAGGGTTTACAGGGCAAATCTACTAAATTTGGGGATTCCTTATTACCTCTGGGATTAACACAAATTACTGACAATAGCCAGCAGAAGGATTCTCTTGTAAACTTCCTTGCAATAATGGCAAAATAATTGGAGGTTGATAAATATTTTTTTAAAAATTTATTACTAATTTAGGGAAAAAGTACCTAGCTCTTGTGGAATGATAGACATTTTCATTATGAAAACCTGCACTTCAAAAGTTTTCATTACATTGCTATATGGATGTAACTCACTTTGACCTACAACTTTTTAACTCTATAATAATTTACTCCTTATAAGTGGAGAGCTTTACTCGTAGGAAAACAAAAAAAAATGGAAATCACTTCACTCGTCACAATCTCTTTCACATATAAATACTTCAGTCATATATATACAGCTCTTCCTTGGGATGCGGATAGAAAAAAGTTACTCAAACACATCAAATGATTTGGTGAATTACTGTGATTTACTGTATGGATGAGCATCTTGCTTTTGTTTTGATCTAAAAAGCCCCTTATTTTGGAAAATCCGGAAGCTTCACCTGTCTCCTATTTATTTTAAGAAGAAAATAAACTAACATCTATAATTGCTTTGTCAGCTTTTTAAAGAATCTGATTAAGTTTTCAAGCATACCTGCAGCTGCTGAGCTGAAGCCTGTTAAATTTCAGACACATATATACACTGAGTGTTTTCCAAAGAATCTTTAACATTTACATTTTTAAAAAACAAGACACTGCCTTTTGGATAATTTGGTTGTCAACATTTATGAATATAGCACATAACGCAGAGGTAAGTGGCAGTACATAGCCAATCTTGGCAGATTTTAAAAAGCTAAGCAGGTTTTTGTTTATAAAATCTAGGAAAATGCTAAAAGAATAGGCTAGAGCAGGGGTATCAAACTCACGGCCCACAGGCGGGATGTGTTACAAGCTGGTCATGCCTACCCCCAGTTTAGCGAAGGGGGGAAAAGTCACGATATATCACCTGACAATGATGTGACGATGTGAGTTTGACATCCCTGGGCTACAGTGACTAAGACATTTTTGATAAACCATGAAAACAACAAAATACCAATTCAGAAGAAGGTGGTGAGAAACCACTTCATTACCATTTATTATCAAGAATCCTATCTGGACATGTCCATGAAACCAACCCGAGACAAGCTCAACTTGAAGGAGATCTAGGGTACAAGTAGTCCTTGATTTATGACCACAATTAGCCCAACATTTTTGTTGCTAGCAGTTAAGTATTAAGTGAATTTTGTCCCTTTTTATCTTTTTTGCCACAGTTGTTAAGTGAATCACTGCAATTAAGTTAGTAACATGGTTGTTAAGTGAAACTTCCCCATTGTCATGGATCCATCTCGGGATCCCTCTCTGAATGCGAGTTCGGAGAAGGAGGATTAGCCAGGTCCTTGCATTGTGGGGGAATAGAACACAGAGGCACAGAGAGGTGTGAATCAGGGAGCTGAGGCCCCAGCCCAACGGAGCAGCCTCAGCAGGGATGATTGGACAGGCAGCAGCTGAGATTGAGCCGACAGAACTGTAGCTGTGGCAGGTTAGCGTGGAGAATCCAGGCAGGGAACCCAAGCAGTTGCCGGCAGTCAGCAAGAATGGGTGGAAGCCACACTTCCTCCCGATCCAAGGACACGCAGGGTGGGGAAGACACAGGTGCAACACCGGTAGGCCAGATTAGTCACAAGAAGACGGTCTCGCCTATTGTAAAGGGCTGTAACCGGTATTGCCTATTTAATACTATCCAAAGTAATGAGCGTTGCTGGAACAACATGTCCAGTTTCTTGCCTCATGTTCCTGTTTCTTGCATATTTTTTTATTTATTTATTTTAGATTTCTATACTGCCCTTCTCCCTGGGGACTCAGGGCGGTGTACAGCCAAGTAAAAACACACAATATAAACATTAAGAACAAATTAAAAAGAATATCTAAATTGGCTCCAAAATTTAAAAAACACCCCAATTTAAAATTACTTAAAAGGCTTTGCTTAGGCCAGCCCGGCTTGTTGGAAAAAAAATGTTTTAAGGGCACGGCGGAAGGCACGGAGGTCATGGATTCTTCTTATCTCAGGGGGCAACTGATTCCAGAGGGTGGGGGCCCCCACAGAGAAGGCCCTCCCCCTGGGGGTCACCAGCCTGCATTGCTTGGCCGATGGCACCCCGAGGAGACCCTCTCTGTGGGAGCGCACGGGTCGATGGGAGGTCGTCGGTGGCAGAAGGCGGTCTCGTAGATAACTGGGCCCTATGCCATGGAGCGCTTTAAAGGTGGTAACCAACACCTTGAAGCGCACCCGGAAGACCACTGGGAGCCAGTGCAGCTCGCGCAGGGGCGGTGTTATGCGGGAGCGCCATGTAGCCCCCGTAATTCCCGCGCGGCCGCATTCTGGACCAGTTGGAGCCTCCGGGTGCTCCTCAAGGGGAGCCCCATGTAGAGAGCATTACAGTAGTCCAGGCGAGAGGTGACGAGGGCATGAGTGACCGTGCACACGGAATCCCGATCAAGAAAGGGGCGCAACTGGCGAATCAGGCGTACCTGATAAAAGGTCCCCCTGGCTACAGCTGTCAGATGTTCCTCTAAGGACAGCTGCGTATCCAGGAGGACTCCCAGATCGCACGCCCTCTCCACGGGGGCCAAAGACTCACCCCCGATAGTCAGTGATGGCGTCAGCTGGCTATATCGGGATGCCGGGAACCACAGCCACTCAGTCTTGGAGGGGTTGAGCTTGAGCTTGTTCCTCCCCATCCAGATCCGTACAGTTTCCAGGCACTGGGACATCACTTCAAGGGCATCGTTGGGGTGGTCTGGGGTGGAGATGTACAGCTGGGTGTCGTTAGCGTACTGATGGTATCTCACCCCAAAACCATGGATGATCTCACCCAGCGGCTTCACATAAATGTTGAACAGAAGGGGCGAGAGGACCGACCCTTGTGGCACTCCACAAATGAGAGGCCTCGAGGTGAACCTCTGCCCCCCTGTCAACACAAACTGCGACTGGTCGGAGAGAAAGGAGGAGAACCACCGTAGAACGGTGCCCCCCATCCCCAACTCTTCCAACCAGTGCAGCATGATACCATGGTCGATGGTATCAAAAGCTGCTGAGAGATCTAATAGGACCAGAACAGAGGAACAACCTCTGTCCCGAGCCCTCCAGAGATCATCAACCAATGCGACCAATGCCGTTTCCGTGCTGTGACCAGGCCTGAAACCCGACTGAAACGGATCCAGATAGGACGTTTCCTCCAGGAATTGTGGGAACTGTCGTGCAACCACACTCTCAACAACCTTCGCCACAAAGCGAAGGTTGGAGACAGGACGATAGTTAGCCAATACTGCCGGGTCCAGGGAGGGCTTCTTGAGGAGAGGCCTCACCACCGCCTCTTTCAAGGCGGTGGGGAAGTGACCCTCACTCAACGAAGCGTTAATAATTCCCTGGAGCCAGCCTCGTGTAACCTCCCGGGAAGCCAGTACTAACCAGGAGGGACACGGGTCCAATAAACATGTGGTCGCATTAAGTCTCCCCAAAATCCTGTCCACGTCATCCGGAGTCACAAGGTCAAACTCCTCCCAGATAACGCTCTCAAGACTATTCCTCGTCATCCTGCCCGGATCTACCCAGTCAGAGTCCAAATCCCGTCGGATCTGAGCGATTTTGTCATACAGATATTGTCTGAAATCCTCAACCCTGCCCTCCAGGGGGTCCTCCCGCACTCCCAGTTGAAGCAGGGAGCGGGTCACCCTGAACAGGGCCGCCGGACGATTCTCTGATGACGCAATAAGAGCGGAAAAGTAATTAGACTTTGCCGCTTTTATCACCACTAGGTAGGTTTTAATATGCAACCTTACTAGTGTTCGATCAGATTCAGCGAGACTGGCCCTCCAACCGCTCTCCAGGCATCTTTTCCGGCGCTTCATCTCCCTCAGCTCCTCAGTAAACCAAGGGGCCGTGAGGGATCGGCACCGGGTCAGAGGCACGGCTCGGTCTAAGGCCCCGCTAGCAGCCCGATCCCAGGCCGCCACCAGGTCCCCGACCGAGTCGTGTGCCAGAACCTCAGGAAATGGCCCAAGCTCCATCTGGAATCTATCAGAATCCATCAGGTGCCTGGGGCGAACCCATCTTATAGGCTCCGCCTCCCTGCGGCGGGGTGCAGCGGTTTGAAGATCTAGGCGAAGGAGCGAATGGTCTGACCATGACAAGGGTTCCATTTCTATATCCCCTATAACAGACCCACTCAGCCACTGGCCAGAGACAAAAATCAAGTCCAGAGTGTGACCCCCTCTGTGAGTGGGGCCATGAACTAACTGGGTCATGTCCATGGCCGTCATGGAAGCCATGAACTCCCGAGCTATCTCAGATGTCTCACCAACGGATGGCAGATTGAAATCACCCATAACCATAAGCCTGGGTGTATCAACTGCCACCGCGGCTATCACATCGAGTAGTTCTTGATCTGCAATCCCGTGTTTGAACTTTGGACTGGCCTTTGGACTATATTTAGATTTCTTGGACTGAGTCTTGTCAAGAGTTCCACTTGTGCCGAGATTGGAAACTGGATCCACTTGTTGTTTGGTTTACTGTTGAAACTGTTGGGGTTTTCAATAAAAAAACGTTGAACTCTTCGTTATGAGCCTGTGTAGGGGAAGTAATGAGTAGCAAGAGGTAAAACATTAGATAGTTAAGTCAAGTCTAGATGCAAAGACCGAAAATCAGGAAAAGAAGGAAGGAATGGAAGTATTACCCTTTCCCATTTGAAGGCAGGAAGGAAGGTGGTGGAAGGTGTCATCCAGGGGGTATCAGTAAACCTTCTGTACTGCCAGACCAAGGATGGCATGGTATGGGAATCCTTCAGCCTTGGATTTGAAAACCCATACTGTGATGTCTGCAAACATTGCAAGACTTGGACCAGCAGGGAGAGATACTCAGGGACAATAGGAAGATCAAAGGAATCAGATGTGGCAGGTACTCCTGCAATGTTCAATGACTAGCCATTCAGAAAGGGTGGAGAATGTTAAGAGTTTGGCATTTCTTTCATCTAGTTGCTCCTGACTTCAACTTTCAACAGTCAGGTGAAGCCTTTCTTGACACAGGAAGAAAACTTTAGGACTACTTCAATTTGTAGGCCCCAACACTTCAGAGATTTTTATCCAATCAAGGTAGAATCCATGCTTCTTATCTCTCCCTCACTTTGCACTGGTGAAGATAGGGTGAGAATGAGAAATTAGCACTACCTATAATGTAGGATGTAGGCTCAGGTTCGTGCTGCTTTATGCTTCCTGGTAGACATAGCCCACACATGAGGGTGAGGTGGGCATGGCAATGTAGTGTTTAAGAGCTACCTGTCACAAAATTAATGAACATGCTCTGAGTTCACATCCACGCCTAACTTCAACAACCCATCATCAACTTAATTAGCTTTTTTGCTGATGGCTTGTTTTGGTATGACTAGCTCTTTTGGAAATGTTGACTCTGATGTGATTCATTCATTCTTGATCTCTGTTCCCCAGGGGGAAAAAACTCTGTAAGACTTTCACAGAATTATCCTAACAATCAGTTTTTCCAATTCCACTATGAACAATTGCAGATATTTTGTTCCAGAAATGTAACATGCCAAGTACAGAATCAATCCTATAGCACAATATCATTCTAGATTTCCCATGATGTGCAAGTCATATCCCAACATACCTTAATTTATAACTTTCAGGCAAGAAAGTTACCATCAAATTACCTAAAGATGTTCAACAACAGTTTCCTGTCCAGTTTCCTGTCAGTTCACACATAATCTTGATTATTAGTGACATAGTCTACTAAAGAAGATTTCAGCTGTTACATGTATGAACATCTGTATCTCAGGTAACAGGACTATGTGAACTACTGTAATTCTACTTTATTGTAAGCCTACATTTAATAGAATCTTGCAAGTCGAAAGGCACAAACTTCCCACTGCCACTTTTAACTGCTTTATCAATTAGGGTGCTTCTTCCTAAGTTCCTTCTCTGACAATTAAGCCATGGGGTGATCCTGCCTTTCTTGTCTGATTGTTTTCTAGGCAGCATCTCTTCCCTTCTTTCCTCAAGGTCATCCACACATTCCATTACAGCATCTTATGTTTATACTGTATATTGCCAGGCTTAATAAGAGGAACCATTTGTTGTACCTTCCAAAGAACAGCCTCCAGTTTGGAAAGCTGTCCATTCTATGTTCAGTTTAAAGATGAAGGTTGTAAGAATGGAAAGCAGCAGAAGCTGATTAGTTGCCTGTCAGTAGGATGTAGGCAGCAAACCTACAAAGTACATAGTTCACTTGGGGAAAGTCTTCCCAAGTGCACTTAAATATACTATATTTTTACTCAAATGATACTAATTAATTTTAAATTCACACTTAAACACATATAAATTTTATATAAATAGTATGTGAAATTCTTTGGGGTTTTGGTGATGCATAACTGGCAATTCTAATCCTTTTTTCCCAATATTGTCTAAATCTTTCAATAAGTTTAATCAGAATTATATATAGTATTATAATAAATCATTCCTTTGAATATTATTCACTAAGGTTACATAAAAATCCATATTTGAAGGGCTAAGTGTGATTCAGAGTGTGCACTGGTGTGCATATAACATCTGTTCAGGAACACTTTAAAGCAACTGCATATTTTCAGCTGTTGAGAGTAATCATGCAAATGCAAGAGAAGGTGCAACAGGTTTAAGGAGTTCCTGAAAAGTGTGGTATTATATGTCCACATACATGGCAAGTGATTATTTTGATCTTTGAATCTACCAATTTATTTTTGATCAGTGAATTTACAAAGCTGCTACCTCACAAAAAAGGATAGTGATTGCTTTACTACTTTACCTTGCTAACATTATAAAATAGTAAATATTATTTATCATAAAATCTACATACTTTTTCCCAATCATGTGTTGAGAAAATGTTGATACAGATTGATGATAAAACTTGGTATCACATGCTAGTATTCATTCATATTTTCCAGTTTTGACATACTAAACCAAATCTTTGTTTTTCAGTTTTTAAATAGTACGTCTACTATTCTTCATTCATAATACTCATTATTTCAGAAGAACAAGTAAGATAAATTGCTCAATAAGTAAGCCATTATTACATAGACAGAGCTCCACAAACAAAAGAATTCTCAAGATTGCAACTTGAAAATATTGAATCATATTAGTACTTTATATTTTAATTGTTGTATGATTTCTGGTCCACCAATCTCCCTTTTTTCTTCAATTTTCTGTTTGAAAGCAGTATTTTCTATGCAGCTGTTTATCACTGATAAATAAAACTAAAATAGGTGCAACTCCTCCATCTATTTTTACTCAAATTTAGCTCAGTTACTGTATGGCTGACCAAAATATCAACACATTAAAGCTTGTGGGTTCACTCAAGACTCTGCTTTCTGAGCTATGATACATTGCCTACCTTATTAAAAAGAAACTCTGAAAAGTAAAAGAGGGAGTGGAATATTACATCTTCAAAGGCTCTGTGTAGCATAACAGCATGCAGTTCGGCATGTTAGAATGATAGAGATGCTTTTATGTCACCAGGTCCAGATATATCACCTTTAGACATTACATTACTGATAAAATTCCATTTTTCCTGCTTATTTTAGGTAAAGGTAAAGGTTCCCCTCGCACATATGTGCTAGTCGTTCCCAACTCTGCTTATTTTACAATCCAATTAATTATCTTGTGACTTTTATAGAAATGATTATATCTGGCCAGGGCTGAAAGCTCATGGCATAATTAATTTTGAATTAGACCTCATTTTATTTATTTCTTAGATTTTTTGAGGGCGCCCAATTCTAGAAGGACCCTGGGTAGTTTACAATATGTGCAATACATAGGTTTAAAAAGCAACCTAGAAACCACAACATTGCACAGCTGTCAGACTAGACCAGCCAAGTCCACATGTGAAAAATTCAATTAGCTGATTTATTGCTCATGGCTATGTACAGGAATCTTCTCAGACTGACGGTTTGCACCTGGGTAATACTGGATAAAGCTCAACGGCATTCAAGTAGGGTCAGACTTTGCCCTCTTGTGCCCATATAGGAGATTCTAGACTAATTCCTATTTGGCTCCTTCCCGGGGCTCTGCCAGTTTCTCTCCAGCAACAACTTTCTCACTATTTCTCCAATGTACAAAGTGAATCTGCTACAGAGGAGAAACCATGTAATAACAATAGCAATATCATTCCTTTCTCACCATGGCTTCATTTATATAAAAAAAAAATACAGAGAATTATTCATACTTTGTGTCATCATTCTCTTGCTTGCCCAAGATAATCTTAGGGACATTACAGTACAGTAAACAAGCATAATCTCCTTGTCCGTAGCTGACTCAGAGAGAAATGCTGCTGTGCAGGAAGGCTGTTTGCTCTAAACATTTGACATTCTTGCATCATGTATCCAGTCTTCTTAAAGCTGATAATCACACCTTTATCCCAGGTGATTTTCCTCATTTAACTTCAGGTGGGCTTCATGAGCCAGAGATGACCTAGGAGAAACTATGCAGCAACATTTGCCAAAATATGATTTAAGTCTGGGAAATGAAGAAAGCATTAGGTATAAGGTGGAAAGAAGGGAAATACAGTCAGGCTTTCAAAATTTCATTACTATGGTCTAGATCCATGATGGCGAACCTATGGCACGGGTGCCACAGGTGGCACGCGGAGCCATTTCGGTGGGCACGCAAGCTCAGCTCCAGCATGCATGCGTGTGCCAGCCAGGTGATTTTCAGGCCTTCTGGGTCTACCAGAAGTCAGGAAACACACTGTTTCCGGCCTCCGGAGGGCCTCTAGGGGGTTGGGGAAGGTTGTTTTTGCCCTCCCCAGGCTCCTAGAAAGGCTCTGGAGCCTGGGGAGAGCAAAAAATGGCCCTACCATGCCATCACATGCCAAAAGGGGAGGAGCACAAGGGTGCGGGGCACATAGAATTATGGATGTGGGCACGGTTGCATGTGACCCCACTGCGCTCCCCCTGCTTTTGGCACACGATGGCAAAAAGGTTAGCCATCACTGGTCTAGATCAATTACCTTGCAAAGGTAAAAGCTTTTCTAAGCCTGGGGTAAACCAATTTTCTGAGGTATGAGGCAGGTTCTAGAAAGTACCATATGTGCTGCTCCGCAGGCAATTTAGGACCTCTGCTTATATTAGTGTGACGCACTACATCAATAATACACTGTTTAATGAGCAATGTCTATGGAGATTCTCAATCATCCAGGTCATTGATTCTCCCAAAGGTGCTTTTCAAAAGGCAACTGGACTTTTTTTTCTTTGAAAATGTTTTGTTTTTCATCCAAGAAGCTTCCAGAACTTCCAGAACTGAAGATGCTTCTTGGATGAGAAGTGAAACAGTTTCAAAGAAAAAAACAAAGTCCAGTTGCCTTTTGAAAAGCACCTTTGGGACTTTAATGAGCAGTGTTGTCTGATTGTATCCCTTCTTGTGGACAAAGATTTGTAATTTGCTTACAAGGGAGCTTCTAGAATAAGACCCATAGTTACCAGACAACATCAATGGAATAAAGCACTCGAGTAAGAAGATTAGTTTCAACTAGTAGGCAAACATTGAGAGCTAGACTCTGGCCTGTAACTTTTTTTGTAGTTGATTCAAGGCATAAGGATGCATTAGAGACAAAGGCATCTGAAATGCTGCTTTGATAAATTTGGACTAGACTCGTTCCAGGAGGGCCAAGCTGGGAAATGATCAGATTATCTGGTGGCAAATTATCATAACTAACTGGGATATCTTTAGAAAAGGGAGATTGTTAATGGGGTTTAAATGGTCACCCATTCCCATTTATATCCCGTATATACATTCTTCTCTTGTCTTCCTTCCCCTTGAGATATTGCCAGCTAAGATTGCAAAAGGCTGACGCACTTTTTGACATGGGAAGTCCCTTCCAAATCCAGCACTGAACACAATTATTTATATGTTCTTATGCAAATTGCAAAACATAATAAGAGCCTGAGTGGCGTAGCAGGCTAATGCCTCCTATTAAGGCAGCATTTAACATCCAGCTGCCTGCAATTACTGCGAGTTCTAATCTCACCAGGCTCAAGGTTGACTCAGCCTTCCATCCTTTCTAAGGTGGGTAAAATGAGGACCTGATTTGTGGGGGCAATAAGCTGACTTTGAATAAATATACAAAGTATAAAGGCTATTGCTTAACACATTGTAAGGCGCCCTGAGTCTCCAGAGAAGGGCGGCATATAAATATAAATAAATAAACAAACAAACAAACAAACAAACAAATAAATGAAGAGATCATCCAAGTGTTCCTAGTATGCAACTTGGAACCATGGAAATTCTCTACTAAGTATTTGTAAGGAATCAAACTGATCTTGTAAAATCACCACTCACATAAAGTCATATTTTGGTTTGTTTGTGGCTTATCATGAGATGCCCAATTCCCCACTCTGTTTTAGAATGGGTATATACATTATGTTAAGAAAAAACTTTTGGCATTCATGCTTTAGTGCAATATGTGGCCTAGAGGGACCTTTGCTTCATGTTTACCTTAAGCTCTCAAAACTGTCTAAAGAGTTGCTGGACGCTTGTAAACATTCAAGGGTTAACTGCAGTGCATTACATTCATGTTGTAACTATCCCAATTTTAGTTGAACTTGAACTTGCTTCTAAATATATGTTAAAGCAGCTAAGATTTAAATTAAACATGATTACAGGTGAACAGGCTGGTTGTACTTGCTATTTCCAAATAAACCCAGTAACTCCTGTTAAGCTAGACAATATCTAAACAACTCATGGTAGAGATGGAAAAAAGGAAGCAAAATCACTTCCAGAAATCTGCAACTAATTACGTAGGGAAAAATCTCAAAGAAAGCTCTCTTAATCAAGACTTTACCATTTATAACTCAGAGAGTGTCAACATCCAGCATTTTAAATAAAACTGGAGGGCAGATGTGGTGTATGTCCAATTATTTTAGCCTAAGCTAAAATGACACACCTTTTTTCCTATTCTTTTCACAAACCTGTATCCCACTGCTTATTTATTGCAATAAAGGAAAAAAATATGCTATATTTTTGTCTATACTTACTTGAGAGAAAAGCATCCAAGTCAGAGATGAGATGTCATGTTACAAGATTGGAAATAGACACCCATGTGCTCCCAATTCACTGTAGTTGAACAAATATGTTCAATATCTATGTCCATGAATATGTTATTTTTATGTGCCATTATTATTCCACATTTTAGCACACTGTGTTACTACTTCATTGTCAATCTTTAAGGCCTACGTAATGCCAGATAATATTATTTATGGAAATCAATGCCAACCATACACATTGCAGAGGAGCAACTAACTGCCACAGCTTCAAGACAATGAGCTACAGTTCCTGTGGAGAAAGATTTTTTACAGAGATGGAAATCAAAGGCATATGATAACTCAGCAGCCGTGAGGCCAAGAATTTGATTGAAGTAGTATATTCAGAAGTGTTAACACCCTATACTGAAATATAAACATGGCAAAAATTCCACACAGTCCTAATCGTATCTTGTTTAAATTTTATTGTTTTCTACAATGCCTAGCTTTTCTGTTGTGAGGATGAAAACAGCAAATAGAAATACTTAAGAAATTGTAATTAATTTATAAAGATTACACAGTACACATGAAACACTGGGTCAGAGAAATAATAATGTGATTGTAAAACATATTAAAGGCATGGTAGAAGATGGAAGCCTGTTCTGCCTCTGACTTCCTGCCCTTTTTCATTCGTTATAATCTCATATTCAAGTTCTAAATCTAGACTTATTAAAAGGTGAATCGGGAAGAACAGGGCAGACAGAGAAAAATGTTATGGCACTTTACTGGAGCATTTGAATGTTTAGCTTGCTCTCCATATTATATTTAGTTGCAAGCCTAGTGTAAAAATCCAGAAGTTAGGTAGGAAATACTATATTCATATTACCAGTCAGAGATTGAAGCTGAAAGCATCACAATAAAGGCATAGTTGATGTGTTCCTTAAACAAACATATCTACATAAAATTCACATTGCTATAATGAGGAGGTATACATAAGGTATATTTCATCAAATTTCCAGAAAGAATATTCTTCCAAGAATTGCAAGGAAGTGAGGTATTGAACAAATGTGGGAAGATCCACCCAGAGTCACTTTGTAGGGGAGATGGAGGTCATAAACTTTTAATAAAAAAACAAACAAGCAAGCAAATAAATAAATAAATTGAAGAAAGAAAGGAAAGTCTATTTCCAATTTTCTATTGCTTTCTCTTGCTTTTCCACTAAAATGACATTTTAGAGTTCTCACAAACGAGTGTTGGATATTTTTGTCTGGGTGACAGCAGAACCCTGCCTTTTCTCCCCTTTCAAATGTTCATATCAAGCAGGATCCAGTCTTTCCCCTAAACCTCAAAAACAGCAGAGGGTGAAGTAATCTCACCAACAAGAACAGCAGAAAAGGACTGTTACTTTCCTGAACTTCCTGATGTGAAGCATGGATCACAGCCTGAGTTTCAAGCAATTTTATTCTTTTTTTCATTTATTTTTAGGATATATCCTGCCTTTCCACTAAGACAGCTAACAAGAAACAGAAAGCATAATCATGGAAAATTCACAGAAATACTTAAGCACACATTAAGCTATTGAAACTGAAAAGACCTGTCCTCATAGAAAGAATGCCTAGCCTCCTTTTCTAAAAGCAGAAAACTGAAGACTGAACATACATCCTGAGGCAAGGAAGCAGGTTTCACCATTCCAGAGCAGCAAAAGAAGAAGGTCTCCACCCCAGATTCCCAATAAATGGGAGCCGCTTTTAGAGCGGTGTTTCTCACTTGGCAAATTTAAGATGTGTGCCGGTTGGGGAATTCTGGGAGTTGAAATCCATGCCTCTTAAAGTTGCCAAGGTTGAGAAACGTTGTTCTAGAGGATTTTATATTCAGGCATGTTCACATTGAGACAAGCAGCTCCTCAAATAGTCTCCCCAACTTTTTAAACCTTAAAGCTCGAAGTAACACATTACGGTTTTATCCATGGAAAATCACTGGCAAATGAAGTCATGTGGGCCTTTCAGCAAAAGCATAATAAAGTGGTCTCTTGCTTTAATCCCCCAGCTAATAGCCTAATCACAACATTTTGCATATAAAAAGTGACTTTCTAACTCCAAAGGTGCATTTAATTCAGTACTGCCAGTGACACCTGCTATCCGAGATATTGGCGACCAAACCCAGGACCTTTCAGATATAAACGTATTTCAAACATAACTGAGAGATGGACTCTTGCCACTTCAAGGTCCCCCCTACTTTTTAGTTACAAATGTACTCCTGGAGGGGCCATCAAGAATTCACACATACATGGCCAATTTAAAGGTGGGGTGGGGAGAGCACTTTAAGAGTTTCTGTTTTTGAGTCAATTTTGCCATTGCATTTTGGATAAGTCACAATTTGCTGCATCCAAATCCTTGTACTTACATTTCTGCATATTTGGAGACAAGCAGTGGCAATAATAAATAAGAGACTAAAATAACCCCATTTGTTTGGGAGAGGTTCTGTCTTCATTCTTCCTGAGGAAAAGTTATCCAATCTTATCTATTCATATACCCAAAATATGTTAGCACAAAACAACCACCACCACAGGCCTTTCATTTCTTCCTTTAAATGAAATATTAATGTTACTTTTGTTAAAGAAAATATAGGCATTCATCAGAAAATCTATAAAAATGATATTGCTTTTTCGAAGATAACAGCTAAGAAATTAATGTAACTGATAATTATACTGTAAGTGAGAATTTGCAAACAAAACTTCCAGGATTTTATAATGAATTTGTTGGCAAAATTATGTGGTCAGCTAAATAATTCTATAAATATTTATTCATCTTTTTTAGTATGTACAAATCTTTCAGTTCATTAATCACTTGCTTTTCTGATTTTTGTAGTGACATTAGGTAAAAATACATAAATGCAGCTGTTTTTGTTGAGTGTTTGAGAACACATATATGTTTAATAATTACAACTCAGGTATTTCATTTTTTCCTCATCTGTACTCTAACCTTCCTTACTGAGAAATGCCCTTTTCCATTATTAACTGAAAATAGAATTAAAACAAGAGGTCTTATACATTACTTAAATGAACCACATAGTTTCAAGCAAGGCATTCTCCTCTGAAAGAGCCTTCAATAATGTTTGTTTGGAAGTTAGTGCATTCAAGTATGGATCCCTCCCAACATTAATAAAAAAACTTATGGCATACAAGTTTAGCCAGTTTATTGTGTCCTACTGAGTATGATCTGGGATAATTGACAAGTAGCCTATTAACTGCTCCTTGAATAAGTTCTCTTAATTGCCCTTAATCTTACTTTCTATTAAGGTCTTTCATCACAGATCACCCTTTTCATTTGCATTTGCATTTTCATTTCCTTTTCATTTTGCACAACAAACATAACACAATGTCATTATAGAAATGATAAAATAAGGGAACAAAAGCACAGTAAAGGGAACAACCGCCATTGAGAAAATGGAAAAGAACACATAGAAATCAAATAATTTACCAACAACATAGTTTGATTCTCCATAAAGGTAAGGGAACAAAGGATAAGAATTCGTACAAAAAGAAGTTCTCAGGAAAGGAGTTATGGGGCTGTTCTACAAAGGCAAAGAAACAACTGAGAATCTGACAAATCAGAAAGAAAAGCTAAAAGAAGCAACCAGTGTTAAGGGACATCTGCCCCTTTTTCAAATACCATGTATTTTTCTGTGAACTAGTTACTATAAGGAAGCGTAGTTTTATTGAAGAAAAATAGGCTGTAAAGTATGCTAAATATTTGTATGTCAAAGAGGTACCTACCGTTTATGTACAAACAGGCCTTTTATTAAAAATATTTTACAAATTTCACTGAAAGTCAAGTGGCAAATCGATTTAATAAATTGTTAATTATTAAACTCTTTCATTCAAAATCCATGTTCAGGCCACAGTTTGCAATGATAACAAAAACAAAGAGCACCTAAAACTAGTAAAAGTTTTTCACGGTTTTTATATATACTGCATGTAAAGTCCACAGAAATTCTATAAGCCTCTTAATCTTGAGTATGAACTGGAAGGGACTTGCCATCATTCATCTTACAATACATACAAAAATTGTATGATTGGAAATATTAAAGGGGTGGTATTTTTGCAGCTATTGAACCTCACAGACTACCAAATCAAGGAAGAAAACTTCCATCCTACCTGGTTCAGTGCAATTTTTTCGATAGAGATGTTTTACTTCTTCTGGTTTATCAGTGACATTATCCTCAGTTTCTTGCAGTAGTCTTCTTCCCAGCCATTTGTCACTTGTCTCCAAATCAAAGTTCAGAGATTCGTAAACTACCAAGAAAGAAAGAACTAAGTCAGTATACTTGGATAAGCATTATATTTGAACTTTTATTGTTCTAGGTGTCAGGATCAGATCCAGCAAGGAAAAGGTCACAAAGAGAAAGGAATTAGGTTTCCCATTTAACAGATTAACAGAGTTGAAAGGGACCTTGTAGGTCAAATAGTCTAACCCCCCGCCCAAGCAGGAGACCCTACATGATTTCTAACAAATGGTATTCCAACCTCTTCTTGAAAGCCTAGTAATGAAGCTCCCACAACTTCCGAAAGCAAGCTGTTCCATTGGTTGATTGTTCTCAGTATCAGAAAATTTATCTTTATTTCTAGGTTGAATCTCTCCTTGATCAGTTTCCATCCATTATTCCTTGTCTGGCCTTTGGGTGCCTTGGAAAATAGCTTGACCCCCTCCTCTCTGTGGCAGTCCCTCAAATATTAGAACACTGCTATCCTGTCTCCCCTGGTCCTTCTCTTCACTAGACTAGCCATGCCCACTTCCTGTAGCCATTCTTCGTATGTTTTAGTCTCCAGTCCCCTAATCATCCTGGTTGTTCTCCTCTGCACTTTTTCTAGAGTCTCAACATCTTTTTTATAGTGTGGTGACCAAAACTAGATGCAGTTTTGGTCACCACACTATGCATTATAGGTGTGGTCTTACTAAGGCTTTATAGAGTGGTATTAGTACCTCACTTGATCTTGATTGTATCCCTCTGTTAATGCAACTTAGGTGTCAGTTTTGGAAGCTGACATTAGGATTGCATTGGCTTTTCTGGCTGCTGCCACACACTGTTGGCTCATATTTAACAGGTTGTCCACAGACTCCAAGATCCCTCTCACAGGTACTGCTATTAAGCCTGGTTTCACCCAGTCTATATGTACTTCTGGTTTTTCTCGCTTAAGTGTAAGATTTTACTTTTCTCTACATTGAATTTCATTTTGTTAGATAGGGTCCAGTGTTCAAGTCTGTCAAGATCCATCTGGATCTTGAGCCTATCATCTAGGGTGTTAGCTATTCCTGCCAGTTTAGTATCATCTGCAAATTTGGTAAGTTCCCCTTCTATTTCCTCATCTAAGTCGTTTATGAAAACATTGAGGAGAACTGGGCTTAAAACGGAACCCTGTGGTACCCCATTGCTTACTTCCCTCCATGTAGATGTAGTACCATTAACAACTATTTGTTGAGTATGGTTTGTCAGCCAGTTACGAATCCATCTGGGGGTGATGCTATCTATCCCACTTCTTTCTATTTTACCAAGAAGTAAGTTGTGGTCTACTTTGTCAAATGCCTTGCTGCAGTCTAAGTATATTATGTCCACAGTATTTCGCTGGTTTAGTATTCCAACAGTAATTTTACATTTCCTTGTCCTTAATCTCTGGGTCATACCATTGCAAAGCAAAATCCCCATTCCATGCATGTTTGTTAAGAGTTACACTGAAAACATAAACTGAAAGGAAAAAGCTGGGAGCTCTCAGGATATTATCTAGCACAATTACCATTAACATTAATCAGATTTTGCAATGTTCTTAGTCACTGCTTCAAACCAGTCAACCACTGTTTCAGCTTAGGCAATGTCTCAAACCAATTCCCATGCTCCCATCTCAAACTATTAGTGATTTGACCAGACCTCCCTAGGCAGTGCTGACTAGGGATGATGGGAAAGGAACCCAATATATCTGAAAGCAACAAATAGGGGATGTTAACAATCTGAGCTTAATTAGAGGAAGTACTCCACCTCCCAGATAAGGTAGCTACTTGTAACATTGCATACTTTACGAGGTTGGGGAGAAAATAAAATTGAGAACACTTATGTCAATGAAACCAGAAAGTGTTTTGTGTTGCAGGAAACACACACACACACACACACACACACACACACACACAAATGTGGCCAAGAAAAACAGCACAAATAATTAAATAAGTTGCCAGAATTAACATGAGTAAGAAATGTGGGAAATCAACCTTCTTTTGAAATTAACCAGATCAGCCTAGCACTGTCTTTCTAACTCTCAGTATCTTGCCAGGCTTTAGTTCTGCCACCGGGGAAATGCCAAAGCTGGAACTTCAAGCCTTCTGTATACAAAGCAGGTGCTTTGTTATTCAGCAGCATGGCTCTTTCTCATAAAAAGCACATGGGAATCACTTTGCTGTTCCTGTTAAGTGAGCTTGAAAATGCAAATATTTAAACAAAATAGCCAAAAAAAACCATATAAAACTAAAGGGCATTAGAAATCTTCCAGAGGCAACTGGTTTTTGGAAGCACAAATGTTGAATAAACTAGTCAAGATATTTTTATGCTCTTTTCACAAATGTTTATGGATGCCTTCAACAAGAGTAGTTTTTATGTGCATGAGAGGTAACTAACTAGATATGTAATGCATTGTTATTGATGTATCCTTTCCCTCTTTACTTTACAGGAGACGATAGTGAGCAAAACTCTAATTTTTCCATTTCCATTCAAACACATGGCACCTGTCCAAGATTTTTTTTTTTTGTTTTGGCAAGTGCTACTTAATCCTGGAAACTTGCATGTTGCTCTGATTAAGCATGGAGTACATGTTCATGTGCCAGTAACATTTGGCAGGCTACAGCAGCGTGGTGCTCATTATATGCTATGCAGTCTCAGTCTGAACCTCTTTCAAGAGTTAGCAGTGCTTTATGCCAGGTTTCCATTACAAGTTTCACTCTTTCTTGCCTCAAGTTAAATGTACTACAGTTCTTTATTTCCTATATATTTCTTTTTTTTCATTCAGTTTTCCCATACAAACATCAGGAAAAAGAAGAATTAGTGCCAAAATTGTTGGATAAGTGTATGAAGACAAGTTCTGCTGCTTTATACAAATAAAAAGATAAAATTAATTCATGTTGAACCCCAATATACAAATCCTTGGAAAAAAGAAGAAAGAGATAAAAAGCATAAAATGTTTTAAAGCAAAGCATGAAATGTTAATCATATTGCTTAACGCATTGTAAGCCGCCCTGAGTCTCTGGAGAAGGGCGGCATATAAATAAATAAATAAAACTAAAAAAAAATATGGAATAATTTTAATCAATCTTCTCAACAGCCAGTTGATAAGCAGAACACAAGTTTGTTTGCTCCAAAGCAAAGTAATCTTTAATGACATTCTGATTAAAGGTTACTTTCCTTCCCAAAAGGATGTCAATAAAATTATTGAAATTAAACTAAAATGAAAGAATAGTGTAACAATACTGTACTGTATCATACGATAAGTTTCCCACACTCTTTTTAAACGTTCTGTGTGGTGTTCAGTAAACATGAAAAAACAATATGTTGAATAACTCTCATTTAATATCATAATAAATATATTGAATAGTATTTAAATCTCGAAGCATTGGTTTCTTACTATTCAATGCCATGGTAATACAAGTCTTTATTTCAAAGTTCAAAATAACTGATAATCATCCTTAACAATAAAAAATGCTCTTGATTTGCTAAATTCCAAAACATGTTTCAATGTATAAAAAAAATAAGCTTTAGATGTATTTCTCTCAGTACGTTTTCTGATTTTTTTAATGTGTTAGATAGCTGTTAAGAATTTAGGAATGGAGTCCTTATATGTGTGTGTTTGTATGTGTATACACACATACATATAAGCACATCTTAATCTTATTCATTTTTTCATTGTTAATTAAACTGAGAACTGTGCATTTAAAAGACATTACTTACATCAATTTCAATTCCATTTATATGATCAAAGACCAGCACAGATAATCAACAAATACAATTTAAAACACAATTAAAATGCATTTCTAAAATAACCTAACTAGCATCTAATTAAAGACTAAAATTATATTGTATAATATCTAAAATTATAGCAAAATAAAGGAATCTATTAACATCTGAGAAATATTAATATCTAAAATTTAGATGAATTATAGTTACAGGGAATTCATTGTGGGATATTGGCCCATCAGAGTTCGACGCATCTTCTACACTGCTGTACGAAATCTAGCTGTACATGTGCTGTACTTTGGAGTACTTGTAGACAAGGGCTACTTTGTCTGTAAGCAACATCTAGGCATAAACCAACCTAGGTGTCCAGAATATCTACTAATCAGAGGAAGTATGAACCTGGCTTGGATGTCTCCGTACAGGAGCAACGAAGAAGGATACATTCTGAAGTTTCCACCTCTCTGGAATCACAGGGGCAAAGCCTTTCAAAAGCTCAATGGAAGTTATTTTTTATATATATTGACCATCCAATCCTGCAGAGGGTAGAGCATGGCATTGGGCTCCTTTCCAGACAGATAAACCCAAAGCTTGGGGGCCAACCAAAGTCCTATAAAGGAGCTGGGCTAGAGGCTTAGCCTTAAAGAGTTTAAGTGCTGCTGGATCGGAAAAATTTAAGGATGGCATTGGCAGATCTTTGTCCAATAGAAGCAGCATATTCCAGTAGCAGCAGTATATTATTCACAGTGGGCTTCCCTCCAACTAATGGCATGCATAACCATTTCAGCATCCCAGTGATCTCATGATCAAAATTCAGATGCTGGGCAACAGGCATGTATTCATGACAGTTGCAATTGTAGTGTCCCAGGGTGGGGCCATGTGATCATCTTTTGTCACCTTCTGTCAAGCAAAGTCAATGGGAAAGCCAGATTCACTTAACAACTTAACAAAGTTGATTCACTTCACAATGGCAAGAATGTTCTGTTTTATTATCATTAATGCTCCATAAACGGAGCTTGGGCTTTTTGAGGACTACCTGTATATGTGTTAATTGAAAAAGGAAGGGAGCTGGATAGGGGTGAGAAGAGAGAGAAGGTTAATTTGAGTGTTAAATTGATTATGTTTGCTAAGTAATGGTATTTAATAGTTATCAATTAGTATTTGGCAACTCATAATCTAAGAGATGTTAACAGTACAAAGCAAGATTCACTCAACCATCAAAACTGTACAACTCAACACAGCTCTCCCCCTCCCCCTTTTCTGCCACCATCACACTCCTTATTCTTCTGCTCTACTGGGAAAGGGCAAGATGCAAGAAAAAGAAGAAATGGGTGGACTGGGTTTGGGCATATCAGGTGTGGAACATGAAGAACAGCATGTAGAAAGGAGAAGGAAGTAATTAAAAATAAAAGCAAGTATTGTATGTGGAGAATAAAAGTGAAGAGTATTTGCAGTGATCAGTCAAGGATTTCTTCATCACCTCTGACCATTTGACATTGAACACCAGATAATCCAGCAGCAAACTTGACAATCAGTTCAGACCTCTCCATGAGACAGAAAGAAAAAAGCAATTACTACACGGATGAAGGAGATCTTATTTTGTTCCTTAATTTTTAAAAAAAAGATGTTTCATATCTCTACATATTTCAATAATGCGAATTTGAGGATGCTGGAATAACCATTTATGAAAATAGGTGTTTTTCTTCATAGGCTTCCAGTTTCCCTTTCCTTCATTAATTTATTAAAATGCACACAAAGACAAAACTGAAATGTAATTATTTGGCTTCTAGATTTCAGTGGCACTATGGTTCAAATGGTGCTGGAAACCTTGTGTAAACAGTAGGTAGGATTCTGTACCTCAGTGTACAGGATGACAGAGGCCTCTTCTCTCAGTGCAAAACCCAATGTGACATCACTCAGATTTCTAAACTAATGTTGGTAAGATACTTTTCCTCAGTTCAATTACAGCACAAGTGTCAAACTCGCAGCGTCACGTTGCCGTCACGTGACGTATCACAATATTTTTTGCCTTTGCAGATCCGGGGTGGGTGTGGCCTGCACGTGACTCATCCAGCCAGCGGGCCACCAATTTGACATCCCTGAATTACAGGATAAGTAATTATAGGTAGCCCTCAACTTGCAACCATACTTGGGATGAGAATTTCTATAACTAAGCAAGGTGGTTACTAAGTGAGTCACATCCTACTTTATGACCCTTTTTGCCAAAGTTGTTAAGCAAATCATTGCAGTTGTTAAGAAAATCACATAGTTGTTAAATGAATCTGGCTTCCCCCATTGACTTTGCTGTCAGAAGCCAGCTGGGAAAATCGCAAATGGCAGTCACGTGACCCCGGACGCTATAATCTTCATAAATATATATTGGTTGCCAAGCATCCAAATTTTGGTAACTATGGGAATGCTGCGACACTTGTAAGTTACTTTTTTCAGTGCTGTTGTAACTTTGAACTTTTGCTAAATGAATGGTTGTAAATTGAGGACTATTGTTACAATGCCATCTTAAATTCTCCTCCATCTTAAGAGAGAAAAATGTGAAAATAATTAGAAGTTCTTCACTTTGCCTACTCTAGCCCCATAAGCCCCATCCACCTTTGCTGCACAACAGGTTGTACACGAGAAGAACCACTGTGCAGCCCTTAAGCAGGAAAGATGCTGCTAAATTGCAACAGCCATTATTCATCTCTGGCCATGCTGGTTTCAACCCATAGCAGTTGAGAGGTCATATTTTGCCCATCCATGTCTTAAAGGATTACAATGTCTCTGAATTTAGATCAGATCTTACTGAAAAGGGTGCCAACAAATAATTCTTTCATTATACCTTTATCTTTACTTATCGTATCATCTTTTACTTATCATACTTTTTCAGCAAGAAAAACAGTAAACTTTAAGAATGGCCTGAGAAATGTGCAAAGCATATACACAATTCTTAAATTTGTGGTGCTTAGGAAGAATCTTGATAGAAGACAAGTATATAATTAGGTTATGAAGAATTCAGATCAATATGTGTCTTCACTTGCTCCTTAAATGGGAGTCAAGACATTACTCAGAAAATACAAAGGCCTTCCCTTCCCCCCCCTCCCCCGCTTTTTCCAAATACATCCTTAGGAGTTCACATGCCAAGATAAGAATTCCAAAGTGGCAGCAGAATAAAAGATTTTATCAAGCTTAATCTGAATCAGAACTTTTCAGGGAAGAAGTTGCTCCAAAATGGATTTTAAAATATTGTAATAAAAGAGAAGGGTGACTCTGAAAAATGTAAATGTATTTTTGGTGAAATATTAAATAATCATAGTGCTAAGATATATCAGTAAGTAGCAACTAGAGCTGGCTTCTATGTCAAAAGCAAGTTTCAATGTGTTAGCAACTCTAATTTTAAAAAGTTTATTGTTGTGTAGGAAGTTAGCACCCACCCCACTCCTAGGAAAATGAAATATTCTAGGAAATATTAAAAAGGCAGAATATAAAGGAGAAACATGTTTCTAAAGACAAACTCAGAGCCTCAGCTCCCTGCCCCCCCCCAGCAGATATTTTAGTGCCAACCTATCTACAAGACAAAGGCTGAGCCAGCTTATCTACAACACAAAAGACATGGCCCTCAAGACATGATAGGATTAGCCCTCACTCAAGATCCAAACCAGGACCAAGCCATTAAGCCATAATAGGAATTGTCCAAAGCCCCTTAATTACATCACCCAGCACAGTTCAACCAAGTTTGACTCAGAAAACCTACAAGGTTAGCTATGACTCTACAGCAGCTAATAGCTTGCCACAAAAACAGGAAGCTATAATTCAAACCCCAAGAGAGGGTGTAAATCAATCTTTCCCTCTCTCTCTCTCTCTCTCTCTCTCCCATGTGCTCTTTTTGCCTAGGACATCAAACCATGTGGTCCTGTTCACCATTAAACCATCTTTCCAATCAGTCTCCATGTTTCCAGTTTCTTCCCATTTGGAACTGAATCCAGACAGACATTTCTTCCAATAGTTGCAGTGTGAAGAATTTCCCTTCAGGATTCCAGCTAGTTACACCTTTTTTCAGAGTACTCAGTTCTACTCTCTCTCCTGGTTTTTCATTTACTGCCTTCCTCCAATGAAAATTCAAATGTCATAATGGGACCCACTATAGATATGGCATTGCCTTGCATGATTTTCCAAAATACTCAGAGATATAAATCAGAAAATCCTCCAGATTCCTCTTGCCTGCTGAGCTCTCTCCTTTATGTCATTAGAGACACCCTCTGACCAGCAAAAATATAGCATATGAAACATGCTATTCATTGTTGCGGGTTACGTCAAGAGAAGCTTCTTACATTACTCTTACAGTATTAACAGATTCTGTTATAAAGTGTTTTGAAATTTTTAGACCTTTCCTTATCAAGCTGTTCAGACTTTTAATGTTTCCATTAAGCATTCATCATTGTGGAGGGCTACAACATCAAATGATGTTGCACACATTTTTCTTAAATGGGAAATGAGCCAAAACTTTCTGCAGTTTGAATAGCAAAAGAGAATCAATATGAGCTTGAAATTTCTTGGAAAAATTCTAGAGACAAGGAACAAGTTTAGAGAGATTACAAAAGTAACTTCTTTATTTAGGTTTGCACTCATTGCATATCTGTTCCACTTCTTTTTAAGAAGCTTGAGATGCCAGTAAGTACATCAAACATAGGCACTACTATGAATTACTCAGCATCTGACAAACTGCACAAATTGCTGCACTCTTTTATTTCTTTGAATAAAATCCAGGATAGAGTGGAAGGGGAGGAAAAGGAGTATAACTGGTTACAGACAGGCTTTTTTCCAGCCTCAACAAGTGGCAGCCTGTAGCTGACCTTGTCTAAGCTTGGAAATTAAGCAGGATCACTCCTGGTTGGTACTTACAAATTGGGATATATATATATCTATATCTATCTATCTATCTATCTATCTATCTATCTATCTATCTATCTATCTGATATGAATGCCCAGCAATGCATTGGTTCATTCTGAAAACTAAATGATTTGTCTTAAGTGAAAATTAGTTGTTTTGTCACAGCTGTGGTTATATAAAATATAAACAACAATTAATGAAACATAAACAATGGGTGGGTTTCCTGACAAAAGACATCTATTACATTGTCTCCAATTTTCTACACTGTTTGCAGTTCTCATCAACATCTACCATTGGTAGAAGGAATAACAACTGGTTTAGTTTTGTTTTTTGTTTTTTTACTGAAGACTTCCTTTGCTTAAACTTCCTGAACCTATCTATCTGAACAATAACTGGATTTTCTCCTCAAAAAGGTAAGTAATCTGTAAATATCTATCAATTTAACTGTTGCTAAAACTTACAAACTGGGACGTGGTGGCTCAGTAGCTAAGATGCTGAGCTTGTCGATCGCAAGGTTGGCAGTTCAGTGGTTCAAATCCCTAGTGCCGCATAACGGGGTGAGCTCCCGTTACTTGTCCCAGCTTCTGCCAACCTAGCAGTTCAAAAGCACGTAAAAAATGCAAGTAGAAAAATAGGGACCATCTTTCGTGGGAAGGTAACAGTGTTTCGTGCACCTTTGGCGTTTAGTCATGCCAGCCACATGACCACGGAGACGTCTTCGGACAGTGCTGGCTCTTCGGCTTTGAAATGGAGATGAGCACCGCCCCCTAGAGTCAGGAATGACTAGCACATATGTGCGAGGGGAACCTTTACCTTTACCTTTAAAACTTACAAAGTTATAGACACTTTGGACACTTTTTTAAAATCATTTTTTTCAGATGTCAGAAATTTGCAGAACTGTTAGTGCACCGCTACATCTCATCTCATTGTGCTGAAAAATAAAAATTCTGTTCCTACTTGTGTTTCCCTAAGTTCATCCACATGGGAATGGTATGTAGGTATGAAAATTGTCTGAGAGTAGGTTACATGTAAATCTTAGATTAAGATTTCAGTACTTTAAAACCAGTAGCCTTTTCTGAGTTGGCCTATTTTCCAAAGTCCTGAATCAGGATTGAACAAAGCCTTAAGGTCAGCACACACCCTTATTTTCCTGTACTTCCCTCACCCGCAAAGAAAGAAGCTTCCTAAAAGTCAGCATATAAACCCAATGCTCTAAATCTGGTGGAAAAACTCTTTTGTACTAAAAATTGTTAAGGAATGACAAGATCTTTTGTTATATTTTTTAGGAAATGTGCACATTTCCTAAAGAAACAAACCTTGTTACCATAGAGCAATTAAAAGGGGTCCACCATTTTTGTAGTATTTCAAGCATGATAAAATCATTGCCTGGAGCTTTACCAGGCTTTAGCTGATTAATGAGTGTTTTTATTTTAGCACTTGTAATTGGGGCCCAATTTGGGAGCAGACTGGCACTGAGTTCTAAATCGAAATCAGGAAACTCTTCCTATGGACATAAAGCTCTAAAATGGTCCTCCCATGCAGAGACAAGGAATAAGATAAGGGGGTGAAAAGGGCTTATCAACTGGGTGAGGGTTATCAAGTGCCAAAACAGAGGAGAGTTCCTGACTTAGGATGCTGATATCAATTGCTGCCAGGAAATTCTGGTGAACTCTTTTTTTTTTTTTTTGATAGAAGATGTTTGTATTTTTTCTTCAGGAGCATAAAATCTTGGATGGGGTGCTCCGCTGCATTCTCTTTGTATAACTTAAATTCCCTAATCCATTTACTTTTAAACTCAAAACATTCTGTATCCAACCCCAAGGTTGAGAGGGGTAGGCCCTGCCCCTTTCTTTTCCTCTCTTCTTTGATATCTGTGTAGAGACACTGGCTGGAGTAACTGCATCAATTGGGCAAATGCCTGCAAACGAGAATTCTCAGAGCTCTCACTAACTACAATGGAAGGAAGATGCAATGCTGCTTCAGATGGAAGTTGCTGAAAGATTTGCTCACTAAGTTTCTGGGACCATTTAGTGCAAAAGAAGGATAGGTGTGTAGTATCAAAATAGAAAAAATGGAAATTATTTCCTCATTCTACCTTGTGGTTGATGAAAAATTAATGAAATGAAATAAATCTGCAAGCTACTTGTTCAAACTAAAATTAAAACTTAACATATGGAAGTAAGTCCAGAATAGAGGGAAAATGAGATGTCATAAAAGTTTTTTCTAATAATTTCTCAGGAGGGTAGTTTTTGAGCCTTCCATTGTGAGCATGAAGAAATCCTCCATGCAAGATCCATGGAAAATTCAAAGTTCAAGTTCAAATACTCAGGGGTCTCATACATAAATCCCAGGAATCCTAGGCTTTAAAAAGATATGAGACAAATGAACAGAAGCTTATCTATAGCTAGCATATGAAAATGAAATGGAAACTTGTGTTAATGAAGGAGAGTAATCTCAGATGGAGCAAATGGCAGTGACAGAAAACAGTGAGAACTTCCAACAAGATGATGATAAAAAAATAAAAAAATATGAATTCTTGTTAGAGGACTTTTAATTGAAATTATTGCACACTTTCAATCTTTAATTAGTTTCTTTTGATTGAGAAGTGGGGGGCCAGCTTCAGTAGACAAAGCTGTAGACAAAGTTCCTAATTGTTTTATGACATGAAGCAGGCAACAACTGTAAACAAAGCAGAAGGTCACCTAGCCTATCACCCAATGTGGTGGGAACAGCCAAATCCAAGTTAGGATTTAACTGAACCTTAGGATTCTTGATTACTTTGTGCTTGATAAATGGCTGTGACTCTGTGAACTAATTCCAATGACATGTAGGCTTGGAGGTGGTCTCTGATACTATCTTCAGTGCCTTTCTTCTTCATAGAAGTAAGTTATCATCTGATATTAAGGCATCAATCATAAAAATATCGAATTAAGCCACAATGGCTATTGTTCTGGGAAAGGCAGATGCCATTTCTGATTGTTTCTTCTTGCTTGATTCTATTCTTGTAGTTGTTTTTCTTTTCCAAAATTGTTTAACAAAATTGAAGTGTTCCAGGCTTCTTAAAAGGCTCCTTTAGGTCTGAGTCTAGAGAAGGTTGCTTAAGTTTTCTTTTCAAATTGGAATCTGAGCCAGGGATTACACAGAGATAAAAAGAAAAATGGCATCAATTAAAGTATTTCCCCGCCACCACTTTATTTCATAAAGGGAGAAAGAATTCCTGAAAATGGTGCCTAATGAGACAAGATTTAACTTTGCCCAGCCTATTGCAATGGTGGTCCAAATTCTGACATGGAAGTTGACTGGGTGACTTTAGGCCAGAGGATAAATGTAATAACTAAATAAATAACATTGGTGGTTGCCCAATGATGAATTAGCACAAACACCTATTTAAAAGAATACTACGTATTGCAGTCAACACTCATAAAATTAAAAAATTGAGAATTGTCTCATACCTGAACCTTGCCCAGAAGGGAACGACTCCTAGACAAAAGTTGGGAAGTGTATACCAAGAAAGTATAGGAGCATTAGGGGTTAAAAAAATAAAAGGGGAGTTTTTACTGTCACTTGATTCAGCACCCTGCCTGTGGTAGAGATAGAACACAGTGAGATTTTATTACTTGGTGCCCAATAATATAGGCAACGGTTTGCAATAGAGTAAAAACCAGTATTTTGAAATATTGGAGATCTTTCTATCTGGAAACCCGCTGGGGCTTGGAAGTTCCCTGAAACAGCATACATGACAGAATGTATAGGTGAGAAGAAGTCAATATTCTGACATTCATGGTAATTATTTAATATTAGCATTCAATGCATTTAACATATATATATATAATATTATCCATGCTGGTTTTTCTCATGCATTTCTTATAAATCATTATGCTATAAATTACACTATATGTACTTTGTTTATTTGAACTATTTATGTCATGACAAGTTACAAGTTTTAAAGAACATAGAAACTCAAATCACAAAGTGTCATTTGATCATCAACCACACAGAGCCATAATAGACCTCACATAAAGAGCCTGTTCAGTACAATCAGCTGGTGAAGATTTTTTTAAATAATAGAATTAAATAGTAAAGATTTTTCTTGAGAGGCTTTTATTATTTGAAACAGACAGAAGGAATGTTGCCTGTTAGACTCCTTCTCACTTAAAAAGTACCTGGCACCTGAAAAACTAACATGTCAAAGTTAGGTCAGGATCATAAGATCCTGGTGAACCTCTTTCCTATATACAAGGAAGAAGATTTCCATTGCTTGCCTACAAACCCTCCACAGCTACTATTTAAGATGCATTTTATTGTGTGTTCCTCCTCCTTTCTACAGATTTGGAATATTTCTTAGGGAACAAAGAGTTAAGAGAGCCAAAAGGCAGAAATCTCCTGCTATATTCTGCAGTATAAAGGACTATCCAAGTTTGGAACTGCAGATTGCTTGTTCTTTTTTTTTCTTTTTTCATTAGAGCCTGATATGGAAAACTCTTTCTTTTCAGAGATATCCGGAATAAGCTCCAAAGATACGGCATGACTTCCAGAGGCTGAAAAATGTCAGTAATGAATTGCTTCATATGAGAACATCCCACACTGGAAAGAAGATTAGGGAAGCAAAACTCAGCAATGATATAGGTTAGAGATTAAAGCAAACATTGCCGATGCATTCCTGCCTGTTGTTCAGGTTTATTCAATCTTCTGATACACTTTGAACCTGCTCCTTTCAAAAATCCAAGTTCATCCTCCAATCCAAGACATTACTAAGCAGTTATGTTTTCCCACATGGCTGTACCAACTTAAAAAAAAAATGCTTGGAAAGAAATGTTTTGCAACTTGCACAAGTATGACTATGGCTCCTCTCTGTTATTTTTAAAGCATATCTTTTCTTTAGGCTTCCAAGTGAGCAGGGGTGAGGGATGCTTTATCCGTAATGCAGTGACTCTTTAATGCACTGTTTTTCAGGCTCACATGGAAACCTGAAAATGAGGGCTGCTTTAAGGAGTAACAGAGAGGGGCTATGCTTGCACTTCTTTCAGAACATTTAAGAAGCATGCACAGTTCTATGAATTATGCCTTGATAGTTATTCGCCACAAACAGTTGCATACATTTCATCTTTTGTGGAAGATGGTCTATTAAAAAACTTAACTATGTGCATTTTAATGCATGCAGAGGCTGTATTTTTTTATGTTCAAACTTGTGGTGCTAATTACATGTTCTGTGTTTTTACCCACTGCTCCCAATAGTCATTCCATGTCCAGGTTTTCTCTCTCCATAAATGAATGAATGAATGAATGAATTCATCCGCACTGTAGAAGAAAGTGTTGCTTTGGTGGGTATTAGTTATCATCTTTAGCTGACAATGGTTGCTGATCAATCAGTAATAAAAAAATAAAGATTAAAATAAATAAATGTCATTCTCCACTTTTCTAATTTTACTTTATTGGAACCAGTTAAATTCCACTTTATCACAGGACTTAAATGATTTACAAAACATAAAACAGATTAAAAACCACAGAAGAATCTCCATAAAACACAGAAATATGGTCCACAATTAAGGTTAAAAACCTAATAATATGAAATATAATGAAAAGTACAGATTAAATAGTCACAAATCCACAAAATGAACCATTTTGAACCCATTCCTGCAACTCATGGGAGCCATCCAGACCTCTGGAGACAAACTGGTCCAAAACAGTGGGGCAACCACTGAGAAGGCTTCCAGCCCCACATCTTTCACAGCAGACATCCAAAGCATTCCTCCTGGATGGAATGTACAGTATAGGATAGACAGATTCTGTTTGGAGTAAATAGTTTTAAGGACATGCGGCGCCAAGGTGTATAAGGACTATATAGGTTATTTTTATGTTAGTCCCATTATGTAGAACAGACCATAAAAATTGTTTCCACAGGAAGGCTAAAACTACTTTCACTGAGATTTACTATAATAATTTATCTTTGAAAGCTACCTGAGAATGAGTTGGGCAGAAATATATATTTTCTTAAACAACAAACAAACAAACAAACAGAATCTTGTCTGACTCGAAGGTATCTCCTTCTCATTATACTTTAGTGAATTAGGTATCTACCCAAGACACTTCCAAATGCTAATCAAAACTCATTTAGGACTTCAAAAAACATTTCAGAACCTTTTTGCTAAGGTTTTTAACCAAATCACTTGCATATCTTCACAAGATCACCCTCCTTACTCTCTACAATTAGCTTGTTGAACTGAACTCAGAAACCTATTGGCACCCAATGTAGCACTTAAAAAATCAGTCTTGGATGATCAGAGTGGCATTCACCCACCAGCAAGTTGGGAGTTATTTCCTTGCCAACTGTATTTTCCAAGTATTCAAAGGCAGCCCCAAGTAGAGTACATTGCAATAGTCTATTCTTAAAGAGATTAAGGGCATAAATCACTGCCATGACAGCTTCCTGTTCCAAAAAATGCTGCAACTAGTCGTCAAAGCTCTCCTTTGTGATATTTCTGATTTAGATTGCTAAAATAGGAATATCATAGGCAAAAATGGACTCCGGGAACAGAAGAACCTAACCTTTTCATGTGTTTGCAGGCTCCAACTAAACATGGTTTTTCTCCCCTGATGTAGCCCAGCTTCCTTTGCTTTTTGCAAGAGAACTGACACACTCTCTGAAATACTAAACAGAGTAGTGTGCAGTCATCAGTCTTACCCATATCTCCCTCAGGCAGGCTAAATGTTCTTTTCAAGCACCGAGCATACATTTATTTGTTGGATTTTGTTTCGAATGACATTCGTTTAGAAAAAGTGCAAAACAGCTCCAAGCAGAGGAGGAAATAAATGCACTCTTCAAGGCCCAGGTGCCAGTTGGTCAAAAGAGTCCTGGTAGTTTCCCCACCCATTTATAAATGGTTTCCCCTGAATTCAACTCTGGATACAAACTAAACACTTGAACAGAGGAAGAACTTCTATAGCAGCCTCATTGTTGAAATAACACTCAGAGATGCAGTTTTTAGCACATGGTTTTACCAATACTTTGGGGTTGGGTACATATTTTTATAATGTTATCGTAATTGAGTTAATTATATGATCCTGATCCAACTCTAACTATTAGCTGTTGCTGAAGTATGCAAAGAGACACTAGTTGAACAAATATATACATAAATGAATACACCTTTGTATCAGTCACAAACTTTATTTAAGATGTATACTTAAAACATATTTGCTGAATGAATAAAATATCTAAGTAATTATAGAACCTAATGTTTTATTTGCAAAAATTCTAGCATCAAGAACAGGAAGTATATGAACATGTGTACAAGCTGGAGATTATAGGATTCAAAGTGCAATACAGCTGAAGGATGCCAAGTTAGGAAAGGTTGTAACAAGTTTGTCATTTAAATGCCAATGTTAATTTTTAGATAGGATTGAACAGTGGTCTAAAATGAATAGGGTAGAATTTTATAGAGAGAAATGTAAAATTCTGCATCTGGATAAAACGGAAAATAGAATGGAGGAAATCTGGCGTGGCAATAGTACCTGTGAAAATGATACCTCTGTCCTTGTTGACCACAGTTAAACATGGGCCAGGAGTGTGATATAGTTTCTAAAAAGACAAATGCTTTTTTTTTTTTAATTGATTTATATGCCACCCTTCTCCGGAGACTCAGGGCGGCTTACAGTGCGTTAAGCAATAGCCTTCATACTTTTGTATATTTATACAAAGTCAGCTTATTGCCCCCACAATCTGGGTCCTCATTTTACCTATCTTAGAAAGGATGGAAGGCTGAGTCAACCTCGAGCCTGGTGAGATTTGAACTTGCAGTAATTGCAGGCAGCTGAATGTTAATGAATGTTAATAACAGTGCTTTAGTCTGCTGCGCCACCTGGTCCATTAAAAAGGAGCATAGAATCCAGACCACAGGAAGTAATTGTTCCACTCAACTGTGCCCTGGGGAGACCATGCCCAGTTAAAAATGACAGTGACAAACTGAAGCAACTTCAGCGGAGATGAGCTGATGGGGTTGGAATGAGATGCCATGAAGAATAATCAAAGGATCTGAGCAAGTTTATCCTATAGAAAAGATGAGTAAGGCAAAATATGACAGCAGACTTTAAATACCTGAAGGATTGTCATATAAAATAGAGAATACAGCCTTTATGCTTTTATGATGCTACTTTTGAGAAGGCATTCAACATTCTTGCCATTTTTCCACCTCTTCCTACCTCTCAAGATTTCTTTTGAAGACTTGTGATCTGTTTACGTTGCTGCATTGTTCTTTTTGTAATTTGCCAAGTTTCTTTGGCAGTATCACATGGTCACTGTATGTCATTTTATTTATCTATTAGATTTATTCATTAGATTTTTATCCCACCTCCTTTATAAGTAACTCAAGATGGTGAACATACCTAATACTTCTTCCTTCTACTATTTTCCCCACAACAATAACCCTCTTTGGTGAATTAGGATGAGAGAGAGTGAATGGCCCAAAGTCACCCAGCTGGCTTTCATGCTTAAGGAAGGCCTAGAATTCCAGGTTTCTATGCCAGCACGTTAACCGCTTTTTAAAAAAAATTCCCTTCACACACTAAATAATAGCAACAGACAAAAGTAGCCCTTTATCTTAAAATCCTGCATTATAAAATCTTCTCTAAAACAAAATGCTATCAACATGTTGATCTAAAGTTCTAAACCATGGCACATCCTCTAAAGAAACAATTTATTTAGAAAAAAATTTTAATTCCTCAAGGTTATTGGCAGCTCACTTTGTAAAAACGTTAATAATGATAACATTATTTTAAGAGCAGTACAAAATCCATGCACTACAGCAGTGATGGCTAACCTTTTTGCCATTGTGTGCCAAAAGTGGGGGGAGTGCGGGGGGGGTTTGCGCACATACGTGCCCACACCCATAATTCAATGCCCCACACCCCGCCCCCCGCACATGCATGCATGACTCCCCCTGCGCTCCCCCTCCCACTTTTGGCACGTGACGGCAAAAAGGCTACCGGTAGGTCCGGTAGGCCTGTTTTTCACTCTCCCCAGGCTCTAGAGGGTTCCTTGGAGCCTGGGGAGGGCAAAAACAGCCTCCCCACCCCTCCAGAGGCCCTCCAGAGGCCAGAAGTGGCCCGTTTCCCGACTTCTGGTGGGTTTGGAAGGCCCGAAAATCAGCTGGCTGGCATGCGCATGCACACTGGAGCTGAGCTAGGGCAATGCTTGCGTGTCCACAGATATGGCTCTGCGTGCCACAGGTGGCACGCGTGCCATAGGTTCGCCATCACGGCACTAGAGTATTCTAAGTTAAGTACTGAAAATTGGAAAAGCAGATTATTATTTTATCATAATCCCTTATTGACACAGACTTCAATTTTTTACATTCTTCTTCCACACAATCCTTTCTGCATCCTTCCAACATCCGTCACAGCTCTCCAAGTATCCCTGTCTACAGTTGCAAACTCGTAGCACAAGGGATAAAGAGGCACAGTTTGCAACCACAAATAAGGCTGAATAAGTATATTATATTTGTAACTCACTTGTTCTCTAAGAGCTCTAAATCATAGTCACATAAAGTAGATTCACTCAATAAGGACCTGAACTGATGTCCCTTGACCCAGTCCAATACTATGACCAATTAGCTTCTAGTTCTCATGTTCCCCTGGCTTACTCAAAAACAGCTTGACTAAAGAAGTGAAGAAGTTCTTGGAACCACCATTGCTTAATTAGCACCAGTATTTTTACTGGTGCTTCTTCTCCTGTTACAAGGTAGACTATGTAGTTATGCCCGTCCATGATGTATGAACTCATGAGACTACCGCTGGAGGTTCTCTGAGAACAACTAATGCAAAAAATGGCCAGGAAAGTTTTAATCAGGACTTATTTGATACTAAGCGTGCCATATTTATATAGGTCCCCTGTTCATTTCTGACAATCATTCAAAGTGTTAATAATGCTTTTAATTGTTTGCAGTCAAATGACCTGCCTCTTCCTATCTTAGCACCTCAAGTTCTTCTTTTTAGGGTCTAAGGTCCTAAGCACAGAAGAAACTGTTAGAAAGAAGAACATTTCAGAGGTGAGTCAATTATGAAATCTCTCAGGAACATTTGAATGGAGCCAGTACTGTTTTCTTTCACTTGTCAGAGCCATATATTATTATTATATAAATCCTTTATTTTATCTTAAAGTCTCTATTGGATTTGTTGGTTTATGTTTAATTTTATTGCCTGCGTAGTTTAATTTTTTTTATTTTTCATTTCATTTTACTTGTATTTTAACAGCCTGACATTGTATCAACTTTTTATTTTAATATTTTTTATTTATTTCTGCATTTTATCCCATTGCTTTTTTGATGATGTTTTTGTATGTTTGCTTTATATTGTCATGTACCAGCTCAAGGCTGACTCAGCCTTCCATCCTTCCGAGGTCAGTAAAATGAGGACCCAGATTGTTGGAGCCGAGATGATGCAGTGGTTAGAGTGCAATATTGCAGCTACTTCAACTGACTGCTAGTTCAGCAAATCAGCGGATCAAATCTCACCAGCTCAAGGTTGACTCAGCCTTCCATCCTTCCGAGGTGGGTAAAATGAGGACCCAGATTGTTGGAGGCAATATGCTATTTAGTATACTGTCTTCGGTGTAAGCCGCCCAGAGTCCTCGGAGAGTGGGCGGCATAGAAATATTAATATTAATAATAATAATAATAATAATAATAATAATAATAATAATAATAATATGTTGACTCTGTAAACCACTTAGAGAGGGCTGTAAAGAACTGTGAAGCGCTTTATAAGCCTAAGTGCTATTTATTTATTTATTACATGTATTTATATGTATTGCTATACAACAACTAAAGAATCTGTTTTAAATGTAAATAATATATAAATCTGACTCTAAATAGCTAACAATGGCTTGACCTCTGGAATAATCTGCCTCTAAGAATGATAAAGGTTCTTGTCTATGTTTTATTTACTCAAGCATGGATACACACCTCTTATCTATACAACCAGATAGAATTGCCTTGAACACCTTCCTCCAGTTTTCCCCATTCATATAAGGATGGAAATAAGATTTATGCTGGACAAGAAGGCTAGTGAACTGAATAGGTCTTTGTCTCTGAAGTAAGCAGGCATATAGACTCAGTATTGAGTTGCTTAATGCTCTGATAAATCCATCAGGGGACTAGAAACTCGGTATCTAATAAATTCAAATTTAATCCCCAACATTTCTAATTAAAATCAAAACATTGCAGGGACTAGGACCGAGTCCTGCTTGAGAGGTAAGGCAATCACTCACCAGCAGTCAGAAACCTCATTTTTAATGTATGGAAAATTCATTTTTTCAAGATAAAGAATTGCCTTGGTCGAAAATAGTTTTATTTTAATTTTGTGTAGTACAGCCAGTCCCAAGTAACGCTTTTTATTTATTAAGATGTCATTTTAAACAGTGAGGTCCTTTGAAAAAACAGATGGGGGGTGTGTGTGTATGCTCAAAGCAAAAAACAAAACACCTCCAAAGAGATCCAAACAGCTGAGAGCAAGCATCCCTCTCAGCAAACACTCTCCATCAAACCACTTGCTCTGTGCCCAAAAAAGGAAATCTCTGTAATGTCTTTCAGTTGCATGCCTCATAATTAAAATTCACAAGCTTACCAAATATTAGGAATGGTATTCAGTATACTAAAGCCGTATTCAGACATCGTGCTTCAACAAGTTTCCCCACGTTCAAATTTTGCATAAATTATGCAGCTGAAATAAAAATTGGGGGACCCAGGAGAGGCATTTGAAATGGAAAGATGGTGAGCTCTGTTCAGCTCAAAAAAAATTGCTGGATTCAGAATCCTTTAATTCTAAGAGAATGGCTTGTTCACCTGACTCAGGTTTCTGGGTCCTGGGCATGTAAGTACTGAATTCAGAGTCTACCCACCCTTGATTCAGGGTATCATCTTACATTATGATTGGGCTGGCTTTGAGTGAAGCCCTGTGAATTTCAGAATAGTATCAGATAATAAAATAATACTATGATAATAGCAATAGTACTTAGACTTATATACCGCCACATAGTGCTTTACAGCAGTGGTCTCTGAACTTTTGGGCACCAGGGACAAGTTCCATGGAGAGAGGTTTTTCCACAGACCGGAGACAGCATGGTTTGTGTGCTTGTTTGCGCAGCCCATTGCTGGCATGCCACAGACCGGTACCAATCCACGGACTGGGGGTTGGGGATCTTTGCTTTACAGTATTTTTGGGTGATTTATAATGTCAGCATATTGCTCCCAACAATCTGGGTCCTCATTTTACCAATCTTGGAAGGATAGAAGGCTGAGGCAACCCTGTCAGGCTCAAGCTGCAGGCTATAGGCAGAGTTTTCCTGATAAGATACTAAGATTACAAGGAGCATGGTCAGAATTTTCCTGATGTATCACCAGAACATTCTGCCATCAACTTGCTATAGATGTGAAAATCCATTAGAAATGGGGCAGCGCCAATGCTTCGACACAGAAACCGGGGACAGGAGCACACATGCCTAGTCTCATATTTTGGGGTGTGCATTTTACGGGGAATTAAGGAATAGGGCAGGGCTGTGTTTTGATGATGCAGGATACGGAAAGTAGTAGTTTCTTTATGTTTTAAAAATAATGTTATGCTTATTGTAAACTTCCATTACAGATGTTTTTAAAATTTCCCCCAGTACAAAATGATAAGAGACAATGTCCCAGCTTTTTAGCAAAAGAAACTCCACAGGAAGCCAAAGTGGGATTTAGGGGGCAAAGCCTATTGCACATTTTCAATCTACGCCTCTCTTTCATCAACAGAATAATTAAATACTTAATCCAAGAAAGGTCTTTACTATTGTTTCCAATAAAAAGAGTTCTGAATTAATAACCATCTATTCCATGCCCCTACATTAGGCTGTATTGTCATTCTGTGTAGTAGATGACTAGGCTGAGCACAAGGGAGGGGTCAAACACCTCATCAGTCATGAGTCCCTTTGCACCCACAAGAGATCTAAACCCAGCCCAATTCCCTCGATGTTTATCCTCTGCCAATTTCCTTTGGCTGTTAGCTTAGATTCTTGTAGACAGTTTAAGCTTGCAAAAAATCTTTAAACCCATTTGAACTGCCTGAATCTCCTGATTTCCCTGGTGCTCCCAATCATATCACCCTATCAGTAGTATAGAAACTTCACTTGTGAGACTGTTGCTTAAGTGAGGTGATGGGGCACTTCCCTGTGGGGCTGTCAATAGGCTGCATGATCAAATCCTAGAGAGCATAACATTTCTTTATAACTGCTACATTACTCTGTGACCTTGTGACTTTCTTTTCATGTGGTTTCTATATATGGCAGAGTGTGACATATATTTTGTGCAGTAGAACCTATTAAAACAAACACAGGAATACATGTTTGTGCATATTTAGGTAACAATAGATATGTATATGGGAAGAACAGAAACTACAACCTGTCAGTCCTGGAAGCCATCTTTTACTTTGGATCCTCAGGGCTGCCACATTTAGTGCTGTGGGAAACTGGGGATTATATGGAGTTGGGGAGTTATCTAGCCATAATTACATTCTTTTCTCTGAGAGTCAACGACATCCTGGCTTGCACCTGGAGTAGTGTGACTGGGAGGCGTCTTCAATTGGGACGATGCATTGATTGGCCCATGTGATGGATATGTGGGTGCTGGAGCAGGGACTTGAACTTTCTTTTGGGTGGGGAAAACCTGGAAGCTTTCAGATTCAGGTTTTCCCAGATGTGCCAATATGACATCTCTAATAAAATGGAACTTTGAGGAACTTCTAGCCTCAGAGTCTTCTTTCATTGGGGGTGTTACTTGGAACCCTGACATAAACCTAAATTCACTGTGTAGTCTGTATTCATGTTTGATATTTGTAGCTCCCTGAATTTCAGAATTGCTTTGATTTCTCGTACACAACATGCTTCAAACTCAACTACTGATAAAAATATATTGTTCTTAATTATATGAAAAAATAAATTTTATCATATTTAGTTGCACTGGATGGTCTAAAATCTAAATCTAAAATCTAAAATTAAATCTAAATTTAATTACAAAAGGAGTAAGAGTAAGATGTTTCTTCACTCCTATATATGAGAAAGATAAATGATAGTAGATGATAGATAGACAGACAGACAGACAGACAGACGTTAGATGGATGGATAGATGCACACACATAAACACAAACACAGACACACATACATAAACACACACACATTAACCAATTAAACACCTCCAGGAATTGATTTGCATGCCCAAAACTGTCTGAAAAACATCTCTCTCTCTCTCTCTCTCTCTCTCTCTATCTATCTATCTATCTCTCTCTCTATCTAATTTATATTGCCTCCTATTCACCCATGGTGACTCAAGGCAGTTTACAGAATATAAAACCTCATTTAAAACAATAAAACTAATAAAAAGAATCAAATAAATTAATCAAATCACCGATCACTCACCCACCCCCGCCTCAGTGACAGATCACACGAGCCATTTAATGGGCTCCATCCCGCTCTGGGTTCACCAGGCCTGCTGGCAGAACCAGATTTTCAGCGCCTTCTGGATGAATATTAGAGTGGGGGCCATTCTAATCTCTGGGGGAATGATGTTCCAGAGAGAGATATGCCACCACAGAGAAGGCTCTTCTTCTGGGTCCCACCAGGTGTATCTCCCTAGGGGATGGGACCACAGCATTCTCTGCCTCCCCACTCTGATGAGTCAGGTAGATGTGACTGGCAAGAGATGGTCCCTCAGATAACCTGGTCGCAAGCCATGAAGGGCTTTAAAGGTGACAACCAGCATCTTGAATTGCACCTAGAAGCAAATTGGCAGCCAATGCAGCTCCCACAGGAGAGGTGATAAAGGTGCACACCGGTGTCTGCACAAAACCATGAAGGTCACTGCATTTTGCATCAACTGAAGCTTCCAGATGCTCTTCAAGGGCAGCTCCATGTAGAGTGTGTTGCAATAGTCAAGACAGGAAGTGACTAGGGCATGAGTGACTGTGAATAGGGATTATTGGTCCAGGAAAGGGCATAACTGGCGCACAACCCGCAGATGCGCAAAGGCCCTCCTGGCCACGACCGCCACCTGCTCTTTGACAGGAGTCGTGAGTCCAGGAGAACCCCCAGTTTACACACAGGGTCTGTTTGGGGTAGTGCCACCCCATCCAAGACCAGAGATGGCAATTCTCCCTGAGCCAATGAACCCCAAACCCAGAGCCACTCAGTCTTGCCAGGGTTTAGTTTCAATCTGTTGCTCCCCATCCAGCTCCTACAGCCTCCAGGCACTGCAAGAGGGAGGACATGGCATTGCTTAACTTATCACGGGCCAAGACATACAGCTGAGTATCATCAGCATATTGGTGATATCTCAGCCCATGGTGGCTAATGATCTCACCCAGTGGCTTCATATAAATGTTGAACAGGAGCGGATAGAGTACCTAGCCCTGCGGAACCCTGCAAAGTAGTGGATGAGGGCTGGATCTCTCCCCTTCTATCAACACTGACTGAGAGCAGCAGCAGAGGAAGGAAGTGAGTCAGGATAGTACAACGCCTCCCACTCCCATCCCCCGAAGCCGCTCCAGGAGAATATCATGGTCAATGGTATTGAAAGCCACCAAAAGATCAAGTAGAGCAAGGATGGATCCACTACCCCCATCCCGCTCCTGCCAGAGATCATCCAAAAGTGCGACCAATGCCAAATCCAAGCCTGAATCCTGACTGGTAGAGGTTGAGATAATCCGTTTCATCCAGAAACCTCTGGAGCTGCTGCGCAACCACTTTCTCAACAATCTTCCCCAAAAAGGGTGGAGTCCAGCGACGGCTTCTTAAGAAGAGGACAGACCACAGCCTCCTTAAAGTGATGGGGCATTACCCCCTCCTGTAGGGAAGCGTTAATCACCACCAGAGTCCTCCCTCCTGTCATCTCCTGGGAAGCTTTCACAAGCCAGGAGGCACATGGGTTTAAAACACAGTTGCTTGCCTGTCCACTTCCTTGGGAGCAACAGGGTCAAATTGTTCCCAGATAACAGGGCAAGAACCTGCCTCTGGGGCTTCCACTGGATCAGCAACCATGCTGGCATGTAACTGGGAATGAAGTCAGCAATTTTGTCTTCCAGAAAATCCACAAATTCCTCAGCGTGCCCCTTCAGGTGGACCTCAATCTCCTCCTTCCCCAGGAACAGGAGGCTAACTTTAAAGAGGGTCGCTGGGCAATTATCTGCAGATGCCATTAGTGTGGAGAAGTATTTACACTTCGCCACACGAATCGTCACAAGGTAGGCCTTAATAGCAGCTCCTACCCGTGTTCGATCATGTTCAACCCTTGTCTTTTGCCAGCAGCGCTCTAGACGTCTCATCATGCATTTCATCCCTCTCAGTTCCTCTGTATATCATGGGGCACAGAGAAGTCTGCAGGTGAGGAGAGGTCACATGGGTGCAATCCTATCCAGAGCCTCGGTCACCTTCCTATTCCAAACAGTGACTAAGAGCTCGGCTGGACTGTGCAGTAGATCTGCAGTTATAACCCCCAGTTCCTTCTGGAACCCATCCGAGTCCATTAGTTGACGGGGTGGACCAGTGTAATAGGTCCTGCCTCCCTGCAGGTGGGGTACAGCTCTTGAGAAACTCATTGCCACCAAACTGTGATCTGACCATGACAAGGGGACAAAGGACAGGTCTACCTGTCAGATCTACAGGATTGCCTGACAGATCTATAGGTCTACCTGACAGATCTACCTGTCTTACTCTATATCAACAACATTCCAACACTACCAGAAATGATCTCACTGCCTTAGCCCAATATTGTAGGAAGGAATAGACACTTATAAACCACCAACAATGAAAGCTGTAGTATTTTCTAACAGCACTTCCATATTTGGAAATCCCCCATGACTTTTGGTCATGGGGGATTTTAACCTGCCATCTATCAGTGAAACGTCTGAGGTAGCTCGGGAGTTCATGGTTTCCATGACGGCCATGGACCTGACTCAAGTAATTCATGGCCCTACTCACATAGGTGGACACACTCTGGACTTAGTTTTTATCTCTGGTCAGTGGTTGAGTGGTCTTGATGTAGGGGATATAGCTATTGAACCCCTGTCATGGTCTGACCACTCGCTCCTTTGTCTTGACTTTCTGTCCGCTACACCCCACCGCAGGGAGGCGGAACCGACCGGTGGTTCCGCCCCAGGTGCCTGATGGATCCTGATAGGTTCCAGATGGAGCTTGGGCCATTTCCCGAGACTCTGGCTCACGACTCGGCTGAAGACCTAGTGACTGCCTGGAATAGTGCAGCCGCCGGGGCTTTGGACCGAGTTGTGCCTTTGCGGCCTCTGACCCGGCACCGAACTCACTTAGCTCCTTGGTTCTCCGAGCTGAGGGAGATGAAGCACCGGAAAAGACGCCTAGAGAGCAGTTGGAGGGCCAGCCGGTCTGAATCTGACCTGACACTGGTAAGATCTCATGTTAAGGCCTACCTAGTGGCGATAAAAGCGACGAAATCGGATTATTTTGCCGCTCTTATCGCGTCATCAGATAACTGCCCAGCCACCCTGTTTAGGGTGACCCGCTCCCTCCTTCATCTGGGAGTGTGGGATGACCCCTTGCAGGGTCGAGCTGAGGATTTTGTACAGTATCTGCATGATAAAATCACTCAGATTTGGGAAGACTTGGTCGCTGACTGGGTTAGTTCAGATGAGATGACTGAGGCAGGTCCTGAGAACATTATCTGGGAGTAGTTCGATCCTGTGGCTCCTGAGGATGTGGACAGGATCTTGGGACGGCTGAACGCAACCACAAGTTTATTGGACCCGTGTCCCTCCTGGTTGGTGCTGGCCTCCCGGGAGGTTACACGAGGCTGGCTCCAGGGGATTGTTAACGCTTCTTTGAGTGAGGGTGTCCTGCCGGCCGCTTTGAAAGAGGTGGTGGTGAGGCCTCTCCTCAAGAAGCCCTCTCTGGATCCGGCTGTTTTGGCCAACTATCGTCCAGTCTCCAACCTTCATTTTATTGCGAAGGTTGTTGAGAGTGTGGTAGCACAGCAGCTTCCCCGGTACCTGGATGAAGCTGTCTATTTGGATCCGCTCCAGACTGGTTTCAGGCCTGGGTACAGCACAGAAATGGCATTGGTCGTGTGGGTGGATGATCTCTGGAGGGCTCGGGGTAGGGGTTATTCCTCTATCCTGGTCCTGTTAGATCTTTCAGCAGCATTTGATACCATCGACCATGGTACCATGTTGCGCCGGTTGGAGGGGTTGGGGGTGGGAGGCACCGTTTTGCGGTGGTTCTCCTTCTATCTCTCCGACCGGTCGCAATCTGTGTTGACAGGGGAGCAGAGGTTGACCCGAGGCGCCTTGTTTGTGGGGTGCCACAAGGGTTGGTCCTCTCGCCCCTCCTGTTTAACATTTATGTGAAGCAGCTGGGTGAGATCATCCGTGGTTTTGGGGTGGAATTCCATCTGTACGCTGATGACACCCAGCTGTACATCTCCACCCCAGACCATCCCAACGATGCCTTGGAAGTGATGTCCCAGTGCCTGGAAGCTGTGTGGGTCTGGATGGGGAGAAACAGACTTCGACTGAACCCCTCTAAGCCCGAGTGGCTGTGGCTGCCGGTGTCCCGGTATAACCAGCTGGTGCCATCGCTGGTTATTGGGGGCGAATCACTGGCCCCCACACAAAGGGCTCACAACTTGGGTGTCCTCCTGGACTCCCGGCTGTCTTTAGAAGAGCACATGAAAGCTGTGGCCAGGGGGCTTTCTATCAGGTTCGCCTGATACGCCAGTTGCGCCCCTTTCTAGATCGGGACTCCTTACGCACAGTCACTCAAGCACTCGTCACTTCTCGTCTGGACTATTGTAACGCTCTCTATGTGGGGCTCCCCTTGGGGTGCACCCGGAGGCTCCAACTGGTGCAGAATGCGGCTGCGTGGGGGATTATGGGAGCAACGGGATGCTCCCATGTGACACCTCTCCTGCGCAAACTGCATTGGCTTCCAGTGGACTTCTGGGTGAGCTTCAAGGTGTTGGTGACCACCTTTAAAGCGCTCCATGGCTTAGGGCCGGGGTATCTACGGGACCGCCTTCTGCCACCAATCGTCTCCCACCGGCCAGTTCGCTCCCACAGAGAGGGCCTCCTCAGGGTGCCGTTGGCCAGGCAATGTCGGCTGGCGACCCCCAGGGGGAGAGCCTTCTCTGTGGTGGCGGCTACCCTCTGGAACGACCTCCCCCCAGAGATACGAGTGATCCCAGACCTCTGGACTTTTCGTCGGGCCCTTAGAACTCATCTCTTTCGGTTAGCTGGGCTGGCCTGACCCCATGCTGGTTTTAAAGTTTTTGTTATTGATTTTAATTTAATTTGGGCCAAATTTATTTAAATCATTTTAACTATTTTTAACTTTTGTATATTGTGTTTTTAGTTGGCTGTTCACCGCCCTGAGTCCAAAAGGAGAAGGGCGGTATAGAAATTAAATAAATAATAATAATAATAATTCACTTCTGGATAACCAACCTATAAAGCAAATCTAATGCTTCATATACCAAAAATATATGGGGCTGTATATGAAGACCACACATAAGTTACAACTGGTCTAAAATGGAACAGTACATACAGTGTTGGGTTGTTTCTGTTCATATTATACCCCTTTATGTGAGCTGCACTGGCTCCCAGTTTTCTTCTGGGTGCAATTTAAGCTGCTGATTATATGTTTAAAGCCCTGCATGGCCTGGGACCAGGTTATTTGCAGGGTCGCCTCTTCCTGAATACATCTGTCCATCTCCTCACAGGAGATACAGTAGAGTGGACATGTTCCAGATCCCTTTCCTTAAACATTTATATCTTGTGGTTCCTCAAAAGTATGCTTGTTCTGTTACAGCTTCTGCCCTATGGAACACCCTTCTCCCTGAGACCTGATAAACTCCTACCCTTTTAACATTTTGGAGATCATGTAAAAGATGGCTCTTCCCTTAAGTGTTGGGGTAAGGCAGGGTCAGGGTAAGACAAGAATGTGGGTACATCAATCAAATTTGGCTGTGGCACCAGACATTTCTGTTTTTGTCAGGCCCAGACCCAAAGATGACACAGTGAGATCCAACAGAATCCAATCCTTTATTTCATTGTGGACAGAATCTTGCCAAACCAAAGCTATAACCATCTAACCTCTTAGATATATGCTAAGGTGTGGCGACTATGAACCTCCTCCCCCATTTAGCTCAGGACAGCAACTGCCTTAATCTAGGCCTCTCTCTGGGAAAGCTCTGACAGCACACACACACACACACACACACACACACACACACACACACACCTTCTCCAGGTTCACATTCCATCACTATTTTTAGTTTTATGGCTGTTGGTTTTATACTATTTTATATTGTTTTATTGATTTAACCACCGGAGTTGTTTTAAGATGGCCAGCTACATAAATGAAATAAATAAACAAATAAACAAAACAGAATAGTCACTAGTTCGCAGCATACACATCTCATTCAGATATGATTGGGAGAAAATGCCAGGTATGAGAAAGAATTCAAAGCAACTACCTTCATTTGCAAAACAACAATAAACTAAAGATCTGAACAGACCACAAATAAAATGAGACTTGCATCTGAATTCACATATCATATCAAGCTATACAATAATTGTGCAATTAATTGTTTAGTGTAATTCAGTGCCCCAGCTATTTGATTTCTACACTATGCTTTCTACACTTGTATGAGAACAAGTTAGCTTAGATTTTTCAACAATATTTTTCAACAAACGAACACTATATGAGTTAGGGACAAAGCATTAGAAAGTAGGCTAGAAAGACCTGGGTTGGAATTTTTATAAAGTCATAAAGTCCACTGGGTAACTCTCAGGAAATATTTGGATTATTGTGATGATGAAATAATTCCATGTACCTTTTTGTAAACTTCTACGGGAAAGGATACAGCACAAATGTTCCATCTAGATAATAAAAAGAATTCAATACAACATGTATACAATTTAGAAGACAGGAAGAATTAACAAGATAGCGGCCCTTTGAAGAATGATTAAAGAATTTATGCTAAAGAATGCATTGGAACAGAGATGTCAGAAATGTGACACCATAGATCAAAGAGACAGCATTAGACACTTCAACAGGATATGTCATTGTATCTAGACCACTCATAGAGAAAGGTCAAAGACAACTGATAGAAACAGCGAATTCTAACTTAATGAAAAGCAGTCATATTTACTTATTCAGTTGATTATAGTATTTATTTGCCACAACTATCCCTATATGCAAATAATCTTTATCTGCCATAATAATTCCCATAGTTGAGTATACGTTATTATGGGTGGCACCAATGTCATACAGTTTCTTTCGCAGCTAAGGTAGCCTTGTTATGTATAGGCATGGGTACCTGGCAGGGAAACCTCCCACAAGTAGAGACTCATTCTCCAGTATGAGAATTTAAGTTCCCATGGAAACCTATAAATATTGGCCTAGCTCACTCATAATGCTAAAGATTGATGTGGTTTGTTGATAGATTAACCAAAATATTTTAATATGTGCACATAATCCAGGATTTGTTTTAATCACAGTTTATCAAGCAAGGAAAAAACCAGACAGAGTCAGGATTAGGATTTATTCATCATATTAAGCTATAATCAATTGTATTTGGATTTTGGTTTACCACATTTGAGCAGTTTTTTCAGAACAGCAAACTATTCACTGATTGTTTGCCCAGTTTGTGCTTTGTTTCTTTTATTTTGTCAGTAGCCCCCAAGATTGGCAATTCAAAAACCAATCAGGAATAACCTTGATGGTTTCTTGATTAAGGTATTGTTTTCTGCCTGATTGTTTGTCAGGCACTGATCCTGGTTTATCTGAATGTGGGCTGCTGGAGGGGATGGGTTGTGGTCTTTTTGTTTCCTTCTTTTTTTTAAAAAAATCTCTTTTGAATTTGTTCTGGATTTGGATTTAATTTGGATTTGACTTGGTAAAAGATGCTAATTTAAAAGAAGCAAACCATGCCCCCACCAAAATTGGCAAGGCAAGCTACAGTACTGCATATAAACAGACAGCATGTTCCACACTCACCTCCATTGATGATGTTGCCTATTGGGTAATGAAATGTCTAAAAGCAAGCAACCAAGTTCAGAGAGAACCAAGGGCTCCACTTTCTGTCGTGTTGTGGAGAATGTCAAGATTCCATATCCCCAAATTTCAGAGAAACTCTTGCTGATCTTATAATGATGATGATGATGATGATGATGATGATAATAGTAGTAGTAGTAGTAATAGTAATAAGCCTATATCAGAGAAGCACTTTTTTGCCCTTCTACATGTTGCTCTTTCACATATGGCTACTTGAGGTATATATAATTTCACACATTCATTTTTAAAATGTAGGTGCAGGACTAATAAATGTGCTCTAACTTATATACTGTGTACCATGCATATACAAACATTTCAGATATCATTGTTTCTCCCTCATTCTTTTTCATTCATTCTTCATCAATGTTTATCAGCGATTCATTATTTTTATCACCAATATAAGATATGAGGCAAAACATATTATGAATGAAAATGAATGGCACAATTGACTGAAGTACGTAAGGGATTCTGATACACACACACACACATTCCCTTCTCCCCTCTGTGGGTGACATGTGTCTTCTTCATTCTTGGGTTAATTGTCAGAGGCAGGGAGTTTGAGGATTCTGCACAGTATCAGCTGTTCCTTGCACTGCTCTCTTCTGGACAGAAGGCTCTGATGCTGTTCCTGAGTCTGCTGGAACCACTCTTCCAGTTTAGGAGTCATAGCCTCAAATGGTCCCACAACCAATCAAACTGGGACCACTTTTATATTCCACATTGTCTCTAGTTCCTCTTTCAGGCCCTGGTACTTCTCCAGCTTCTCATATTCCTTCTACCGGTACCTAATGTTGCTGTCACTTGGCACCACTACATCTATCACCACTGCTGTCTTTCTGTCCTTGTCTACTATCACAATATCTGGTTCACTGGCCAATACCTACCTACCTTTCTTTCTTTCTTTCTTTCTTTCCTTCCTTCCTTCCTTCCTTCCTTCCTTCTTTCCTTCCTCCCTCCCTTCCTTATTTACTTACTTACTTACTTACTTACTTACTTACCTGTATTTATTGGCATGATACCATGCATATATATGAGTTTGGTGTAATGGTTAAGGCATCAGGTTAGAATTGTGACTTGTAGTCCCACCTTAGGTACAAAGCCAGCTAGATGAACTTGGGGCAATCACTTTCTCTCAGACGTAGGCAACACAGAATACAGAGTAACAGAGTTGGAAGAGACTTTGGAGATCTTCTAGTTTAACCCCCTGCTCAAGCAGGAGATCCTATATCATTTCAGACAAATGGCTGTCCAATCTCTTCTTAAAAATTTCCAGTGATGGCAAACCACTTCTGAAAAGCCTTGTTAAGAAAACTTCAGTCAATAGAGATTCTCAGTCATCCAGGTCATGGTTGTCCCAAAGGTTCTTTTTCAGGAGGTAACTGGACTGTCTTGTTTTTTTCTTCGAAGATGTTTTGCTTCTCATCCAAGAAGTTGCTTCAGCTCTGACAGAATAGTGGAGAATAGAAGGATTTATATTCCTTGCAGACAGCTGGTAATCTGCATCCTTTTAGAGGGTCTTTGAAGCACTTGGAGGTGTATCTGTGTCCTCAGGGTCACCTGAGTAGTGCTCCTGGTTCCTGTAGTCTGCAATTTTTCTCTGGAAATCCATTCCTACTGCCACACCATTCAAAGGGTGTTCATCCCAAATTGTATAGCTAAAAGTCTGTAGTCATCTACATCTCAGTCATCCAAGTCATGGTTGTCCCAAAGGTGTTTTTTCAGGAGGCAACTGGACTTTGTTTTTTCTTTTGAAAATGTTTTGAGGATTACCAGCCGTCAGATTACCAGCTGTCTGCAAGGAATATAAATCCTTCCATTCCCCACTATTCTGTCAGAGTTGACGCTTCTTGGATGAGAAGTGAAACATCTTCAAAAGAAAAAACAAGAAAGTAATGGTTAAGGCACCAGGCTAGAAAATCATGAGTTCTAGTCCAACCTTAGGCACAGCTGGGTGATTTTGGACAATCCATTTTCTCTGAGCTCAAGGAAGAAGGCAATGGCAAATCACTTCCAAAAGTCTTGCCAAGGATACTGCGGACACTAAGCAGTTGCTAGGAGTTAAGACTCATTTAAAGGCATTCACGCACTCACACACACATGCATACAAGAAAAAACTTTGAAAAAGTTTTCCTTTCTCCGCCCTTGTTGGTAGGATTCATCTCCCCTTCTCTGAACCCCTTAATATTGAAGCAAGTATGGGACTGTCCAGGAATTAGCACTTTCATAGGTAGCAGTACAACTTTGTTGAAAAGACAGCAGAGTCTCTTGTATGTTCTTTGGAGTGCCGAGTCTACTGGTAGCCTGTAGATAATGTGCTACTCTACACTAGAATAGTGTACAGAGTCCTCAGATTATGACAGCAATTGGGGCCAAGAATTCCATTGTTAAGTGTAGTAGTCATAACGTATAACATACGTCCACATTGCTAAGTCCCAGTCGCTATTGTAAAATTAGGACTACCTTGGTCATTAAGTAAGGACCTTACATGATCACAACTTCTGACTTCCTGCCAGCTTCCCCATTGATTTGTTTGTGGGAAGTTGATAGGGAACATTGAAAACAGGGACACTATAACAGCCAAAACAGTGAGGATTCATCATAAGTCAGCTCCATTTGGAGCCATTGTAACTTTGAATGGTCACTGAATAAAAAAAATTATTGTTACCTAAGGACTACTTGTAAGTGGGATATACCGTAATTAACACAAGTATTCCCATGGTCAAAGCTTTATGAATGCATGCTACAGGAGAACAAATCTCATGTTTTCTAGTTCAGGTAACAGAGTTTGGCATAAGATCTCCAAGACACTAATCAAGGTCAGGTATATGTTATACTAGACCACTCTCACGTTCCTCAATGGGTAAACAAGAACTCCAGAGAATACAGTAACACTAGTAGGGGCAAAACAAATAATCTAGTTCTGATACATTTGCTCAGTTTTCCACTGCATGCCCTCACAATTGAGAAGTTTACTTAGATTCAACCATTCACTTTCCCAGGGCTATGTATGTGACTCAGTGACTCTTCTGCATGATATGAAACATAAACATAAACCAAATGCAGATGGATTTTCCTTTGTTCAGAGGTAGGTGAGATATTGTACACAGCCTTTCCCTTCACAAAATCCAGCAGCAGAGGGGAATTACAAAAGAAATCTAATGAAGAGCCTTTCCACTAATTATGCAACCGTAGTTGAACGGTTGTAATTGAATATGTAATTCCTGAAAATGCTGATCGGCTTTCACAGTGGTGCCAAACAACATGGAATTACAGATACTTCTATGAAAGTCCAGAATGACAAGTGAGACTGTAAAATCCAGCTGGTTGAAGTAACATCAGAAAATCATGGTTCCGAGGAATTTTAAACTAGAAAAAACAACACAACAACAGAAGAACAGTAGAACAAGAGCAGTCTTGTTGACTAACTAAGCAATGGATGGAAATGTTCAAATCTCACCTCCGTCATGAACCTACAAAGAAAGACACACCTTCTCTACCATCACCTGTACCCATATAGGGAATCATTATCATCTGCCCCATTGAAAAAACCCATGGCAATCCATGTGCTCAATGCAGAGATGCTAAGAATAATTGTTACCAAATGGTAAAAACTTAGTTGCACATTGGTGAAGAATTAATTGATCCCTTCTATCATTTCAACTAAAGAATCAGTTTATCAGTCAGTTAAATGTCAATAGAACTATTCATAGAGTATTCCAAATTTTTAAAAAATGTTTATTTATTTATTCTATTATCTGCTATTCAGCACCACATCAGTCTGTATGGTTTCTCTAGCTAAGGTTAGACAAAAATAAGTCCTGCTGATCTAAGGCCAAGAAAACCTGAAAAATTGCACCTTGCTCAAAAATACTCAACTTAATGACATTGATGGAGGACAGAGTAATTATCTCTTTCCATGTCGAGCTGGAAGAGATTACTAGGCTATTAGGTGAGGAGTAGTAACAGCACTAATAGATGCTTGAACCCACTAAATTCTTTTCTTCCTCCCTACTCTACTAGTCAAGGTAGCATGGGGGACAGCTAGGAAGAATGGAGCATAAGCTACTGTTTGGAGGAAAGATTCATTATTGACACTCTGGAAAGATATTATTAATATTTGGTTTCATTAACTGCACAAGCCTAAACATGTGTTCTTAATAGGCCCACTGAATTCAGCTAAACATATTTCTAACAGAAAGTGAGTACAAGAATGCAATCTAAATATTACAGCCTTCTAAAAGCATGCATTAGATCACAAGCTGAATGAAGGTCAGTTTGGTAATATATGCAGTTTGGCTACAATCCCAGTGAGATGTGCATACAGGTCCTTCAATTGTAGGAATCCAAGCCAAATTCTAGCTTTTCCATTTAACATTTAGCCCAGTAGTTCCTTAGGTCACTGGAGGAAGTTCCATAGCTGGGGATAATGTAGAAGTCAGTAATGTGAAAAGCAAACTTCAGGGCAGCCCAGGTGATTAGTGGTCATATTTGTACAACATGCCAAACCATGGTTAATTAAAACACAGTTTATTCAGCCCCATTCCCTAGGTACTTTTAGTTTACTGAACCCTCACAGGATGGAGGTCACACAACATGCTAAGTTAAAAAATGGTTAGCCAGTTGGTGATTAAAGGTATTAGGCAAATTCAATGAATCAGTTGGAAACTCCAAAGGCCACTGATTTCCTGATGTTCTTCGGTAAGACATGTTTCAACCTCCCGGTAATATTTCTGTGAAAAAAAGCACATTATTGGGACCGGTGAGGGAGCAGGCAAGTGCACAGCTCATTCCAATGGGGCTGGCATAGGAGAACTTCGGGGAAAGGAAAGGAAGAACTGCCGAGCCCGCTCGCCGGTCCCGACTCGGCCATCCGAGTTGCCTGCAGCCTACAAGTGAAGGCTCCCGCAATGTCCGTTCCCTGTCTGCAGACCGGAGTCACAGAATGGCACCTGCCAGATAGGGTGGCGGAGGAGGAAAGAACCCGAGGACCACCCCAAAGACTGTGGAGGTAGGGACAGCTCTCCCCACCCCTTCACGTTTGGGAAAGGGCGAACGATCCCGCAAATCGACGCCCCCCACATTTGAACCCAACCCACAAATCCGAGCATCAGGATTCCTTTCAGCCGAAGGACAGAAAAGGGGATGCCAGAGAGCGCGGCACTTCACGAGGGAAGCCCCTAGGCAGGACACCCGATCACCGAACCCACAGGCAGGTATGGCCGCAGCAGAGCACCTCCACGCCGCCCGGGCGGCTGGTTGCTTCCTCCCCCACGCCGCGTCGCGGCTCCCTTCGCAGCTGCCGGAGTCCCTTCTTCAGCCCCCTCCCCGCTCCGCGACCCCGCAGGTTCACTCCCCCCTTCTTCTCACTCACCGGCTGCGGCGTCTGAGCGGCCAGCCCGCTGGCCTGCCCGGGCGCACGAGAGCAGCAGGAGCCCCAGCAGCGAGGCCAGGAGGCACAGCTGCCCCGCGCGCAGCCCCTTCTTGCGCCGCCAAGCTTGGCCCCTCTTCGGCGGCAGCATCTCAACGGACGGCGCGGTGCAGAGCGCCACGAAGGATGCCGGCGGCAGCTCCCGGAGCGAGGCAAGAAGCGCCCGGGCAGCCCTCTCGGCCGTCAGGAGCGAGCCGAGCCGAGCCGAGCCGAACCTCCTTCGCCGCTCACGCCGAGCCGCTTCCGAGTGCTGTTGCCCGGAGGGCGCGCGGCTGCTCGGCGAGGGCGAGGCGCTGCGCCATAGGCAGGGCTCCCCGGCTGGCGGCTGCTACGCTTAGCGCTCTAGCCGGCCTGGCAGCGGCGGAGATCCGTCGATCGGGGGCCCCCTCTCGCCGATCGACTCCGCCCCCTCCTCGAGGCCGGGGGCGGGGTCGTTTTCGGGGCCGTCCCGCCTGCTGTCGCCGCCTCTTCCAGCGAATCCCGTTCTTGGGGGAACCGGTGGACCGGCTGGGGAGCCCACGCCCCGTTGCCGCCGCCAGAGCCCGCTTCAATCCCCCTAATGGTCCAGTCTGGAAAGCTTCGCGTGGCAAGCGACTCCGGTCTCTACGCAAAGCCCAGTGGGGACCAAAGGAGGTTTGGGCAAATTCTCCACGGCTCCAGCCCGTAAATAGGGCGCGGTTTCATTTGTCTCCGGGTTTCGCTTCAACGTCTGCTGAAGGTAGCAAAAAGTAACCCTGAGCATGTACAGAGTACTTGACCCCGATCATTGAAGGATGGCACTTGTTAGGTGGCTTGGGTTTTTTTACCAACATCTGTTGAGAGGGGTAGTTGAATATGTGAATTCAACTGACATGGAAGGAAATAATCCGACCGAGAAAAAAAAAAGCTGAATTAAGACGTGAATGGTGGTAAGGATGATGGCATCCTGTCTGCAGTGTTAGGTCATAGTTCATTTCTACATAAGAGTCATCAGACAATCATCTCAAATCATCTTGCCTGAACCAACTCTAAGGTAGGATGCCTTGTCCCTAAACAATTGTGATAAACGTGGCTTCCAAAGAAGGAAGAATTCTGCTCCTACCTTTCCCCTATTTTAGAAAGGATTGTGGTTTACTTTTGCATATCAACCCCAATAATTCTATCCCTCCTCCCAGGTCTTTTTTCTTTTCTTTTTTCTTTTCTTTTTAAGCAATTTAGTCACCTAATTGTAGTAAAGATTCCTGGGATTATTTGACAACTCTACCTTGGCCTGATAAAGTTCTTGCTTTAATATGTATTTGTGATTAAAAAGTGAGGATGTTGTTTTCATTTTATTGCCTCATTCAGCTTGCATAAGCAACACAAGCAGTGAGGTGAGATCACCAGCAGCATGTGAAATCCAAGAGGAGTGCCTGGGAATCCTTTGCTGTGTCACAGAGAATACCAGAAGCACCACTTCTAGAATGCACACAGATCTTATTCCCTGACATTATTTTTGTGCCGCTGTAAGGGAAGGTGAGGCTGGAGGGTGTGAGATAGGGGCTTTCTATCTCTATGTTTGTCTGCCCAAATGGCTTGATCTGATCCCTCTGCAGTGAAAGATGACCAGAAATCCCTTGGGAATATAACAGACATTTATGGTTGAATGGCACAGATAGTGACACAAAGATGACTACTAGCTATAAAACTGAAATTTGTTTCGTTTGAAATAATTGGCAACAACAGAATTATCTTTCCCCTGACAAAGTTGGTAGCAACTGACCAGAAAGGAGTAGGGGGAGAGATTTCTATTGCCCAAAAAAATTGAGGTAAAGCAGTAAATTGCTGTAATTATTTACAAACATACAAAAGCTTTAAGATTATTCCTTCAAGTTTTTCTAAATATTTAAAAGCACATTTCTTCTCAGAGGCTCTCCATAATGAAAATACATCATTATAAACCAGGCTTTGCCCACATATGGTTAAAACATGTCTTCAGAATTTTCAGGATTACACTTAACATTAATAAATGACATGGAATCACTATTGAGAGCCAACTATCTGACATTAAAATAATCATTCAAAGATAATTGGTGGAATAATCTTTCCCTGGGTGGAACAGAGACCAGATCCATGCAGATAGAATAATTGCCAGAATACATAGGTTCTCAGCCTGAGAAAATGAAAGTTTTTTTAAAAAAGAAAATACAAAAGTGACAGAAAAATTACAAAAATACATTCAGGGTGACTGGAAATGCTGCCAGTGACCTTCCATCAGACACTTTTTGCTATTGCATAAATAGCTCCGGAAAAGAACCAATGGACTCTCAAAGAGAGACACCTCTGCCTGTACCTTTGCATCACAAAGACACGTCAATAAAAAGTTTTTTAGTTCCCCTTTTTCAGTATTCAAGCCTGCAGTAATCCTGCTGTGTCAGTGCCAGGCATCCCTAATCATAGGCTTTTAAGTAATGGTATTTCAAATTGGAAACATTGCAATTTTAGTTCTCAGCAGCCATTCCAATCTTGCCAGAAGTGCTCCAGGGTTGTACCAACAACTGTCTGGGCAAGTAAGGTCAAAGTGCCCTATTTTCAAATCAGAAATGTTTTCTGCGTTCTACTTTTAAGTTCCCTTCTGCATTGAAAATTCCTGATACAGGTACTCCTCAACTTACAACCACAATTGAGACCAGAATTTTTGTTGCAAAGCAAGGCAGTTAAATGAGTTGCACCCAATGATTGTTAAGAGAATAACTGCAGTTGTTAAGTGAATCATGCAGTCGTTAAACAAATCTGGCTTTCCACCATTGATTTTGCTTGTCAGAAACCCTTTGGAAAGGTGGCAAACGGTGATCACATGAGCCAGGGATGCTGCAACTGTCATAAATACATGCTGGTTGCCATGCACACAATTTTGACCACATGACCGCTGCAACAGTTGTAAGTGTGAAGACTGGTTGTAATTAATTTTTAGTGATGATGTAACTTCACACAGTCATTAAACAAATACTTGTAAGTCGAGGACTACCTGTAGGTGATTAAATCTGCCAACATAAAGATTTTCCTGTACCTTTAAATGGTTGTACACTACCAATGACTACAGTATCCTTAAGGATAAATTACCTAAGTTAGTTATTAGACAGACTGCATGCCTCCTTGGATAGGTGATTTTAAAAGCTGATGCAGTATGACAATTGTTCCATAGTATGGCAATTGTACTGTAAAGTTGCACAGGACTCTTTTTTTATCATTTCTGATGTTTAACATTTTCAATGAAGCTATTTCAAGAGAAATCCAAGATATGAAATTAAAATGAGACTGGCAGCCATCTGTCTTCTCCTTTTCCTCAAACTCTTGTGAGGCAGAAGATGTTCTGATCAGTGGCTGAGTGCAGCAATGAACTAGCTGAAGCTCCATAAGTCTAAAATACTATTGGTATATAGTTCATCTGCCCAGCTGTGTGCACTAAAGCTGCTCTGAAAGCTTTTTTACTAGGCATGTGCTTTTGATTCTCAGAAAAGCTCAAATCTACTATGGATTAATGCAATTCAGAACAGATATTTATTAAGATGATTGAAAGATCTTACTTATTTCTGACCCTGTTCAAGATCTTCCATGAAGCATACAGTAAGTCTTTTGATGCTGCCCTGGAAATCTGTCATGCTACAATTTGCTACCATGGCTGCCACATCAAAAATTAAATAAAAAAGCAGGGAGGGAGAATTGAAAAAGCAACTGATGGTTGTTTATGAAAAACATAATCCTTGATTGAGGATGGGTAGGAAAGAATATGGGATTTTGTGATTCTGTGATTAATAAGCTTGTCTGCAACTGAGAATGCCTTTGTTATCAGACCACTATTGGTCACTCCTTTCCAAACTTTTGGGACAAGACTTTTTAGCACTGAATGGAAATCTAAGTGGCTGGCAAACTACACTGAGGGGGGTAAAGAGCAGGATATTTCTATAACATTGTTCTCAAAAAGAGCTTTGAGGCGGTTGCAGAACTGACCTCAACAAGCACTTGCTAATAGGAGGAGATGAAGAGCAAAACTGTATTCGTCCTCATGCTGAATCCGACCTGGGAGTGCAGTCTTGCTTGGGAGGCCCCAGAGTTGTTATACTGTAATCAGAAAAGTGGCAGAGAGAAGATCAAGATATATTTTAAAGAAAGTAACAACAATTTCTCTCTCCTTACACAAACAGACAGCTTATTCTCACTCTCGCTAGATATTTAGAGCCATCATCGATCATCTTGTGGGAATGCTTTCCATAAATTTAAGCTTTCTCTGAACTAAGGTGGCTGTCATGAAGAGGAGATGAAAACAGCTGTGGCTGCATTGTAGTCACTGGATCTTGACCACTTTCTTGGTTACTCCCAAAGGGTTTATTAGCATTATTGTTGTTCTGTAAGAATTCTCCCAGCAACAATAGAATTCTGTTTTCTTGAATTAAATCCAGAGCTGGAAACAAGTTGGAGCGGTTTATTTCCCAACTAAATGGGGGCAGGAAGGATTGGGGTTGGAGCTCAAATCTGGCCAATAACTCAGCACAGCCTAGTTTATATTTTAAGTTTAATGTGGGACTATCTTTGCAAATTTGAAAAAGAAAAGTTAAACTTATTTCAGATTCAGCAAATCTGAAATAAGTTATCAAGATATCAATAGAACTTTGGGTACTCGATTCCTTTAGAAAAATGGCAACAAATGTGGGGGGGAAATATTAAAATGACCACGGCAATGATCTTTCAAGGAAAATGCATACAAAATGTTGTATAGGTGGCACCTCCTGCCAGCAAGAATTGCAAAAATGTTTCCAGGTGCATCAGAGCTATGTTGGAAATGTGGGAAAACTAGAGGTACATATTTCCATCAATGGTGGACTTGTATAATGGCAAAGAGGTATTGGAGAAGGTTTAGGAATTGGATTAAGGAAATTACTAATGTGGACCTCCAATGGAAACCTGAGATATATTTACTAGGTATTCGCCCAGAGGGTTGAGCAAGAAAAAATGGTATCTCACTCTACATATTTTAGTCACAGCTAGAATAGTGTTCGCCCAACAGTGGAAAGAAAAAGAGATACCGGCTAGTCCCCAAATTATAAATAAAGTATTAGAGTGCGCTGAAGTGGACAGAATGACATATAGGTTGAAAGAAAAAGAGGATTCTGAATTTTTTCAAAGCTGGGACAGTTGGTATCAGTGGTTGAATAAAAGGATTGAGATGAAGTGAGGGCCTAAGTCAATATAAGGAGAGATATATTTATTTAGTTTGAAAGATAATTGTATGAAAATCATATTTGGGGATTATTTACTTTATTCTGTGTTGTGGGCATAATTATTTATTAATGAGGGCAGGAATATTACCTGCCGGGATAGACATGTTTGTATGTTTAGTGTTATGAATGGGGGAGGGAGGGAGGGGAATGTATGGTTTTCGTTTTTATGTATAATCAATGTTTTTGTCTCAGGTTGATTTTAATTTGGAAAACTTAATAAAATTGATTTTTAAAAAAAGATATCAATAGAACTGACTTAACTTATGATATTATATTTATGTTCTTCTACTTCACTGGCTGTTTCTGGCACAAATTCATACGAGGGAGATAAATAATTAAGAAATAGGAAATATAAATAAATAATAAAATAATGTCATTAACCTATAAAACTGTCGGAATCTACAGATCACTTTATCTCACTGATTAACAAGCTGTGTCTGAAAACTATCAGAGGCAAGAAAGCTCTTGAAAAAAAATAAAATCTATTCAAATGAGATCCCCAACTAAAACATGCTCTTTGACAAAATAAATGCAAGTAGTCAGTAAATGATTAAAAAAACAAAAACAAAAAAAAATTGAGTAGCAGATGGCAAAGATTGGAAAGAAAAAAAGATAACTATACTCAAAGCAGTAAACAAACCCCCAAAATTGCAAAATTATTATGGGTAGGCTAAAGGAGATTAGGGAAATTGCAGAGAAATTGAATGTACTCTTTACTTCTACTGAGGACATAGAAGAGATGCTGTATTTAGGAAATCAGGTGAATTACAGTAGAGGAAGGCAATGCTTGGATGTAAGTTCAATTGACAAGTTAAAAATAAACTAATGTCTAGATTCAGATAATCTTCACTGTCAGATTCCTAAATAACTCAAATATGAAATTGTTGGTTTTCTGAAAAAATACTCAATTTGTCTGCAAAACTGGCATCTTTTCCTGAAGACTAGAAAATGCCCAATGCACCTCCTTAAAAATGAATTGGGAGAGGGATATAGAAGAGTATAGGCCAATTAATTAAAATGGCTGAAAGTGTTATTAAAGGTTAAATAACAAAAGAAATAGAAAAGTTTAGCTCAGCAAGGCTCTTTGTTCTTCTAATGTTTCAAATTTTTAATTCCCCGTAGAAAGTATAGTAGGTTACAGGTGTTCCTCAACTTACAACCACAATTGAGCCCAAAATTTCTGTCATTAAATGAATGATTTTTGCCCCATTTTATTATCTTTCTTGCCAAAGTTGTTAAGTGAATCACTGCAGGGGTTAAATTAGTAACACAGTTAAGTGAATCTGGCTTCCCCACTGACTTTGCTTGACAGAAGGTCGCAAAAGGGGATTACATGACTCTGGGACACTGCAACCATAACAAAATATGACTCAGTTGCCAAGAATCTGAATTTTGATCACATGGGGATGCCAAAGTACTTGTAAGTGTGAAAACTGGTCATAAGTCACTTTTTTCAGGGCTGTTGTAACTTAGAATGGTCACTAAATGAATTGTTGTAAGTTGAGGACTACATGTTCTGGGCAAACCTAAATACAGTTAATAGCTTTGACAGATCTTTAACCTATTGACCCACCTGCCCTCATTGTCAACCCAGGTGATTAGCTCCTGCCTCTGCTGTGCCTGAAGCTAATCATCCTCTTCACCCTCCTATCTCCAAGTACATTGACCATTCTCTTCCCAGCCAGACAAGGACAAAAATGTCATGGCTTTTACTGAAAGCATCTAGGAAAGAGGGTAGCCTGGAAAAGAAAGCAACATATAGACGTTCTATCCAATCCTGGTCATAGGAGTCCTATGCTTGGTTGATGATTCAACAGATAGCAGAGTAGTTGGGACTGTATAGGAAAACCTTCATCTGCTCCCTTTTACAGTACATACAAGACATTCTTGCTAGGAACAAATATAAGTTGTTGGTAATTTCTCTTAGGATCAGGGACAATTCCACCCCCAGCCTTCTATGTTGAAATCAACATTTCAAAATTAACTTTCCTTCCCTGTGTAGTGTGGTGCTAATAAAAGCTTACCAAGATAGGGTCAGGGGATGTAAAGTTATGTGGGAATGACCGGGGAGACAGGAGGAGGAGCTGCAGCCTAGACAATGATCTGATTAGCAAACTTTGAGTCTGAAGTAAAGGCTAACGCATCTCAGAAGGGACCCTCCTTAGTTTTCAGGAGAGTAAAAGTGAGGAGGGGCACTTTCAGATTTTGCAAGGTTCTGTTAATATAACCTTACAAAAAACATAGAGCAATAGAGCCATTACTCCCGGTTGTGCTTTTTGTCTGGATTACATCACAAGGCTAACAAGGGTAACATTTTCCTCATCCTTTTTTTGCTTTATAATCAAGATCATAATGACAATACCTAACTTGTCTCAATTTACACTTGTCTAATTGACAGCTGCTGTGGGGCTTTTGCTTTTCTGTGACATGTTTTCGTTAGCTTGTAACTCAGAGCCTTGAAGACAACCTGCTCTGCCTATGGTGATTCCTCATCTTTGCCATCTCATCAGCCCAAGGTTTATAAGGGAGTAAGAATAGCCTCTCCTAACTCGTTAGAAGGAAAACATGGACTGTAAGCATATATTCCACCTTTTTTCCTAACACCTCTTGGAGTTTGAAAAGATTATAGAATTTTTCTGATATATTGTTCCTAGTTGTATTTTCTCAGATTTCATCAACATATCAGGATATACATTTACGTCAAATATTAAATGTTTAATTATTAAAGAGAAAGGAAGTATGGATATTATGTTATCCATATTCTTGTACCATTGATTCTGCCCATGTTTTAATTCTATTTTATTTTGATTGTGGAAAGTGGACCCCTTATCATTCATTGAGGATGTGTCCTCACAACAAAGCAAACATCTAGTTGTCAGTCCATTCCTGACGTAGGTTGATGCAGGTCCCAGATGATCTGCATGAAAGTAAGTCAGGAAAATTTGGAAGAAGTGAGCCAGCAGCCATGCAGACAATCTGGGCACCATGAAAAAGGAAGCTTAGTGAACTGCTGGACTTCAATAAGCTCCTTGCAGGATTGGATTGCCTACCTCCCATCTTTTTCAAGGGTCTCTGTGGCGCCCAGGGAGACAAAACATTCCTTGCATAGTTTTTCTTTTTGTTATTTTGTTTATGAGTGTATGAGCGGAGAGAGGGCTGTATGATTTGGCTACTGGGAATATCAACCTCACAGAAGATGAAATGCAGGATTTCAAGACTGAAACTCACAGCTGGAGATCTTGCCTGGTAAAATAGATGGTGGGGTACAGGGGAGAAGAAGGAGAAAGCCAGATACCAGTTCTAATTGCTGCACCCTGGGCCATCGCACACCCCTCAAAAGGTAAAAATATGCTTCTCCATTTTTTTCCTCTTCTATGCTTACCTTTTCAACATCCTTTTAAGAACCAAATCTATCCATTCTGTAGGACTTTTTCGTCACATGTATCTGATTGTTTGATCCTCTCTCCTTTGCTCTTATTCTTTATTTCTTCAGTTCCAAATCCTTTCCTCTACTTTATATCTTCCAGTGTTTTCTTAAAATTGTTCCTCACCTGCACAGCATCTTATCAGCTGGTTTGTCTCTTCTCTTCTTTCTTAAAAAAGAGGCTAAAATTGCATAGGTCTCTCCCAAAGTTTACACTGTCAATTTTATGTTTACACTTTTAAAATCCTGCCCACGCAGAATGCAAGGGTATTACGTAGGACAGCAGTAAGTATTCAATCCTCAACCAGATCTCTTGGGTTCTAAAAAGAAAGGCAGCCCTCCTCCCCAAATGCACACATATTTTTCAATAGCAGAATAAGTACCCTTCTAAAGAGCTGAGTTCTGTACAGCTGGATCTTTCTTTCTTTTTTCTAGAGTCATTCCATGTAAAGATGGGAGGTGTAATACAATTCAAACAGAAAAAAGAAAAGAAAAGAAAAATGTTCTGTCCTTTAGCTCCCGTCCATTATTTGCTTATGGAAATGTGATAGAAAGTGAATGGTACAATACCAAAATAAGGATGTGATCGAGATGAATGAAAAGCAAATACCTTTCAAAAAGAAATTTGGCTCAAGAATTTTCTCGGGCAACCTGTGTCTCCACAGATACTGCTCTCCACAGGATCCCTTTATCAAAACATTTGGGTCATGTGTTACTTTCACAGAAACCATGGCAACAGCACCATGTAAGCCAGTTCTTTTTCATTTCTGTGATTACATTTGTGGGGTGCTATCTAGCAGCATTTTCCAGATAATTTGCAGCATTTTCAAATATACTCTGGGCTGAAGGTAAAGGAAATCTTGGAAGCATATTGAGGCACATTTTATTTAACTTTTTAAAGATAAAGTGGCATTTCTTGGCCCCCTAGCTCTGCAATTCAGCAAGCTCAGCATTTTCTACTCTTGTTTTATAGGATGCATGTTGCTGAAGACATGGACAGGTGATTTGGTGAAATTTGGCTAACTGAATGTTTGTTTGATCTTTGTCCTCTTGACTTTATAAATGTAGCTGAAATGAACTTCTCTGCTAACTAAAATAGATTTCTCTGGTTACTCCAGGGAGTAATAAATGCCTTTATATGAGAGAAAGCTGTCTGAATAATTCCAAGAGAGGAAATTGAGACCACTCCCAAGCAGATTTTTCTTTGATACCCAAGTTTTGGCTTGTCACAAACATCATAGATTATTCACTTAGATCTTACTGATGGTGAAGATTATAAAGCAGCTCAAGTCCTTATAAAATAGAATGCCTAGACATTATTATATATATATAAATAAATAAATAAAATAAAAATTCAAATTATCAGGAAATTGAGAAATTAGGATTAGGAAAAATCCTGTAAACTATTCTGAATCTATGTAGCACAACAAGACATAACATAAATAAATGAAATTGCCAGGCAACTTCAGATTTCTTGGATGGGTTTCATTATTTCCATTTGGTTTCAGACCTCTCTAAAACCTCTTGATGAAATTTCATTAGATTAACTATTTTAATAAAAGAGTAGTATCCATGAAGTCCTGACAATTCTCTTAAATGTCTCAGCAACTTTATTTATTTATTTATTTTGTCAAACATGACTTTTCCTTTGTCAAGAATTCCTGTTCAAAGACCAGATTTTAGAAAATACTATTCTCAGGAATATGATATTGACACTAGGAATCTTGCAAGTTTGCAATTTATGCTTCTAGATTTTTGTGGATCCACATAAAATTGCTAGGCAAAGTAATCTGGGACTATGGGCAAAAGGCTTGTCACTTAGCACCTCAATGTGTGTTTATCTGTATTAGGCTGGAAAATAGGGCGGATATTTTTTGGTTTGATTTCTTGGGAGGTGAATAGAAGTGGAGGCATTTGTATAGATTTAGGACATTTGTTTCCACTCTTATTGTTGCATGACTAAACTGCCCCAAATCAACCATTTTACTATCAGATATTTGATCTGTGGTCTGAGAAATATTCTTCAAAATGGGAATTGGGGAACTGCAAGAAGCCTGAGATGAAGGATTGCTCTCTATTGATATATAACTTCCTTCCTCCTTCATAGGTGTCAAATGCAGAGCTAAATGTAGATTCAGTAATGAAAATAAATGTATTATTATATCCTACTTTGATTATTCCTGTATGCTTATAATTGTACATGTTGGTTTTGAAACATTGTGCATTTTAGAATGAGATCTCTATTTATCAAATGGGCAAATGAAAATTCATTAGGATGAAACAATTTCCTGCATTTAGCTGTATCACAATTGTTCAGTTGCAAAAGATTCATTTAGATTTACAGATCTTTCTTCCCTTCCTTTAGAGAAACCCAGTGATTCACCAACAAGCTTTAAATTACCAAAATAGGAACTATAGAATTATTTCAGTGTCCCTGACAAAATACTCTGTCAGACTAAGCGCATCAGACTAAGAGTCATCTATGCCAGTGCTCTCTTTAAAAATTAAATGTTCCTAGACCAGTGATGGCGAACCTTTTTGGCATTGCGTGCCAAAAGTCTAAGCGCACGTGTGCTGTCGCTCTCCTGCGTGCCAGAACCCATAATGCAATGTGCACCCCCATTTAGGCATGTGTGCATGACAACTCCCATGCTCCCTCTACACATGCGCCCACACTGTGCATGCATGCCCCCCCAATGCGCCCCCCCCACTTTTTCCAAGTGGGCCGGCATACCTCTTACCAGAGGACAACTACGTACCGGCCATTCCCTGGTGAGACAGCTGTTCCCCGCCTGGTGCATGGCGCTGCCAAGATGGCTTGGCTAATGATCAGGCAACTCCAAAGTTTCCTGCTAAACATGTTCGTTCTTCTTTCCCTGTTTAAAAGAACCGCACTTGTAGGGGGGAGAGATCTGGCTAAAGAGCTGTGCTTTAGCTGTGCTAAAGAGCTGCCTCCTGCCTTCCACGATCTCCAAAGTTCCTCTCCCCATGGAATCCTAGCATTTTCCTGCCTTCCACGATCTCCAAAGTTCCCCCCCCCCATGGAATCCTAGCGTTTTCCTGCCTTCCACGATCTCCAAAGTTCCTCTCCCCATGGAATCCTAGCGTTTTCCTGCCTTCCACGATCTCCAAAGTTCCTCCCCCATGGAATCCTAGCGATCTCCAAAGTTCCTCTCCCCATGGAATCCTAGCGTTTTCCTGCCTTCCATGATCTCCAAAGTTCCTCCCCTGACTAAGTGCCTCCTCAGATTTTTGCAGTTTCTCCCCCCATCGCGTGCTAGCTTTGTCCTGCTTTCCTGCCAGGGAGAGGCAGAACCTGCAGAGATCGGGGAAGGCCCTGCTTCTGTTCATCCGCGGCAGAGACCATAAGACCAGCTGGCCAATTGGAGGTGCGCGCATGTATGGTGGACCTGGGGTGGGCCGACGGCTGGCGTGCCGGCAGAAAGGGCTCTGCGTGCCATAGGTTCGCCATCACGGTCCTAGACAATGGGCCATGGAGTATTTTTTAATCTTTTAACCATTGTTCTTACACACTTTTATCAGGGTAAATAACATAAAGCAACAAGAGACAAACTCTGCCTAACAATTTTATTATCTAAACTTCAATCAAGGGACTTAAAATACAAAGGAGAGAAGGAAACAAAGACAACTAGTGCTATTTATTTATTTTATATTTATTTATATTAAATTTATAGACCGCCCTTCTCCCTGAGGACTCAGGGCGGTGTACAGCCGGAATTAAAAAACACATAATATAAACAATAAGAACAATTAAAAATAGAATAATAAATTTTGGCTCAAATTAAAAATACCAATCCCCATAACATTTAAAATTTAAATATAAAATACTGCTTAAGCCAGCCCGGCTTGTTTGAAGAGGTAAGTTTTCAGGGCACGACGGAAGGCACTGAGGTCTGGGATTTTCCTTATCTCGGGGGGTAACTGATTCCAGAGGGTAGGTGCCCCCACAGAGAAGGCTCTCCCCTGGGGGTCGCCAGCCTACATTGTTTGGCTGACGGCACCCCAAGGAGGCCCTCTCTGTGGGAGCGCACGGGTCGATGGGAGGTCGTCTGTGGCAGTAGACGGTCCCGTAGATAACTAGGTCCTATGCCATGGAGCACTTTAAAGTAATAACCAACACCTTGAAACGCACCCGGAAGACCACTGGGAGCCAGTGCAGCTCACGCAGGAGTGGTGTTACATGGGAGCGCCACGTTGCTCCCATCACTACCCGCGCGGCCGCATTCTGGACCAGTTGGAGCCTCCGGGTGCCCCTCAAGGGGAGCCCCATGTAGAGAGCATTACAGTAATCAAGGCGAGAGGTGACAAGGGCATGAGTGACTGTGCACAGGGAATCCCGATCAAGAAAGGGCCGCAACTGGCAAATCAGGCGAACCTGACAGAAAGTCCCTCTGGTGACAGCCGTCAGATGGTCCTCTAAGGACAGCTGCCTATCCAGGAGGACTCCCAGATTGCGAGCCCTTTCTGTGGGGGCCAAAGACTCGCCCCCAATAGTCAGCGATTGAGTCAACTGACTATATCGGGATGCCGGGAGCCACAGCCACTCAGTCTTGGAGGGGTTGAGCTTGAGCCTGTTCCTCCCCATCCAGGTCCGCACAGCCTCCAGGCACTGGGACATCACTTCAAGGGCATCGTTGGGGTGGTCTGGGGTGGAGATGTACAGCTGAGTGTCATCAGCGTACTAATGGTATCTCACCCCAAAACCACGGATGATCTCGCCCAGCGGCTTCACATAAATGTTGAACAGAAGGGGCGAGAGGACCGATCCCTGCGGCACTCCACAGATGAGAGGCCTCGAGGTCGACCTCTGCCCCCCTGTCAACACATACTGCGACCAGTCGGAGAGAAAGGAGGAAAACCACCACAACACGGTGCCTCCCACCCCCAACTCTTCCAACCGGTGCAGCATGATACCATGGTCGATGGTATCAAAAGCTGCTGAGAGATCTAACAGGACCAGAACAGAGGAGCAAACTCTGTCCCAAGCCCTCCAGAGATCATCAACCAACGCGACCAATGCCGTTTCCGTGCTGTACCCAGACCTGAAACCTGACTGGAACGGATCTAGATAGGATGTTTCCTCCAAGAATTGTGGGAACTGTCATGCGACCACACTCTCAACAACCTTCGCCATAAAGCGAAGGTTGGAGACAGGACGAAAGTTGGCTAATAATGCCGGGTCCAGGGACGGCTTCTTGAGGAGAGGCCTCACCACCACCTCTTTCAAGGCAGTGGGGAAGTGACCCTCACTCAACGAAGCATTAATAATGCCCTGGAGCCAGCCACGTGTAACCTCCCGGGAAGCCAGTACCAACCAGGAGGGACACGGGTCCAATGAACATGTGGCCGCACTAAGTCTCCCCAAAATCTTGTCCACATCATCAGGAGTCACAGAGTCAAACTCTTCCCAGGTGATACTCTCAAGACTAGTCCTCGCCACCCTGCCCTGATCTACCCAGTCGGAGTCCCAAGTCCTCCCGGATCTGCGCGATTTTGTCATATAGGTATTGTCCAAATTCTTCCGCCCTGCCTTCCAAGGGATCCTCCCACACTCCCGGATGGAGCAGGGAGCGGGTCACCCTAAACAGGGCGGCTGGACGATTTCCTGATGACACAATAGAGGCGGAAAAGTAGTCAGACTTTGCCGCCTTTATCACCACTAGGTAGGTCTTAATATGCGACCTTACCAGTGTTCGATCAGATTCAGCGCGACTGGCCCTCCAACCGCTCTCTAGGCATCTTCTCCGGTGCTTCATTTCCCTCAGCTCCTCGGTAAACCAGGGAGCTGCACAGGATCGGCACCGGGTCAGAGGCCGCAAAGGCACGACACGGTCTAAGGCTCCACCAGCCGCCCGATCCCAGGCGGCTACTAGGTCCTCTGCCGAGCCGTGTGCCAGCTCCTCAGGAAATGGCCCAAGCTCCATCTGGAACCTCTCAGGGTCCATCAGGCGCCTGGGGTGAACCCATATAGTAGGGGCCGCCTCCCTGCGGCGGGGTGCAGCAGTTCGAAGATCTAGGCGGAGGAGTGAGTGGTCAGACCATGACAAGGGTTTGATGTCTATATCCCCTACAACTCGACCACTCAACCACTGGCCAGAGACAAAAATCAAGTCCAGAGTGTGTCCTCCTCTGTGAGTGGGGTCATGCACTAACTGGGTCAGGTCCATGGCCGTCATGGAAGCCATGAACTCCCGGGCCGCCTCAGATGTTTCGCCAGTGGATGGCAAGTTAAAGTCACCCATGACTAAAAGCCTGGGTGTCTCAACTGCCACCGCGGCTACCACGTCGAGTAGCTCAGGCAGGGCTGTTGCTACGTGGCAGGGAGCCAGGTACGCAAGCAGCAAGCCCATCTGAACCCCATGACCCCATCTCACAAAGAGGGACTCACATCCGGCGATCTGTGGCACAGTGGTCTCCCTCGGACCCAGATCCTCCTTTATAATAACCGCCACCCCCCCGCCCCTCCCATAGGCCCTCGGTTGATGAAATGCTCTGAAACCTGGTGGGCACATTTCAGTCAGAGGGACACCACCCTCCGGGCCCAACCAGGTCTCCGTAATACCCGCCAGGTCCGCTAACAAATGTGCTAACAAATTTAGTTAAATGAGAAGCTTTCAACTCCCAAGATTCTGGGGATAATCTGTCTCATTTGCTGTTGCTTGTTCTATGGTTTACGTTGTGTGGGTTACTTTATATATTACTGATGTATAGATAAATCTGCCTTTAAGTGTTGGATTTCATTACTTCCTACTCTATAAAGTACTCTACTCTACTTTGAGCCACTGAGTCACTTTCTAAGAAGAAGCAGTTAGATTGTTTTAGAGTTAATAGCATTTGTCACCATTCCAGATAAAGGCAAATGCATTGATTGCCCCATCACCAGTACAAGCCACCTACTCTGCTCCAAAGCCACTGTTTTTCATCCTAAATCCTCTTACATCTTTCTATGCAAATGATTGAAGTACTTCCTTCAGATTAGTGACAGTCCCAGCTCTAATTGGCTACAATGTTTGACATGTATGTATGTATGTATGTATTCATTTATTTCATCAAGCATGTATTAGATAACAGATATAAGTATAAACATAATTATGAATACATGAAATAGATACAAATAAAAGGGAACATTAGGACAGGGATGGTAGGCACACTGGTGCTCTTATGCACACCTTTAAAGACCTCTTAGGAATGAGGTGAGGTCAACAGTAGACAGTCTAAGGTGACAGGCTAGTAGACAGGTCGACAGTAGACATGGTCCTATCCTTCCAGCTTCTGTCTTGGGCTGCTAAGAGGTTACCTTTTTTGTTGGTGCCATTTTTTATTATCTTGCAGCACTTCCAACAATCACCAATGAAGGCAATTAATTTTCTTCAATCCATGTTCCCCCACTGCCAATAGAAGCTTAGTGCTCTATTCAGCCGTTACATCTCCCAGTGAATAGCTTTTAGGTTTCTGTCCAGCTGGATGAAGCAAGGTTCCTTTACTTTTATACCTCTTACTACAGTATTGCAGTATTCTATTCCCTTCTATGTTTTCTTCTAAATCTTTAAATTGCAAGATAGGCATCTTGGAATAAAACAGCAACATTCCAATAAATACTACTCTAGAAAGCTAAACCATCAGTTTCAAAGTATCTATAATCTGCTCCTTTTGCTTTGGATACTATAGCATCAGAGCAATGATGGTACGGTAAGAAGGGAAAAGGATGGGCCTAGATTAGTATCAAAGGAGAGGATATGGGACGGGATTGTAAAGTCATCCATGTATGCAAACAACTGAGAAAGCAAAGAAGGAAAAGGCAGTGACAGACTTGCCCATACAGGGGCCCGACATCCAACCATGGAGGCTTTCCCTACATGAATGGGAAGGCAAGGAGCAGGGGAATGATCAGTTAGGTCTTGAAGTGGCTGGAATCCAGGTAAACGTACCTACTGAGGCTGTCTGCTTAGTGTTACCGGACCTCTGCCAAAACGACGCCACGTCTTCCATTTTCTCCTTTTGTCCTCCATCCAACAGGCACAGCTTTAACACCAAGTATTGTCAGACTTTTTGAATAGGTAACAGAGCAGTTTGTCTCTGCCCTGTGTAGAATGCTAACCACAAGTTAACAAGTTGGTTTTGAAACTGACAAGATGTTAATCAGGCTTTTGACCTCTAACCAGCTTGCGGCCTAAGCAAACTAGGCAAACAACTGGCACTGGCACATTCTTCTCAATGCGCATTCCCCATTGCATGCCTGTTTACTCTCTGCCTCTCCATTGAATGCAAATACAAATATTAAACAGCTTGTGTGGTCCTCCTTTCCTCTCCTTTTGGCCTTCTTTCCAGTAGTCCCTGCACTCCTTTATGGGGTCCTTGGTGCTCTATGGGCTTGGTGGTTTTCTTGCAGATGTTTCATTACCATACCAGGTGACATCATCAGTGATAGAAGGTTTCCTTCTAGCACTGACCATGTTACCTAGCTTGGTAATAAAACATCTGCAGGAAAACTACCAAGCTCAGAGAACACCAAGAACTCCACAGTTCAACCTTGAGCTACAAATATTCTCTTCTATTAGTGCCTGCCCTCCTTTGCCTGTTCAGATATCTGCTCATTCTACATCAGCTACACTCATCTGAGGTAGTTTGTTTCTACCTGCTATTCCACCTCTACCTAGGTTCCTACACATGACTAGGTTCTTTTGTGGATATGCACACATTAGCCCCACAGTAATCATGATCAGATTTGCTTTTTGCAAGCCTATGCCTGTGCACGTCAAGAGAGCTACTTCTGTATTGACGTCAGTACACCACTGGCCTTTCCCCACTTGCATTTTAGCAGAGCATATATGTGTCTAGCAACCTCTTTGTTTTGCTTTGTCTCCATGCCTCGCCTTCATCTCACCCTTAGTCCATGAGTGAGGCAACCTTGAGTCATTTTAAGCCATGGGGATGTTAAACAATGGCTTCCCTTTATTCAGACACAATCCAAGAGTAACTGGAAGCAACGTGATTACAGCAATTTAGAAAAGAGTATACAGATCAGGAATAGAGGTGGTAAAATTCATAGAAGAAGGGAATCTTGTCATTGGGAGGGTTTTTTTAAATCATCTCCATTCCCCATCTCATTGCAGGAATACACCCCTTTGATCATGGCCTCTGCTACTTCTCTGGGTAAAAGATTACACTCCTCTACGTGTTAAAAAAATAACTCATAACATTCATCAGAATCTGTCTTCTCAGAACTTAAATCTACTCTTCTATGCAATATACTTCAGAAAAAGAGGGAACAGTTCTTAACTTCCTTCTGTGTGATTTCTTTTGGGGATGTAATATCCCCTTACTAATTCTCCCCCCCCCCCCAAGCTACATTTACCCAGTTCCCTCTGTCTTCATTGGGTTTAGTTTCTAGACCTGGATCCTTTGTTGCCCTGTTCCAATTTTTTGGAAGCCTTCTTAAAATATAATATTGAAATCTGGAGCTGGTAGTCAAAACAAGATCTTACCAACATAAAATAAACCAGAATGATATTATCCTTTGATTTGGAAATTATATGTGATGTGACCTAAAATCTTTTTTGCAGCCAGATTATGCTGCTACTTCAATTTATAATCAGCTACTATTCTACTCTACTATCAATCATCATCCAGTCATTTACCAATCATGGCCAAGTCACACATTCCTCATCTTATATGTGTGCTCTTGATTATTGTTGCTTGGTGCTGTCTCATTTAAGTTTCACTCCCTTTATTTCAGCCTATTTCTTGAGTTTATCAAAATTATTTTTAATTTTCTTTCTGCCTTTTATGGAATTGGCTTTTCCACCCAATTTTGTATATCTGAAAATCTGATAAACATTCTGTCCATTCTTTTAATTAATAATAAAAATGAAAGACTAGACCACCAGGGCTGAATCTTATGGCACCATATTCAATGCCTCTCACCATGTAGAACATTATACAATTTTCAACCTCACTTTCAGGCATCTGGTACTTCATCACTTTTCTATTATGTCTCAAATATAATATATAAGATTTTGTCCAGAGAATCAGCTGGTACCTTAAGCACCATAGGATGCAATTAAATTTGGCTTGGAATTATCAACTCACTCAAAATAAAATAATAAATGGGTTTTTCTTGGCCATATTTTATTGAACTTAAACTTCAAACGGCCCCCTGATCCTGCTTTTCACATCTGCCAACGTAAGTGTTGAGTTATGCTTTTTCTTTGTTATTGGCCACAATTTTGTCATTTTCACTGAACAACTGAGATACCAATTCTTTTCTTTTCTTTATCCTGAATATATCAAAAGAAACTCTTTGTGCTATTTTAGCATCCTTTATTAATCTCAGTCTATTCTGAACTTTTGCTTTTCTGATACAGGGCCACCGTTTTGGACTATCCATCTGTACTCTTCTTCAATGACCTGATTTTTTTTAAAATTTCTGATATGTGTCCTTTTTTGTTTAGCAAACTTCACAAAGCTTTTTCTGCAGCAACATGGACTTCTTCCACTATGCTCCATTTTTTCCTCATTGGAATTGTTTACAATTGTACTTTTAGTATCTCCTTGTATAGGAACTCCCATCCTCCTTTCCCCACCTTACCTTCCCTGATTTATCATTGCTTTCAGTATGTTAAAATCCATTGTTGTAAAGTCCCAAAATATGCAGTATATTATCTCTATGATGATATGAGTTTTAAACTGTTCTGTACACATCCTTTGTTCCCAAATGTAGGTATTAACAAGAAGGGATAACTTTATACATCTTGGAAGTTGTTTTGTCTCATCCTTCATCCCAGATTACAGTCTTCCTTCTTGTACTTTTATATAATTGTGTTAGTTTTGTGTTTACAACAGTTTCTTAGGGCCATCACATTTGAATTCAACCCTTAGAAATGTTTATCAATTGCACAACTGTAACATATGGAATCCTTTAGAAACTGACCTTTATAGCACAAAATTAAACTTGGACAGGATTAACTTCAATGAACTTTAAAAAGATGGAAAAAATTAGCACTACCTTCATTTATTCTAGAGAGACAACAGTTCATTGTGACATCCATAACCATATCTCCAGTTATCACTTATTTCTTATATCTGATCCCAAGCACAACAGTACCTAGTAACAAGCAAATTAAGACAAATGAGTAGAAATGTTAAGGAAAATGGAGTGAAAAAGTGGAAAATCTCCTTCAGTCTGGTTTTAATTTGATTTAAGATACAATTTCTGGGTCCCTGCCTCTTGTCTAATGAGGATTTTAAGAGACCCAAAGTTCATTTCTGAAGCTGATTCAAGATAATTATCATATGTCTAATCACTAAGTAATAGATTCCAAGATTTTATTCCTTTCTAATTTGCTCTTCTGCTTGATATATTCTAGGTTGCCGCATGTAATCAACTTAGGTTTATCCTATACTTCTAACATTGAAACTGCTGGCAGCTTTCTGAGTTTTGGGCATTTGAACTGAGAATACTAGTAAAGAATAAAAATCGTTATATAAATATGCACTAGATCAGGCAAAGCTGGAATCAAGACTTCTATCCCTCACAAACATTTGTTAAAACTATTCCCCATTAATTACCAAACCACACTAACGGGTATTGCAGGACAAGTCAATTTTGTAAGGATTGAGATGGACAGATTAGTTATTAATTTATTTAATACCCCCTCTCCTAGGGGTGAAATGCTCCCGGATTGGGCCGGATCACCTGGTCTGGTAGCAATATTAGCCAGTGGTTCGGCAAAGCTCCGCTCACCCACCCGGGTGTCATTACTTCCTGGTTTTAACCAGGAAGTAATGTGTTTTTTACCTTCTCCACATGCACAGAAGGCGCATGTGCAGAAGGTCTGTGCGCGTATGTGATGTGTGCATGTGCACGTGCACACAAGCGAAGCGAGCACGTGTGCGCCGCAAGTGCTTCTGAATCGGTAAGGAAAGTAAGTAGATTTCACCCCTGCCCTCTCCCCCAATAGTGCTATCTCCTTATGTTTCCTTACAGATCAAAGTGTGAGGGTTACTTTCCTACTTAATTAAGATTAGTAGAGCTATGTATCAGTCTTCCTAATGGAAAACTTCATTCCAACTACTTAAACATTTGAACCACATCTCAAAAAATTAACTAGGGAGTATAAGACACTTTTATGGCAATTTATTTTGTGCCCTTTGCTTCCATATAAACTACTCAGAGGAAATATTAGTGAGAAATGACCAACAACATAGCCACAACTATGAGCAATCTACAGTGGCAACATTCTCTACTCAATAGTGGGTTCCACTTACCTTCGCTACCAGTTCGGAACTATGAACGCGTGCATGCACGCTTCACTCGCAGCACTTCTGCTCATGTGTAGAATCTGCACATGCGCAGAGCGTCTGTGACGATGTCTGGGTGGGTGGGCGGAGCCTCCCGCCTCCACCACTACCAGTTCGTTCGAATCAGGGTGAACAGGTAGAAACCCACCACTGTCTCTACTAATGCCCACAAGAGGCCTGACTAAAGACTAATTATTTCAAGTTCTGTTTTATCTTAAGTTTCCTTTCTTGTTTACCAATTTTTTTGTTATAAGTCCAATATTTGTGATTCAGAAACCCTCAATTCCCCAATGCTTAAGTCTGAGATTAAAGAAATCCTATGGCACAAAACAGTACTCCCAAAGACAGTATCATCCTAACTCCAGTTCCTAGATTTTCCATTAGACTGGAGAAAACTGAAATAGGCAAACTATTTTCCAGCACAAACTGGGATCTACAAAGCAAGAAATGCCAGCAGATCACAAACATCTACACCTTTGGCCTCACATGAACTGAAGCAAAAAGCAGGTAAGAAGATATGGAGACAGCCATTTTATTAAGTGTGTTTCTTTCTATTAATATCTATTTATTACTTAGATTTATATACATAAATTGTTCAAATCAGCAGCATAAAATAATTGAAGTAAATAAAAATTATGAAGAACCATCACTAAATGAGGATAAAAATAATTCATCGAGCAAAGCATCAGTTAACACATCCCATAAAAGAAATAAAAATATAGAATGAAAAAATATAGAATTAAAAGAGAAAAGGCAATTTGAGACTTCTACTTGAGTCTTTAGTGTTGCTCTTAATGGGTACCATACCCCTTGTTTTCCAAGCTGGTGCTGATCTTAAGCAACCAAACAGATTTTCTTCAGTTCCATTACCCAGTCTCATTTTACAAAAATGCAACTTTATTATTTGAGACATTTGAACCCCGTAGTCTTGGGGGTGGGTAAATTTGTCATCGTTTATGCCTGCTGCCTGTATGGCTATTCCTTCATCTTGAATGTGATGTCTCTGGAGTGCCACGGTGCTTTTATACTATGCTATAGTGCTTTTTAAATTAGCCAGATTCCTTTTTTGTTCTTCCTTATCATGACGTAACAAGACACTACAATATAAGGATGGTAGGAGTGCTAGCTGGAGACGCATCTCTATTATCTGTATTGCTTGCAAGGAATGGCTGCAAGCTGTATGGTTATTCTTACAATGGTTATGGTGAATGCAACTTTGAGCTACTGCATGAGCTAAACAGAGGAGTATCTGAGAGTGTTGAAAATAAATTACTATAGGAAAATTGTAATGGAAACCTAGACTGTAATGAAAGAAAGAAAAGGGAGAAACAGGACAAATTCTACCAAAGGAAGCATCTTTAATCTTTTTGCTAGTCATCAGGAGGAGATGGGACTCCTTCATTAGTTCTTTTGTTCTGCTTCTTGGTAGAATTGAAACATCTTCTAACAGATGGCTATAATAATAAAAATATGACTTGAAATAAGTTGTTTGGCTTGCTCATCTCTTACAAGGGTAAATCTATGATCACTCAGAACACTGTATACAGTTCTCATTGCTGTACTAATACTATAGAACTGAAAACTGTGCAGAGAGGATCAAATAACAGTGTTGAGGGCCTAGAGCAGCATCCCTAGGAGAAAAGGCTGAGTTATTTTTGCATGCATGTAGTGAGCCTCTGAGCAACACAGCATTCTGGGCTAGTTGGCATTTGGCCAGATCCCGTTGGACTCCTCTCATGTTTCTCTTTGCACTAATCTTACAGGAAGCAAGTTATTCCTTAATAGCTTTTTCTGGACCACAGACCCCTGCTGTATGTGCAGTGAAAATTAACTACTAAACTCCCAAAAGCACAAACTGTTTTTCTAAGGCATCTCATTTCACCACAAGACCTTGGATTACAGTCAAGATTTCAAACAGCTCATCATTTTGATCATTCTTGGATAGCTGTCTATAAAAGTGTTCTCCTAACACTCATGGAGCTCTCTTTGCTCCAAACACTTCTATTTTACCTCGTGTTCCATTTAATATTAGTATGAGATACCTGAGTGAGATCATTTGGAGAGGTAGATCAAAGACTTATTATCAATGCAATATGCTAACTAGATAGGAAAAGTAATCACTCCCTGGTTGCACGAATAGACTTCAGGGGGATGAAAGAAATGAATTTCTGCCTGAACAAGAAATACAATTACCTGACAGTATTCAGCATGTTCTAGAAGAATTTATATTCATTCTAAATAAACTATTTAATAGCTTGGGGGCCTTCTAGCTCCATCTCTGTCATCAGTGATCCAACTGTATCATGGCGGTCCTTTTGCCATATTAGGCTAGAGCACTAGATATGGCACCTAATAAAGGTGACCTCGTTTCAACAATCCATGCTATGCTAACATCTTGATAATTGCAATGCATTGTAGTCTAAGCTGTTCCAATAGAAGAGAACGTACAATATGTAACTCAACTAATACATAACTAGGTAACATCAGCAGTATGAATTGCTTTGGAGAACTTTAGTTGGTTTGTGTGCTACACTAATGCCATGTAGTAATATAATTGCACTAATGATGTTACCTAGTTCAGTAATGAAATGTCTGCAGCAAACAACCAAGCTCAGAGAGCACCAAGGATTGCACAATGTAAACTGTCTTAGAAGATGGTCTGGAAAAATCCATTACTGGTAAAACATTTCAGGAAGTAGACTAAATGAAACTTTGTATTATTGCCATAATGTTGCTCAATCTTTCATGACACTGGCACTTGGTTTGCTTGGTTCACCTCCAAAGGATTTCACACCTAGAAATCACATAATTTCAGGAAAAGCCTGAAATGTTCAGCTTATTGTTCAGTTTATTGAGAAATGATTGGAAAGTTGCAAGTGAGAGCCTGTTTGGCTGGTGTTTCCTTTATGCGCGTGTGTGTGCATGCAGTGTTTATACCTTTGCATGTGTGAGAGACGGATACTTTGGGTTTAAGCTCTGTGAATTGTTGTCAAGTAGCTGTTTTAAAAGAGTTTCCCCAGGACAGAAGTGAAAGATAGGAACCAATGCTCTGCTTCAATGCAAGGCAGTTTATTAGTCTCCTAAACAGTAACCCTTTGTAGCCTTTCTCATTTAACCTCATTGCGCAATAGTATCAAAGATGGATTTCTGTCAGACGTATTCTCAATTTATGTAAAGGTCCCTGTCTGTGTATGCAAAGTTATCATATTTGCACTGCAAAAGTCCTGATAAACTAGTTTGAAAGAAAATAATACTTCCTGCTACCAAGCAGTTGCTTGAAAGCCAGCTTGGTGTAGTGGTTAAGGAACCAGGAGAGAAACAGGAGACTCTGAGTTCTAGTCCCATCTTAAGGCACAAAGCCAGCTGAATGATCTTGGTCCAGTCAATCTGTCTCAACCCTAGGAAAGAGGCAATAGAAAACCACTTCCAAAAAACTTTGCCAAGAAAACTTCAGGAACAGGTAATCATCAGGAGCCCAGGTAATCACTTTTTGTACATATACAAACAAAGTACTTAAGTTTTTACAGATCTAATAATGGTATTCCAAACTTGAAGAGAAATGTCATTTCAAAGAAAATGCCCACTTCAACCAAACCCAGCATATACAGTATGTTTCCCAAGGAAGGAGGGGAGAATGCAACCTGGTAAAGACCAATTTCAATATTAATAACCTTCAAGCATCCGGAATGACGCCTATGACTCACTGTCCCCAGGTACATTTTGCTTTTAATTAAAAAGACCATAAGTCTATAATAAGTACAAGAGTGCCAGAAAAAATTAATTGCACTATCATGACTACAGAGAGCAAGAAGAAATATCAAGAATCATAAAATGCAAAGATAAACAGCATCATTTGTTTAACCAGAAAGTGTTTCATGATGCAAAAATGACAGTGTTGGCAGTTATGAGATGATTTGTGGCAAACATCCTTGCTATCCACTAACATTATCTGGTCAGCTAATTGTCCATAATAAGATTACTTAATGCATGTTTATTAAGAGTTTGTTAGCTTTATCTCTTAACAGCCTACCAAGTGATCATAGTGAAAGATTACAGATGAATATATTATCTTTTGCCTATAGGATATAGTATAATTATTACCACACACTTGCATAGTTCCCCTTCATTTTGTACAGTTTATTTGGAGAAATTTACATTAGATTTCAGCCTCTATGATGTGGAACAGATACATTTATTAAGCATATCTATTTAGAAGAAAAATAAAATAAAATGACTGGTGTACAATAAATGAAAACATATAAAAATGTTCTACATAATTGTCTTGGTTTCAGTTACTTTGTTCTAGGGGAACATTTGGAAATATATTCCTTAGAGGAATAGATTTGAGGTCATTTTAAAGAAAATTAATGGGATAAATGCTTTAACCTGATTAACTTTATTGTATCTTTATGAGTATAGCATTGTGAATAATTGTGCATATAGTTCCCTGCTATATTGTCACAGTTCATGGATTATTGCTATTATCAATAGCCTTTCAAAATGATATGAAGCAAAATTTGTATGTAAGCCCCGCATGTTTATTAAAAATCAAATAGTGCTGTAATGGGCAGTGGTTTGAATTCAACCTGACATCTTTCCTGAAGCCCTCTTGAGATTTCTTTCACTCTTTCATAGTACCAACAAACACAAGCCACATTTAAAAAAAAGATAGAGTGTTGACATTGACATAATAGTATGTTCATAGACAAACATCTAAAATTTGGTGCTGAATGCATGTGAGTCCTCCCTCAGCTTTTTTTCAACACCATGTGGAATTTGACCCAGGTCATCCCAACATTGGAATCATTGCAGAACAGGCCCTCATTTTGTTGGCTCAATCCTCCACATTTTCCTCCAGGGGGAAAAAGAGGAATTCAACTGGGAAACTCCAGCAGAAAATTGAATTAGTTTCTTTAAGATATTCAGCTCTGTTACCAGAATCAAATTAGGTTAGTGTTGTGAATAAGAGTGAAGACCAGAGTATGGAGAAAATTCTTTTAGTGGAAGAGCAGACCAGATTCAGAATGGTTTTATTCTCTGTGAAAAACATCTCTGAAACATGGAATTGAAGGTAAACAACTGTTTGCATCCTTTATGGATCTTATTGCACCATTTGATTCCATAAACAGAGATACTTAGAGGAAAAAAGTAGCCTGGGTAATATGGAACCTAGACTCCTATATTTTGTTACATTTCTTTAGACATATATTTGAAAATTCACAATGAAGTCAATAAATCTTTAAAATGGAAACATTATCCATAAAGAAATCAGACAAGAGTGCTCTTTGGCTCAATTTCTGTATTCAATTTCTATGTTAACATTCCAGGTGTCCTGTCTTCTTTGGATGTCCAAATGCCAAATATCTCTAATAAATTAATTAATGTTCTTTCATATGCAGATGGCATTCCTAAGATAGCTTGAGAAGACTGCAGTAAAAAATAAGTGCCTATTTGCTTCCAACTCAGTGAAGTTCTCCCTTCATGGATTACTGCCTTGTCATGGCGAAGGGGCTTGTGTAACTCAATGAAGCTATGAGCTATGCTGTGCAGGGACACCCAAGATAGGCAGGTCATAGCAGAGAGTTCTGACAAAATGTGATCCGCTGGAGAAGGAAATGGCAACCCATTCCAGTATCTTTGCCATGAAAACTCCATGGACAGTACCAAAAGGAAAAAAGATATGACACCAGAAGATAAGCCCCTCAGGTCAGAAGGTGTCCAATATGCTCCTGGGCTAGTAGAGTAGTAGTAGTAGAGGGCTAGTACTAGTAGCGCCAGAAAGAGTGAAGTGACTGGGCCAAAGCCAAAAGGACACTCAGCTGTGGATGCATCTGGTGGTGACAGGAAAGTCAGATGCTGTAAAGATTTTTTTCTCCATAGGAACCTGGAATGTAAGATCCATGAATCAAGGCAAGCTGGATGTGGTCAAACAAGAGATGACAAGACTGAACATCAAGATCTTAGGAATCAGCGAACTAAAATGGACAGGAATGGGCGAATTTAATTCAGATTATCACCAGGTATACTACTGTGGGCAAGAATCCCTCAGAAGAAATGGAGTAGCCTTCATAATCAATAAAAGCAATACTTGGGATACAATCCCCAAAATGACAGAATGATTTCAGTTCAAATCCAAGGCAAACCATTCAATATCACAGTAATTCAAATCTATGCCCCAACCACTGGTGCTGTAGAGGATGAAATTGACTAGTTCTATGAAGCCCTACAGCACCTTATAGAATTAACACCAAAAAATGATGTCCTTATCATTTTTGACTATTGACTATGTGCTATGAGCCAAAGATGGAGAAACTCTATACAGTCAGTAAAAACAAGATCAGGAGCTGACTGTGGCTCAGATCATGAATTTCTCATTGCAAAATTTAGACTTAAATTGAAGAAAGTAGGGAAAAGCACTAGGCCGCTCACTAGGCCGCATATGAACTAAATCATATCCCTGATAAATATACAGTAGAAGTGACAAATAGATTTAAGAAATTAGATCTGATAGACAGAGTGCCTGAATAACTATGGGCGGAGGTTTGCAACATTGTACAAGAGGTAGCAACTAAAACATCCCAAAGAAAAAGAAATGCAAGAAAGCAAAATGGTTGTCTGAGGAAGCTTTGCAAATAGCTGAGGAAAGAAAGGAAGTGAAAGGCAAGGGCGAAAGAGAAAGATACACCCAGTTGAATGCAAAATTCCAGAGAATAGCTAGAAGAAATAAGAATGCATTCTTAAATGAACAGTGCAAAGAAATAGAAGAAAACAATAGAATAGGGAGGACCAGAGATCTCTTCAAGAAAATGGGAGATATGAAGGAAACATTTCATGCAAAGATGGGCATGATAAAGACCAAAATGGCAGGGACCTAACAGAGGCAGAAGAGATTAAGAAGAGGTGGCAAAATTACACAGAAGAACTATACAAGAACGAGCTTAACATCCCTGATAATAAGGTGACCAGACGTCCCGCTTTTGGCAGGACAGTCCCAATTTTCAACAATTTGTCCCGCGTCCAGCGGTGTTTTAAAAAAGTCCCGATTGGCGGGAGAACGGGTTTGCTTACCCCGCCCACTCCCAATCTATTGCTGCCTCCTGAGTCCCAGCTGATGGCTAGAGGGGAAAAAAAACCTGTTTAAATTCTTGCCACGGGGCTTCAAAGGGCCACCCTACAGCTGTTCAGTGTTAAAAAAAAACAAATGAGTAGACTGGTGCCTGCAAAAATAGAAAAAAACAGCCCCTTTCAGCATAGGTTAATTACCATAAGTTGATTAGATCGGCCTCCTGGCTCTCAGCTGATTTGCTCTCAGATGTTTTGGCTAGCTGCAAAGAGTGCTGCTGGAGCACATTTTTTTTTCTCCTTGTGCAATTCAAGCTGAAACCGAAACCGAAACTAAAGCAGGTTGTTGGCTTTGCTGTTTGCTTGCAAAGTTGGAAAGGCAGATTTCTTTTCTTTTTCCTCATCAAAAAAGGTAGGTGCAAACAATGGGAAATTTATGGCAAATGGCAAAAGAGGAGAGTTCAAGATTTTAAAACACAAAAGAAAAAAAAAGCTCTATTTAACTAGGGAATTGTAATAATTGAGATACTATTAATTGTATATTGTGTTGAAAGCAGAAATGGTTAAGTTGTGGTTTGGAGGAATATATGGGGGAAATTATTTGGTTTATTATTATTGGTAAATATAATTAATTGATTTGTAAGAAATTGGATTGCATGGAAATAATTGGACTATTCATGTTCATATTGATAAATATACAAAAAAGAGTTATATAACTAATTAATTTATATTAAAATGTTGAATTTGTATTAAAAAACTGTAATAATTACATAATTAACCAATGTGAGGATGGATATAAAAATAGATGACAATTTATTTATTTATTTATTTATTTTTAGATTTCTATACCGCCCTTCTCCCTGGGGACTCAGGGCGGTGTACAGCCAAGTAAAAACACATAATATAAACAATTAAAAACCAATTAAAAAGAATATCTAAATTTGGCCCAGAAACTTAAAAAACACCCCGCTTTAAAATCATTTAAAAGGCTTCGCTTAGGCCAGCCCGGCTTGTTGGAAGAAAAATGTTTTAAGGGCCCGACGGAAGGCACGGAGGTCATGGATTTTTCTTATCTCAGGGGGAAGTTGATTCTAGAGGGTAGGAGCTCCCACAGAGAAGGCCCTCCCCCTGGGGGTCACCAGCCTACATTGCTTGGCTGATGGCACCCCGAGGAGACCCTCTCTGTGGGAGCGCACGGGTCGATGGGAGGTTGTCGGTGGCAGAAGGCGGTCTCGTAGATAACTGGGCCCTATGCCATGGAGCGCTTTAAAGGTGGTAACCAACACCTTGAAGCGCACCCGGAAGACCACTGGGAGCCAGTGCAGCTTGCGCAGGAGCGGTGTTATGTGGGAGCGCCATGTAGCCCCCGTAATTACCCGCGCGGCCGCATTCTGGACCAGTTGGAGCCTCCGGGTGCTCCTCAGGGGGAGCCCCATGTAGAGAGCATTACAGTAGTCCAGGCGAGAGGTGACGAGGGCGTGAGTGACCGTGCACACAGAATCCCGATCAAGAAAGGGGCGCAACTGGCGAATCAGGCGTACCTGATAAAAGGTCCCCCTGGCCACAGCTGTCAGATGTTCCTCTAAGGACAGCTGCGTATCCAGGAGGACTCCCAGATTGCGCGCCCTCTCCACGGGGGCCAAAGACTCGCCCCCGATAGGAAGGGGGAATAATGGGAAGGGGTATAATATAGAATAGAAGGGAAAAATTGAATTTGATTAAGATTAGAGATGAGGATGAAGGGTAATATTGGTTTTTTAAAAAAATAGATGAGGAATAAATATGGCAAAAAGGAAATATAGAAATTGTAAATTTAATTTAAATGACTAAACACTGTTTAAATTTGTGAACCAGCCAATACTCTGTTCAAAGAAAATATATTGTATGTTTGTATGTGTGTTTTTAATTATTGCTATTTATTCATATTTGTTCTCTTTTATTCTTTAAAGTTTAACAACTCATTCTTTATCTTAATATCTTTATATTTGTTTGGGGTTGGTTTTCTTCCCTTTCATCTTTTTTATTGTACAGCAATCTTTCTCCTCAAACCTACCACCTCTCTCTTTTCTACTCAGAGGGCTGAAAAAGTTATTTTTGACCGGTCCTCACACTTTTACCAGTCCTCGAACTTACGACTGTCCTCACATTTTACCATGGTGAAGAGAAGCAGTTATGAAATGAGTGACACATTTGTTAAGAATGCTACAATGGGCATAAATGATGACCAGTCATAAGTGCGAAGACTGGTCAAAAGTGCGAGGACCTGTCAGAAATCACTTTTTTCAGGCCTCTGGGTAGTCCTTTTGTGCACATGGACTACTCAGAGGGCTGAAAAAGTTATTTTTGACTGGGCCTCGCACTTTTGAGCAGTCCTCGAACTTACGACTGTCCTCACATTTTACGCTATCTTATCACCATGGTGAAGAGAAACAGCTGTGAAATGAGTGACATGGTTGTTAAGAATGCACGGGCATAAATGTGAGGATAGTCATAAGTGTGAGGACCAGTCAAAAGTGCGAAGACCTATCAGAAATGACTTTTTTCAGCCCTCTGAGTAGTCCCTATAGAATAAAATAATACTATACATAATTTTTATTTATTTATTATATTTGTAAATTGTACTTATGTTGAAATTTAAAAAAATATATTACAGTACTATTTTTGCGTTCTATGAAAATTTTTGTTGCTCCATATATACCAAATTTTTAATCAAGCCCCCCCCCCCCCGTCAATGGTGTCCCTCTTTACCAATGTTAAAATCTGGTCACCTTACTGATAACCATGATGGGGTGGTCACTGACCTCAAGCCAGACATCCTAGAATGTGAAGTCAAATGGGCCTTAGGAAGTCTGAGCAACAACAAAGCTAGTGGAGGAGACAGTATTCCAGCTGAGCTATTCAAAATCTTAAAAGACGATGCAGTAAAAGTGCTACACTCAATTTGCCAGCAAATTTGGAAAACTCAACAGTGGCCACAGGATTGGAAAAGGTCAGTTTACATTCCAATTCCAAGGAATGGCAATGCCAAAGAATGTTCAAACTATCGCACCATTGCACTCATTTCACATGCTAGTAAGGTTATGCTTAAAATCCTACAAGCTTGGCTCCAGCAGTATGTGGATCGAGAACTACCAGAAGTACAGGCAGGATTTTGAAGAGGCAGAAGAACTAAAGATCAAATTGCCAACATACACTGGATCATGGAGAAAGCTAGGGAGTTCCAGAAAAACATCTACCTCTGCTTCATTGACTATGCTAAAGCCTTCGATTGTGTGGATTGTGGCAAGTTCTTAAAGAGATGGGAATACCAGACCATCTTATTTGTCTTATTTGTCTCTTGAGAAACCTATATGTTGGTCAAGAAGCAACAGTGAGAACTGGACACGGAACCACTGATTGGTTCACAATTGGGAAAGGAGTCCGGCAAGGCTGTATACTGTCACCTTGCCTATTTAACTTATATGCAGAGCACATCATGAGAAAGGCGGGGCTAGATGCAAATTGGAATTAAGATTGCCGGGAGAAATATCAACAACCTCAGATATGCAGATGATACCACTCTAATGGCAGAAAGCGAAGAGGAACTAAAGAGCCTCTTGATGCAGATGAAGAAGGAGAATGCAAAAGTTGGCTTGAAACTCAACATAAAGAAAGCTAAGATTATGGCATCTGGCCCTATCAATTCCTGGCAAATAGATGGAGAAGAAATGGAGGTAGTGACAGATTTTATTTTCCTGGGCTCCAAGATCACCACAGATGGGGACTGCAGTCAAGAAATTAAAAGACGCTTGCTCCTGGGGAGGAAAGCTATGGCAAATCTGGACAGCATACTAAAAAGCAGAGACATCACCCTGCCAACAAAAGTGTGTATAGTCAAGACTATGGTTTTCCCAGTTGCAATGTATGGCTGTGAAAGTTGGACCATAAGAAAGGCTGAGCACCAAAGAATTGAAGCCTTTGAACTATGGTGCTGGAGAAGACCCCTGCGAGTCCCTTGAACTGCAAGGTGATCAAACCAGTCAATCCTAGAGGAGATCAACCCTGCCTACTCTTTAGATGGCCAGGTTCTGAAGATGAAACTCAAATATTCTGGCCACCTAATGAGAAGGACGAACTCACTGGAGAAGAGCCTAATGCTGGGAAAGATTGAGGGCAGAAGAATGGGATGACAGAGAATGAGGTGGCTGGATGGAGTCACTGAAGCAGTAGTCATGAGCTTAAATGGACTCCAGAGGATGGTAGAGGACAGTAAGGCCTGGACGAATGTTGTCCATTGGCTCACGATGGGTCAGACATGACTTCGCAACTAACAACAACAGTGAAGTTCTACAAAGCCAAGTCCAAACTGGTGGTATTCAATGAGAAACATATTAAATATAATCAGCACCTGAGGAACCTACTGAGCAAGTTGAGTCCTTCTCGCTACTTAGGAGTGTTTTCTACTGATAAGCAACCATGGGTAAATCACTTCAAAAGAAACCCTGCAAGGGCTGCAAGGAATGCCAAAACACTATTTAAATTAATTATAAATATCCAGGTACTCTGACCCCATACCTTTAGTACAAGACAAAAATATATCCTGTGTTAATCTATGTAGAGAATTGAGGTGCCTATCAATAGCCCTTATACTTAAACAAAACCAGACTCATTTTTTAAGATTGTGGGACTCAAGATGCTGGCCCATGAATAGAACCAAACAAGAATTGGCCCTTTATATAGCTAATTAATTAAAGTCTTCCAATCACTGACAGTTCCCTTAATGGACCATAGTAGGGTACCTCCAAGTGTACTTAGAATAAATAGCAATGGTTTAGTCCAGTATGTTGATACATCAACTTAGCCAGAGGACAAGTGGGAGGGACTAGACATCTTGGGACCCCAATCCTTTCCGACTTATCAAGTGAGCTTGAGCAAATCAATTTCAGCATACCTTCCCTCACATGATTATTATGAGCATCTGCTGCTCTGAGTGCTTTGAAAGAAAGGTGAGATAAAAATATAATTCATTGAGCAATGAATATGCATTACATGAATATGTCCTTGCCTCAGCTTGAATTTTAGTATTGTTTTCTTTCTTTTTTGTTGGTATCATTCTTTTCTATCCAGAGGCACTCAAAGCAGCTAACAAAGAACATTTATAAATATTTAACATTTCATAAAAAGTTGCTGTGATTGTTAAAGAACTTTGATTGAAAATATACAACAAATAAGTTATTAATTGCTTTCCTAGGGTTTTGTTTCCCCTTAACCTAGTTATCCATTCAAATGTTTTTACAGATTTGGCAACACAAAAGTACCCTAAGTGGGTCAAAAATCACTATTTGGAGAATATAAACCCTCTATTTTTTTTCAGGAAGTGCTTAGTGTCATATGAACTCCTTCATTCAAGAATATGAACCCAGTATATTGAACAAATTAGGGTACCCTATAAGGGAGATTCATTCATTATTTTGGGAGAGCTAAACAAGGCAACTTAAGGAATGAGCTACCAAAATACTTTCAGTATATCAATTGTCCCACTAGAGACAAGAATACTTTAGACCATTGCTACACAACACTAAAAGATGCTTATCAGTCTTTACCACAAGCAGCTGTGGGACACTCTGATCATTGCATGATTCACCTTGTACCTACTTACAGGCAAAGACTTAAAACCACAAAACAATTAAATTAGTGAAGACTTGGACTGAGGAGGCAAAGTTAAAGCTACAGGCTTGCTTTGACTGCACTGATTGGAATATTTTTGAAGATACTTCTGCAGACCTGGATGAACTCACAGATTCTGTAACATCATATGTCAGCTTCTGTGAAGACCTATGTGTACCAAACAGGAACCTGTGAATATACAGTAACAACAAACCTTGGTTCACAGCTAAACTTAAGCAGCTACGTCGTTCCAAAGAGGAAGCCTACAGAAAAGGTGATAAAATGCTGTACAATCAGGCCAGAAATGTATTAACAAGGGAGATCAGAGCAGCAAAAAGAAGCTACTCTGAAAAGCTAAAGAATCAGTTCTCAACAAATGAGCCAGCAAACATGTGGAAAACTCTTAAAAATATCACCGGTTACGGCAAACCTCCTTCCCAGGCTGAAGGAAATCAACAACTGGTAGATGACCTGAACGTGTTTTACTGCAGGTTTGAAAGGAAACTACAGCCACCTATCTCCACAACCCCCATCTCAGACACACCAACAACAGCCAAGCCTCCTACAACTGGCCCCACCCCATTGGGTTCACAACCCCTAGTGATCACAGAAAAGGAAGTGCAAGACCTATTTCACAGACAAAAGCCAGGAAAAGCTCCAGGCCCAGACAAGATAACTCCTTCTTGTTTAAAAGGCTATGCTGACCAATTGGCCCCCATCTTCACCTGAATCTTCAATAAATCACTAGAGATGTGCTATTTCCTTCTTGCTTCAAACGCTCTACTATCATCCCAGTGCTGAAGAAGCCCACCATCAAGGAACTGAATGACTACAGACCAGTTGCTCTAACATCTGTAGTCATGAAAACCTAGGCTAGTGCTGTCCCACTTGAAAACCATCACGGACCTGCTGTTAGACCCCTTGCAATTTGCATACCGAGCAAATAGATCAACAGATGATGTTGTTAATATGGCTCTACACTATATCCTATAACATCTTGAATCTCCAAAGACCTACACAAGGCTCCTCTTTCTAGGCTTTAGTTCAACATTCAGTACCATCATTCCAGACATTCTTCTAACTAAGCTAAATCAGCTAGAGGTACCCGAACACACTTGTAAGTGGATCATAAGCTTCCTAACAAACAGGAAGCAGCAGGTGAAGCTAAGCAGAATCACAACAGATACCTGTACAATTAGCACAGCCCCTCCCCCCAAGGCTGTGTGTTCTCTCCACTTCTCTTCTTTCTATATACCAATGACTGCATCTCAAACAATCCATCTGTTAAACTACTGAAGTTCGCAGATGATACAACAGTGATCAGTCTCATTCAAGACAATGATGAATCCGCATACAGATGGGAGGTTGAACAACTAGCCTCATGGTGCGACTGGAACAATCTGGAACTGAACACACTAAAAAAACATAGAAATGGTGGTAGACTTCAGGAGAAACCCTTCCATACTTCCACCTCTTACAATACTAGACAACACAGTATCAATAGTAGAGACCTTCAAATTTCTAGATTCTACCATATCACAAGATCTAAAATGGACACCTAACATCAAAAACCTCATCAAAAAAGCACAACAAAGAATGTTCTGCGCCAACTCAGAAAGCTCAAACTGCCCAAGGAGCTGCTGATACAGTTCTACAGAGGAATTATTAGTCTGTCATCTGCATCTCTATAATTGTCTGGTTTGGTTCTGCAACCCAACAAGACAGACACAGACTTCAGAGGATAATTAGAACTGCAGAAAAAATAATTGCTACCAACCTGCCTTCCATTGAGGACCTGTATACTGTATGAGTCAAAAAGAGGGCTGTGAAAATATTTACAGACCCCTCACATCCTGGACATAAACTGTTTCAACTCCTACCCTCAAAACTACTCTATAGAGCACTGCACACCAGAACAACTAGACACAAGAACACCATCACTCTGCTAAACAAATAATTCCCTCAACACTGTCAAACTATTTACTAAGTCTGTACTACTATTAATCTTCTCAGACTGTATGATTGTAACTTTGTTGCTGGTATCCTTACGATTTATATTGACTGTTTCCTAATACGATTTGATTGCTTATTTGTTCCCTATGACTATCATTAAGTGTTGTACCTTATGATTCTTGACGAACATATCTTTTATTTTATGTACACTGAGAGCGTATGCACCAAGACAAATTCCTTGTGTGTCCAATCACACTTGGCCAATAAAAATTCTATTCTATTCTATTCTATTCTATTCTATTCTATTCTATTCTAT
>WNWU01000057.1:9385993-9396531 GCA_012654045.1 Ptyas mucosa
TATTCTATTCTATTCTATTCTATTCTATTCTATTCTATTCTATTCTAATCTCTTGATTCCTTTCTGATACTCCTATAACAATGACTGGTCCCCAATTGGTCCCAGCGGTGTGTTGTGGGAGCAAGAATTGTAAATAGAATAAATGAAATCTGAGCACAACTCTTTAAAAAGTACATTTCACAGGTTGGGAGCTACACAGGAGATGGACTATGTACCAACAAGTTAGAGCTATCAGATCTGATCCTGCAAGGAAGCTATTTCCATAGGTAGCAAGCAGATAAGCAAGTAGTACAGTGCAGCACACGTTTCTCCTTTCTATTGTCTGTCTTTGTCAGATGGTAAATTTTGCAATCTCGACTAACTAAGGAGTGAGATGCTGGTAACGACAAGAGTTCCAAGCTAACATTCCTTTAAATTGTCAGAGATTGGAAACTAATACAACACTGGGTGCATTGTTCCCTGTGGGAACAATCAAGTTTGTCTTGCATTATCTTTTATATTATCCATCATTCAGTTTCCTTGACTTCTTCTGCACTAGGACAGTAAGGGCACTGTATGGTGCTGTTATTACTAAGACAGAACAGGGTTGGGCAATAAAGGTGGCAGAATTAATGTCCGAAAACATTTTATTCTAGGTCATGGATTGGAGGAAACCATTTTGCTCTGAAATTTCTTCACTACAGATCCTAAAGATTTGCAAGTGGCAATCTGCAATGAAAGCTAGCACGGCAGAAGTATTGAACACTGAGGCCTGCACCTGAATCGATAGACTAAGTGACCAATTACACAACTCAGAACTTTGGTGGAAGGTTGATAGGGAAATGGGTGCGTAGATCTTCCTTTCCTAATGCAGTTCCCACCAACTGTGTTAGATTACAATTCCTATCAACTCCAGTCAATAGTCTTGGCTGAGTTCATAGGAACTGCCATCTATCATGTGTGGAGAGTATACTGTAGTCTTGAGAAAGGCTGGCATAGAGTTCTGCAGCCTTTTAAATTCTGTACTTATTTTTGTCATAGGAAAAAACGAGTGCTTTTATTACAAACCGTCACCCACATTTGCAAAAGGAGGTTGGCAGATGTAGGCAGTCATGTCAACTTAGGTTCTGACATTTCAGATATCAAATTTGTTATCAAAGAGTATGAGATGGGAAAAGAACAATGTTTCTTCTTCCGGAACATTATTGCTCTGCATCTGAAAAAGCACCTGATGTGCCCTCTTTCATTAGCAATACATTAAATGGAAAGCTATTGTTTTTGTGCTCTGTGTGAATTAAAAGTGTACTGTTCTCACATGAAGTGTTTATGTAGACCTGAACATATCCAGCCATGAATGAACAAAGGGGAATAATAGAGTGTAGTCATCCTGAGGTTAAGCCAGCTATTTTTTCTCCTGCATTCAGTTATTCTGTGGATGAAAGCAGCTTAAGAACAGTTTTGCCTGTCTTGGACTTTTGACAAACCCAAGCCAGGGAGGATATAGAGAAGCAACCATCAGTATCTGGAGAAATACTTTTTAAAAAAAGTTATTTCTATGATGTGAAAGATATTATTCTGGTTCAACTTTGGTGGTCAATCTTCTTTGGGGGGAAAAAAAACCCCTTTCAGGACATGTCAGAAAAACAGCAAAGGTTCATCCCTTCTATCTTGGGGGAAATGATACATATTAAATGCTCTTGTTATCCAGTCCTCATTGGAAGAAGAAAGAGAAGTTCCTCAGTCTGACAGCAATAGATATCCTGAATCTTCCAGCTCCTTTTTCAAGTGTCACAGTGAAATAGAACTCGATTGCATACTTGGACAGGTACAATTTTAGGCAAAAAATGTTATCTTCTCTCCCATAGGTCACTGCCTCGGTCTCAACCTAATTCTGTCCATCAGGACCATTGGCACTGCAGCAGTTCAATTACGGTAATCCCAAGGGAGGCTTCTGCCACAGAGACGTTTTTGTATGCTTGGCCATAATAAATGTATCCAATTCTCAAGTAAGGATATGCTTCCAGCCATCCTCCTGACCAGATGGTGCACTGCAGAAAGCCTGTCACTGACTATGACCAGAGGACCCTTGGCTTCATCTAACTGGCTGCTTTTCTGGAGATTGGGATGGGGGTTAAAGTGAGGATGGGAAGCATTTTATTACACAGAGAAGCTTTGCTCCCCAAGTCCCACTGCATTATACTATTTGGAAACCTAGGAATTGGACTTTTAAAAATGTGCACTGTGGAGTCCTGGGTGCTCACTGAGCTTGGTTGTTTTCTTGCAGACATTTCATTAGTCACCTAGGTATCAATCATTGTCAGTGCTTCATCCAGTTCTTCCCTCCTACCATCTTTATCCCTTTTCCCCCTTTTCCCTCTCTTTATTATTTTAAACCATTTGTAAACCAGCCACAATTGGTGGGAGTTGGTTACCATATTGCTTCCTTTTGCCTCAATTCCCAGGTGAACCCAGGAGAAACCTGAGGAGAATTTTGTCAAAACAACCAAAAAATGGAAGACTGAAAAGTCTATGCAGATTTATTAGACTTAACTTTATACCTTTTTGCTACTGTTCTAATCTGCAGAATTTAAATAGCACTTTCTGTACTATGCTAGAACTTGAGAGCAGCACTTAGAAGTAGTACTGAATATTTCTATGGTGCTCTGAGATACTGGGGAAATTAAAGCATGAGATATGTAACATTTTATATCTTCATTGATTGGCTTATAACATTTTTGATCCTCTGACAGTGCAAAGCCATACACGTCTACCTAGAAGAAAGTCAAAATGACTGTGAGTTTGAAACCTAAATCTAACTGACCTCATTTCCTTAATTTTGAAAAAAATAAATGCTTAGAGAAATGTTTTTAAATAATCATCCTCCCCAAATTGTGAACTCCTACATTATACACTTCTCTGGACCCAATGTTAGCCTGATTAGCAACCTAGCCAGTGACAGCATTACCTTCTGTACTTTAACAATGACTGAACCAACCCCTCTGTTAAATAACACCTCTGTTCTCATTTTTTAAAAAAACAAAACCTTAAGCTGGAGCCCTTGACAGATGGGCTACAGTATCTGACCCCCTGACTTTGCTTTTGGTGCTTGTTTTCCAAGAGTTAAAGGCTCATCTATGGAAGAAAAATAAATGAACTTCAGCTCATTTGTTTTTCCATCGCCAGTAGGCATTGCTGGAAAAGTCTACAGAAGAGATTAAAGCGATAGGGTTTGGAGGGAGAGTGTAATCGTTTATACCCTGTAAAGGAACACTCAGCATTCCTCTGCTTCAGGAGGAGATTATGGCAAATGTGCAAAACACATTTACTTGGGAGTAAGTCTAATCAATTCTGTTGAGTTTACCTCTGAATAAACATCTATCAGACTCTCTGGGCTACACAAAATAAATATCCACCCAAAATAAATTAAAACCAAACTATGAGAAATACAATTCAGTTATATTTAAGGATTTTAATTCATACAGTAAAGAGTACATTAAATCTATTATTTTATAAATAAACTGAAAACTTCCTTGAGGTGAGCAAACAGATCTCAGTGATTGAATTTTCCAGATTATATAATACTAAATTATGAGCAGAAGAAAGCTACAGTATTTTATACACAGGCACAATATTGAGATACCATACAACAAAGTAACTGAGCATGTGTTTTCTCACAACGTGCTTGAAAGTTCAGTCTAATTTCATTGAAAAAAAATTAAAGCTGACAGACAACCATGGACCTCCACAGTGATCATCAGAATGGTGGACATAGTCAAATACCTGATGCTTTTACATATGAGTAGTGTCTGACCCTTAATAAAAAGGATGGGACTTTCATCACTGGATCTGCCAACCTTTTTGAAGCTAGCCACCATTGCTGAGAATGTCCCTAAAGACTGTACTTATGAACAAATATAACAACTGCAAGTCTGATTATTATTTCATATTATATAATCCTCATTTTAACCCATCTCCATAGTTTCAAGATGAAGTATTTGTGGACAAAATAGATGTGCAATCGAGTTTCCCGCAGAACTCTTTTTTTTTAATGCAGAAAAATAGATTGGTCTAATATGTACCAAACAAATTAATGCAGGATAAATCTATCAATCATTACTGGTTTTCATGTAGTAGTTGTATGGACTCTTTGTATCCAATGCAATAGTAGCATACCAAAATAAAATATATTTTGAGTTGGGACTCCTAACAGTACAGTAATATATTTTTTCCTTAAGATTTATGTCACTGAGGCAGTGAGTTTATCAAGGATGTTGTTCACTGAAATGACTACTCAGAAACACCATCACCTTTTACCAATTAGCACCCAACCAGGTGACTCAGGAAATCAACTTCACCTGATATAAAGAATTTTTCCCAACTGGAAAATGACTACTGTAGTAATTACAACAGGAAGGCTAGAGACATTCTTTATTCAATCCATAGCATCTACAATTCTGTAGTACACGGTAAATAAATTTATATCTAGAAATGCACATTTGCATTAGAGATCTGTCTAGGGATCTTAGCACTTTGGGAATCATTCAGAAAAGGTGCTTTGGAGTATGTTGGAATATGAATGTAGCCCCTTTAAATGATGCACATTTTCAGAATCAAATCTAAAGCAGTGCAAGTCCTAATACTCTCTTAACTTCATCTCATAAGCAGAAGGTAGGAAGGCATCAGCTGTCACATCTAGTCAGCCTTTGTGACTCAACATGGATGTTTTGAGGGCTGACATACCAAGAAGAAAAGCTCTGACTAGCTTCTTTATTAACAAGCTCATCTTAGGTGAAGGGATTTGTGTATATATGTGTGTGCATGCACACGGATGTAATTGAATCATGGAAGTCCTTCCCTTGCAAAAAAATTAAAAGGTATGAAAGCTACTTAACGTGAATGTAATAACATAATAAGGAAGCAAGGAAGCAGTAGCTTGTTGGTAGAACACTCTTGGACAGGCATGATCTTTCGTTGTTGGAGATAGTTAATCGCTAACTGGACAGATTCTGTGTTTGCATCTTGCATTTCTGATTTTCCATCGGGCAAGGGTGCAGCTACACGATTTCCAAGTCCTTGTCAGCACTGCACATCCAGAAATTTGAGTGCACTGGGAGGATGGAAAGATGCTATATAAATTGTATCATTAAATATATAATAAATTATATATTATTGAACTGGACAAATTCAGTACTAAATACGTAATTTAACAAATGGCTATACAACTTATTCAATTCAATAATATTGAGTTGTGTAGATAAGTTAGATAACATATTGTGTTGCTTTCTCAGTTCAGCACTTGTTAGAAGTAATTTATTATATTTTTAATATTATTTTCTCTACTATTTCTTGTGTGAGGTCAGGGCTGGAATGTGTTGTTTCTTCCTTCTCCCTGCCACTAGGTTTTTTTCCCCTCACAACTATGTGGGATAATTTAGGTTGAAAATTAATGGCTGGCTCAAGGTCATTTTGTGAGCTTTGCTGCTGAACAAGTATTCAGGTCCCAGTCCTTGCATTGCTGTTCTCATTTGCTTACTGCACCACCCTGATTTGTGAAAAAGCAGAATACTCCACCCTCTAAATTATTATTTTCCTTTTCGTGTCATAGCTGTAATATCAAGAAACTCAACCACCGTCAGCACATGCAGTTGCTTCTGCCCAAAGACTTTGGAAATATTTCCCAGGGGAGGTCTAAGGCAAACATGACAGAATTATCGCAATTTGTGTATATAGATTTCAAATACTTCTTTAATAAATTGGTAAATAATAAAGTTACATGGTTGTATTAGTTTATCATAAACATACATTTTCTTGATTAAAAATGGATATAGGTGAAGTGAAGATTGACTCCTAGTGACTACATGGGTATAACTATGTGGCTTTCTTAGCAATGGTACGGAAATGGTTTTCTGCTGGATTCTTCCATTCTATTTCTCTCTCCAAGGAAGAGCTGTAAATGCCCAGCCAGGCAGGGAGGAAAACACAAGCAGGGAGTTAGCCTTGAAACATTGTGCATCCACAAGGATGCACAATGACTGACCCCCACTCTCCCAAGTTCAATGGAACCTTATCTATCTGTTCCCAAGGGAGGGCAAGCAGTCTAGGGAGATTCCTGTATTATAGGCAGATATAATAAAGTAGCTAGTTTGAATTCTATACATGTGGATCTGTTGCTTCTGGTTGCTTCTGCCTGACAATAACTAAAGTTTCCCAAGTATTCACAGACTTGATTGGGCTTAATTCCAAGAGATCAGCCACATGATACAACTTGCTGATTCAACAACAAAAAGTATGCTTGAGCAAAGCAAAAACTATAGAACCCTGGTAGTATTAGGATTAGTACTGACTCTGTCTAAGGTTCATAAAGTGTAATGTAAAGAACATACATTATTGTTTTTGTGATGATATTAAGATCTCTCACTAGCTTTTGAGAAGGTACAGTTGTATTTTTTTGCTTTTATTAATCTATCACTTAGCTTTAAATACAACAGCAATTTTCTCTGGTAGCTCACCAGGTGTGAGCAGCAGTCCTCTAGCCAACATTAGGGAGACCTCAAATCCACTTTAACTCCTTGTAATTTTCTCACATAAAACTATGCAGCAATTATGTAATAACCAAGAGCAAATAGTCAAAAGCATGATAGTAGATGCTATCATACAATTTTAAGTTGACATTGCAGGCACCAAAATCAAAATAATTAAAATTAAAATTAAATTAATAAACTTTCAAAAATTTAAAATTAAATTTTAAAATACTGTCTGTTATGGTCAACATCCTAAGATTAAATTTTGGTCATTTGAACTTTTTATTACAATAAAATTATTATTAATAATATTGAGGTCAGTAGATGCCAACTTGTAGCATTAATGCCATAGTGCCATAATTCCAACAAAGCTGACCCTTTTTGTAAGACTTAGTGATAACTGTCTCTCTCACAAAATCAGAATTTGCATACCAGTACTTTATGCCCAAAATCCAGATACAGCTCACTGGGTCCTTCTCATGACCAGCCTTCAAAGAAATAAACAGGAGCTGCAGAAGAGCAGATGGATATTTTTGCCCTTTCATTTCTTTGGAATGTTTAAAAGGTAGACTTAAATGTTTTATAAGTGCATTAAGTCACTTTTTTCTTTGCATTTGTTAAAGAAATTGTTTATTTCTATGTTCCAATAGAGAAGAATATCAACTTCATGATATTGGTTGGTTGAATTGTGGAGCCTTTTATGGATCTCTGAGTTTGATTGTTTGCTTGCCAATGTTTCACAATCCCAACTAGGTAACATCATCTGAACTAATAAGTATGAGGAGTAAGGGAATCACTGGACAACATTGTTTCCAAAGGTTTTGCTTCCTGAAAACCTTTTGGTGATCATATTTGTCACTGACTGCATGTAGAGTTTGGGGAAAGAAGTCCAAGTGTGAATGCAGAAAATGAATCTTCGGTGACACTTCATAGTCTTCTATGCTGTAAGAAGTCTGTCAACCAGCTGAATGTAATTTGTTTTTCTGTAGGTGTCAAGAAAATTCTCAACAACATTCTGAATGCTTTCCAGGTGATTTTCTCTTGCCTCCATCAGATCTTGGAACCAGTTGTCATTGATGACATATCTGATCTGTTGTTTCCAAGAATAACTGATGCCTTCCTTAATTGTGGCATCAGTTATTTTTGGAAACATCTATCTCAAATAACAAAAACCTTCCTTGTTCATCACCTTCACAAAATTTTTCATCCGTCCGAGTTTTATGTGAAGCCGAGGCAAAATATGTTTGTCAGGTCAAAAGGTGGTTCATGTGCCACATTTTTCTGTCATCAAATTCTTTCAGAATGGCAATTTCTTTTTAATGTAATGAGACTCTCTTGCACTGCTGTCCCATTTGCATATTTGACAACAGTAGTTGATAAAGCAGAGCTACATTCTAAGCAGCAGAGCCACTACTTTTAGATCTCCACAGATATTCCAGTTGTACTTGGTCTACTGGATGTGTTTCAATCACAGTTCCATGTTTTTGTATATTTCTTTCATATGTGTAGCATAGTCAATGTGTGATAACAGATGATTTTTTTAAATAAAGCAGTACATGATATCTTAAATTACAGATAATTTTTGTGATTAGCAGCCAAAAATCCATAAGATACTGCTAAAAGAATTCAGGAAGCAAAATCTTTTTTGTCCAGTGAATTAAGTTTTCATCATGTCTTCTGACTACTAGTTGGCCAGAAGACACAACTGGACCAACTAGCAGTCAGAAGACACAATGAAATCTCACAACAGATGGATAGAATCAATCATAGTTTCAACTGGAAAACTGTAAATATCATAGACCAAACTAAATCCAAAAGTGCAATTCCTGGAAATTTGACATTCAGACAAATCAGTCATCAATAAAGATAAACCACATTTATACCACATTCAAAAACAACAATAAAAAAGCTAAGATGGAAATAAAAAGACTAGAACATATCCTCTCAGTGATCAATCAGCACCCAGATAAGTAAGGATTAACAATCAAGCAGAAATCATACCCTAATCAAGGAATTCCAAAGAAGAAAACCACACACACACCCCAACGTTGGTAGGGCAAGCTACTGTATATAAACAAACCCCCAAACTCTAGCACTGATGGTGTTTCCTAACTGTGTAATGAAACATCTGCAAGCAAGCGATCAAACTCAGAGAGTATCAAGAACTCCATACTGCTACATCTTTATTATATTTTGTTTCATTTTTATAGTTACAATAACTTTAAGAAGTAAATCCTCTTCTCATTTTCCTTTGTTTTATTTACGGCCATGTTGAGTTTTAGAAAAGGACAAGCCTGCCTCTATTTTCTTCCTTCTGTTGTTCTACAGAATTTCTTCCCTGTTTTTCTATTGTCATTCCATTGCATTGTCAGTTTTACTGGGCTTCTCCCCATTATGCCATTGAAGATATTGAATGTTTCAGATGGCACACAGTTAAAACTGACCTTTATCTGACCATAAGCATATAGTGCCATGAATTCTTCCTTTTACATTCTTTAAGGCTTTTTTAAAAAATGCCTGTAACTCAATAAGTGTTACAAATAATTGCACCTATGACTGTTCATGATATTGCGACCTCCCTACCATTAAACCTCATCAAGATGATTCCTCTATAAATCCATCTACTTTGTTTGGATTGTTCTATTGTCTTTAAGCTTATCTAGGTACAAGAAATGTTTTTAAAACTTGTATCAAAATGCTATAAGGTGTTGAGTTTATGGCAAGGTAAAAAGAGAAGTGTCTTTAGATGCTACATATTATCTTATCATATATGGTGGACTTGCAAGAAAGTGAAGGCTTTTTGGATAAAAATCTGGTGGGTTATGCAAAATGTTCTGAAGAAAAAACTACAATTTTCTCCACAATTGTTTCTATTGGGTATAGTTAAGGATTTTACAATGGGGGAAACAAAATTGATATTGTATATGGTGACAGCAGCTAGATTATTGGTTGCTCAATATTGGAAGAAAGATGTTTTGCCTACTATTGATCAATGGACTCAGAAGATGGCCAGATTTGCAGAAATGGCGAAGATTTCAGCTTTTTTAAAGGATCATACCCAAGAGAAGTACTTGCAAGAATGGAAAAAGTGGATTGATTATGTACAAAATAAATACCAAACTAGAAAATATTACACAGCTTTCAGTTGAGGGAGACTAGACGTATATGGTAACGCTGAACAGAATGCAGGGGGTAGAATATGAAGGGGATGAGTAATATATATTGTGTTTGGGATTGCTAGGGTTTTATATAGTGGAAGTCAGAGGGGTTGGGGGGAGGAGGGGTGGTTGGGGAGGGTTGGGGAGGGGGGGAAAGGGGGGAACTGTACTTTTTGGATTAACTTGATTTTTGAAATATATATTATGTGGGGGGGAGGGGGGAAAGGGGGGGAAATTTGTATGTAAAAAACTTTTTCAATAAAAAAAAGAGAGAAGTGTCTGTGTTATACTTCTCCCATAATTTTAAAAGTGTGATTGCCTTTTGCCTTATCATGGGTTCATTCCTGCTGCAGGAGATTCCCTGTATGTACCGGTAGTTTGTATGCTCAATCACGGCACCAGACATGCCAATTGATAAAAAATTGATAAGATCTTGCCAATTAGTCACCAAGTGAACTGTGCCCCAAAGTGAATAAGATGTCTCACTTATAGCCGGTATGAATTTGAGCAACGACAAGGAATTTAGGGAACAGAGCATGAAAAGCTGAAATTTTTTCCCATAGTTTAAAACAAATAAACTACATACTGAAAGGAAGAATGACTCTGAACTTAATATTGATTCCTTCAGAAACAAAGGAAAGTTACACCAAAAAAAATTATTAATATCTATAAATATTCTGTGCAGTGTCTAGCTTTCCTATCTTTCTTATCCAACCTGTTAAGGGAACAGGCAGTATGTAAATGTTTAAATAAGTAATAAATTAGCAAGGATGTGCAGAGCTTCTAATTCAAACCTGAAAAACCTACTCTACTCTACTCTACCCTACTCTACCCTACTCTACTCTACTCTACTCTACTCTACTCTACTCTACTCTACTCT
>WNWU01000057.1:9396541-9466392 GCA_012654045.1 Ptyas mucosa
CTACTCTACTCTACTCTACTCTACTCTACTCTACTCTACTCTACTCTACAGTAGAGTAGGTTGGATGTGCAAGCCCCAGTTATTGGCAGAGTAGCCACACAGTCCCAGAAAAACATGCTGAGTAAAAGAGGTGATGCCAGCTTGTGGTCCCATATGTTCTGAAGCATGTGGCAGTGCCTGGTTGGCTGGGCTTTTAGGACAAGAAACTAGCTGTTACTTGAAGAATGGTGAAGAGGGCCATTGATTCTTATCTTTTGAGTTTTGTTCCTGTATAATGTAGCCAGAACAGAAGATTTGATCAAGTGAATATTTTATTCCTAGCTTGAAATAAAATGCATTTCCAGTTTATACCTGGCATATATTACCACATGTGGTGGACCTGTATAAAGGCAAGGAAATTTTGGATACAAATTCATATGTGGTTAGAAAAAATGACTAGACAACATCTAGAGTTTAAGCCAGAATTATTTTTATTAGACATTATATCAGATGTTTATGATAAAGGGACAATATACCTAATATTACACATCTTGACTGCAGCAAGAATGGTGTATGCGCAGCAGTGGAAGAATGAAAACACCCCTTCAGAAGTGGAGACAATAACGAGGATACTGGTCTGTGTGGAAATGGACAGACTAACGTTAAAAATAAAAGATAAAGGGGATACAGAATACTATGCTACATGGAATAGATTCTATCAATGGTTAGAAACATGAGGTGGAAGTTAGAATGCGAAAGAATCAGGTTAGGTGGAAATGGAAAGAGATACTATGTAGGTATTAGAATGAAAGATAAATTGGTATTCTAGAATATGATGGTCAGAAATAACTGTACAGCACTAGCACTGTTTAAAATAGTATATATGTTAGTTTGCTTTTACCTTTGTTTCATGGCAAGTGGAATGCCAAGACAATTGCACTGTATTCCATATATTTATATGTAAACAATAAATAAATAAATATATATGTATGTATGTATATGTATATGTATATGTGTATATATATATATGTATTTTTCTTTAGCCAGGTTCTACCTACGTAAGCCAAGATTTTATGTAGCCCTAGTTCAGTGAAATCTCATTCACTAGTTTTGGGGCTTGCTTTCTTCTAGCAGCCAGCAAGCTCTTTGCTGCCCATTGGGAGACAGATAGATAGATCTTGCTGGCTGCTAGAAGAAAAAAAGCCCCAAAACTAGTGAATGAGATTTCACTGAACTAGGGCTGCATAAAATCTTGGCTTACGTAGGTAGAATCTGGCTAAAGAAAAATACATACATACGTACATACATACACACACACACACACACACACACACACACAGACACATATATGCATTTCCAGTTTGTGTATACCTAGTTGCCAAATCTAACTAAATAATCCCAGAGGATTTTCCTCCCAATAAAATAAAACAAATGTGTATGTGTTGTTGCTGTATCATCATCATCATTATAGCCTTTGCATGATGAAGTCCTCTTCATTGAAGCTTAGGAAGCCTAATCTTCCAAGCTGGTCCAATGTAGGTTAGTAGATAGATATTTTATTTCCCAGTCTAGGGATGAAAGAGAAAGAGTCGCCCAAAGTCACCCAGCCAGCTTTCATGACTAAGGAGGAAGTACAGGTAATTCTTGCTTAATTATGGTAATTGGGCCTGGTAACCCTATAAGCAGCCTTGTCACAAAGCATGATATCATATGTCAATGCTAACTTACAATGACAGCTGTGGCAGTTCTGGTTGCCAGTTAAGTGAATCCCTTGTGGTCATTAATCAACATCACATGATCATCATTTGTGACTTCCTGCTGTCTTCCCCATTGACTTTGCTTGTCAAGTGGCAATGGAGATTGCAGATGGCAACCATGGGACACTGAATATGGGATGTTGCGACTTCTGAGAAGCAAAGTCAATGGGGAAGACAGATTCACTTAACCATGTTACTAACTTAATAACTGCAGTGATTCAGTTAATAATTGTGGCAGGAAGGATCATAAAATGGGGCAGAACTATGATTGCTTTTCCAACCAAAATTGTGGGTTCAGTTGTAGTTGTAAATCAAGACTACTTCTATACAACACTGGTCAGATAGGTACTCCAGAAAGAGCAGGACTAAGACGAAAATTAACTGAATACAGAATAGAATAACAGAGTTGGAAGGAACTCTGTCATTATAGTTGGAAGGAACTGGATGGATAAATGATTAACATTAATTGTAAAACATGGCAAAGCATACACAAATACGGTATCTTCCCCGCCACCCTTTAACAGAAACAACAAAGGAGGGAAAAACAGAGCAGAGTTGAAATGCAGAGATGGAAGAGTTGTACTTACAAGGATAATTGAAATGAGGGAAGGGAGGGCAGGGAGATTGTGGAAAACTCCAGGCATTTGGGGCTGAGTTCAGCAATCATAAATTTTTTGGTAAGTCTTGCTGAGTTCATTGACTCCTATTCATACAGAGAGAGGATTTCTGATCATACCTAGGCATCATAAATTCATAAAACAGTCGTCTGCAAATGAAGGGAAGACAATATGTTAGTTTCACATTCACTCCTTTGCCCTCTGGTACCTGAAAAGGATGTCTTCAGAAAAATTGTGAAATTATGGATAGAGGAGTCTTTCTAAAATCTGTCCTCTCAATGAAGCTATACAGGAATGCAAGAATTCCCCACTTCAAAGGTAATTTATTTGGGGGAATAAACCTTCTCCATGCTTTCATGCTGGCTAATCACAACACATTTTAAATTAGTCCTAAAAATATCAATTTGGTACTCGTGTGTAAAACACAATATTTATAGAGCTAAATCCAACCATGTAATTAAAGCTGTATGCCATTAACACTTGCAAATGAGCTGGAAACTTGCAAAAGTGCAGTACTAAATTTATGGTCTGTACTGTATTAACAAGTTACTAGAGAATAGTTCAAGCCTTTATGTATATGTGACCATAGAAAGCTAAAAATCCAAAGATTTCAAAAAATTGAATATTACCGCATTTTTCCTAAATGTGAATTCATTGATTTAATATTTCTTCAAGAAAGTAATGGATTTTTGCATGTCCTTTGGTATAACTGTATTTTATTTCTGTGGTTATAGCAAAAGTCAGCAAAAATGATTAAAAGTTCCTTTTCTCTTTCACACCTTACTTCATATCATAGTGGAAGGGTTTCTATGGGCATACATATTGTTTTTGTTAAAGGAACAAAAACAATAACATTGATAGGTAGCGAGGCAACCAAAAAAAGCAGAAACAGCAAGCTGGCCTTTTAATTCATCTTGAACTGTTGGCAAGTTATATGGTATAAATTAACAATTAAATGTATAAGTAATGCATCTACCTCTACAACAAAAAAGTAACAATATCAACAAACTTATAAAAAAGAACTCCAGAAATGTAGACTTGGTCCTCTGTGTTGAAAAAGACTAATTAAAATGTTGACGAATAATATATATTGCAAGCCCACGTCTGCAAATACCATGCAATGGTCATGTTGTATACTTTATTTCACTGTCTCCTCTCTTGCAAACAATCTGTTAGCTATTCTCTCTTCATCCCCATTTGTTGATAACTTTCTTGATAACTTTCAAGAGAAACTTGGAGAAGCCTACGGGATTGATTCCAGCCTTTTGAGGAAGGCCAGGAGAAGAAGCAAACATGGCTGGGATCTCAGAAATACTACTTTATTGTCATGTAGGGTATAATAACAGAACCTTGAAAGCCTGTCTAAATGTTTTTCTGACTCCTCTGATGTTAGCAAAATCAAGGTGAGGCTATTCTGAGTTTCTTTCTCATGTTTGCTTCAACCTCTGGAATATGTAATTGCTTGTATAAGTTCCTCCTTAGTGGTTCTTTCACTCCAAGATCATCTCTAAATCCCTTCACACCTCTCCCTTTCCCTCCCTCCACACACAGACATTAACATGTCTAACTAAACACATGCCTCTGAAACTATTTTAAGATTGTGTGTGTGTGTAATCAGAAAATCTTTCTATCCCCATTATTTATAGCCAATCTAAAAAACAATCCTATGATCATAACATATATTTAAGCATTCCTCAGTACATAGTCCTACAACAGAGAAAAATCCAACTATATAATCAAAACATTTTAAAACCACATTAAATCCTTCATCTTGTCATCTAGTGTTTATAAAAATGACAGCACAATTATCAAATCATGCAAACAATGCACAAGAATAATTTTTAGTAGGAAAACTGGGAGGTTTTAAACTTTGCAAAGGAAAATCAGTCTCCCCCTGGCTACTGTTTCAGATAATTTCAGTTTAATATTAAATCTACATGCACTGCATTCAGTGTCTTTTGAACTTCTTTGTTTTCAAAATTAAATGTGGAAATACACTTTATTCTTACTTTCTTACATGTTTTAGAGTGCCTTATTGTTTGGGAACCCAGTTTAAATAAGAGGAAGCATTCTGATCTGAAGGTGGGTCATTCTGCTGCTTCTCTGGAAGCAGGAACAATTTGTAATGTCTCTTCTCTAATATTAACAATACTTTTATTATTCTTGCAGAGGTACAGTAGGTAACTTCCACCGAAAGAGATTAAAATAAAAAAAAATAAAATACCCGGAGACTTTAATTCACTGAGTTAATACATACTGTATTATCAAGACCAACAATACTTTGAGAATTTAAACCTACATGAATGTGTATGAAAATTTGAAAGAAAACCAGTAGTCTATTGAAGAATCAACTCCATATTTTATATTCTCAAGAAATAACCAGGGTGGAAACTGATACATGAGGTATTATTTCCCTCTATTCATCATTTCCCTTTGTTTGTTATTATAATTTTTGTTTGCTTTTTTGCAAATTGTTCTCTGCCTGCCTCCTGGTTTTGATGTACCATATGTTCAAATTCTGTATTTAGAGAAACAAACCCATGGAGTGTTCTCATGAAAATATCAAATGCTGCTTGGAATTATAGACCCAAGAAAGCTTCAACCACTGCTATTTGCCTTTTCCATGAAATATTATTAGCTTTGAATTTCAGAAATAAATAAAAGCCAAGGACACCATCTGGTGCCTTTTAAAAGTGACAAAATAGGAAAATAATAATAGAGCTTTTGTGCAAAACACTGTTTTGCATTGGTTTAAGATCAAGAATTTGGAGCAGTTACTATGACCTTGTTGTCAAAGCACATTCAATTTTTGCAGCTGAACATTTATGCTGATAGCGACTAATTCATTGGAAGCTAATTGTTTCATAAGGTACTATGGAATTCTTAGCTTTACCAGGTACATGAAATATCCTCTTTGGTAGTACTTTCTTGCCTGTCTATTTATTATTTATTATTTGTTTGATTTATATCTACCTTTCTTCCAGAAACCCAAGGGCCTTCTCCATTGTGGTATTCTTGTTCAAAACTCTCCTTACTTATTACTTCTGTAAGCTGTGTTTCAGGCATCTATTCACTTTTCACCAGTATTTTGTTGTCATTTTTGTCAACTCATTTACTATTCTGATTCTTTTAAATTTCATGTAGTTTCGTGTCATTTAATCTGTTATATACCCAACTTGGGGAACATTTCATTAGCAGTTGGTAACTACAGGCAGTCCTCACTTAACAGTAGTAATTGTGATTGGAATTTCCATCACTATGTGATGCTAGATTACATGACCGCATCCCGCATCATAACAACAATCCTGGTAGCCCCCATTGTGTTGTTAAGAGTGGGTTGTGGGTTGGAGCAGCTTTCTTGTACTAGATCCCTGCTTTTTTCCATTCTTCTTCTTAACGTATGAATGTAGGTACTGGCAGAGCTTAACACCAGCATGGCCATGGTATCATTACTATGTTGATGATACCCAACTGTATATCCAGATGAAGTTGTCAAGGTTCTTTTCTAGTGTCGGGAGGCTGTGGGGATCTGGATGGGGAAGAATAAGCTTTTGCTTAACTCTTCCAAGATTGAGTGTCTATTTGATTTGGCCCACGGGTCCTGGAACTGGAGATTCTACCATTGACCCATTCTGAGCAGAGCTGCACTGCCCAGTTCAGATTCAATGCATAAGTTGGGAATCTTCCTGGAATCACAGCTCCTGCTGGAAAAGCATGTGGCAGCTAGGGGGTATGGCAGAGAAACACTTGTCACATTTACTCATGCCTTAGTCACTCCCATTTGGGAATACCCTTGTAGATCATATGAAAAATTTAACTGGTCTAGAACACAATAGTATGAGTACAGTAGTTATGGACATTCCTTATCATGCACTTTTACTCCAATTCTACCCCTTTAGATGAACTGGCTTCCAATAGGCTTCTGCTATAACTCAAAATACTGGCGATCACCCATAAAGCCCTACATGGCATAAGACTGGATTACTTGTGGGGTCACCTGCTTCCAAGGGTATCCAGTTATCCCCCACTTAACAAAGAGAAATCCTCCTGGTTATATCACTGAAACAATTACATTTAATCACTGAAACAATTACACTTCGTAAGACCTCAGAGGCATGTCTTCTTGGTGGTGGCCCCATTTTTTTAAATGATCTGCTTCAACAATATACAGTAGACATAAAATCCTGCAGTTCTTTAGAAAGGGAGTCAAGATTGGCCATGTTCTTAAACTTTTCAGGTTAAATTGAGTGGAATTCCAATTGGACAGACAGAACAATATTTTAGTCTGGTTGTCGATTTACTGCTATAGTGAGTTTTAATGCATTGTATTGTTTTTGTTTATTTACATACCCCCTTTATTATTTTTACAAATAAATCACAAGGTGGTGAACATATCCAAAATACCTTCCTCCTCCTATTATCCCCACAACAAACCTGTGGAGTGAGATGCTTTTTTTTCTTGTACACCACCCAGAGTCATGTGGTTTGAGTTGGACAGCCATATAAATATTATAAATAAAATAATAAAGAAGTTGATTGATATATAGATAAAACCGTGAATAATATATTAACCAGTCAGTCTGGTGATGTTTCAAGACCCAACTTAATGCACAAATACTAGGTGCTACTAAAAATTGAAAAGCCCATTTTGTCTGATCTGCTCAGGATTTGTTTTGAATTAGTATTCAAGGACATCTTTAGATATATAAACAAACCATAGCCAAATTCTATGAAGTGCTTATAAATCTGGGATGCCTTTTTGTAGTATTCTATCCTTTTATATATACTCATTTGATGTGAACAAAAATGGCTTGGCTACAGATTTTTCCCCATTACAAGGCCAGAATTGTAATGTCAGTTTCTCGTACTGTATACTCATAATGTCCTAATTTCCCACTAATGTTTATATTGAGATTACAAAGAAGAGAATTCACATTGAGGATTTCCTCATTATAATTTCTTCATAGTTTTTCTGTATGTTACAAGAGGCACGAAACTGTATCCACTCTTTCTCTCTTGTGTATGAAAGATACACACACGCATACATATACACAGAAAGAGTAAATGATGGGGTTTTCTCCAGCACATCACGACTATTCATGACTCTGAACTGCACCTTCCCTGCTGCTGAAACAATGGCATTTGGAGAGAGAAAAATAGTATACTATTTATCAGTCTGATACACTAAAGCGTTCGAATATCTTTAAAGGAAATGTAAACTTGAACAGTTATGTTTTCCATTAAAATACTCCACATTTTAATCTCATCCTCCTCTATAACCAACATCTTGACTAAAGAGAAAAAGAGAACTGTAATTGCCGGGAAGGAAGGAGTTCAGATCTTTGCATACTCTTTGAGAATCATCTCGAGTTTCTGACCAAGTAGAATATTGCCCTTCACCTTCACTTTCCCAATCAGAAAAGCCTTCTGGGGCTTTATCTTGCCCAAAGCAAGTTCCATGAAATCATGTTCAGAGAGAATAAAAACTGTGTTGGCAGGCTCGTGGGATGCTCCTTTATAGACCTGACCGTTACCAGACTTCAAATCCAAGGTCCACTGGGCCACAACCTTTCCTCCGTTCATGATGTCCCACTGAAAGACAGCATTCACCTTTTTCACAACTTGACTGCCAACACCTTTGATGCGACGCCCAATTTCCTCAAAAATAAGATCACTCTGAAGTCCAGGGCCTTTCGCTGAAGCATTTCTAGATGTCATCAGAGGTTCATACAAATCTGAAACAGCAGTTTGTTCACTTGTGTTGATTTTCATTTGAAGACATTTCAGCCTTTCTCTCCACATCTTTTATAAATGTTTGGAGAATGAGCAATTGTTATCTCACTTTGTATATAAGAGCTAGGGTGTTACCATACCTCTTTTCGCAAACAGTATTTACATTTCAGTAATAAAATGAAGTAGAAATCATTGTTGGGTGGACACATTGTGTAATCAGATATGACAGCCAGTCAGCATTAAGTTTTAGTTGGTTTGTATGCTGTCATCTCATTGGTGGATATACTTTATTGTGACAGGCAAAATTTCTTATAAAGGCTGTGGGTGTGTGCTGCTTGGGTGTAACATAAGGTGTAGATAGGCAGTGCGCCTACAATTTTTTTGTCATGCATTTTGTCTACATAATAAAATTTGACTTTTCTTGAAGAATTTCAATTATATGAAGCATGGGGTTTGGCAAAAATAGTATTTATGTTGATACAAAAAATGTATAGCTCTTTAACATTAAGGGATGGAATCAACATGCGCTCCTTATTGGTTTTTTAAAAATATCTTCATATTTTAAGAATGATAAAATGGAACAATGTGTTTTGATATGGTCTAAATTTAGTTTGAACTAAATTTATACTAGCCTGTGATCCATGGTTATCTGTATCCTAGGAAAGAATAGCTCTTTGGTGGTGATAGATTGGCAATTGAGGCCAAGCTGCCTGAAAGTGGTTTCCGATGCTCTCGGTGGTGGCAGAGCGGCAAAAAACTGTTTAAACTCTTGCCGGTGCTTCAAAGGGCCACCCTACAGCTGATCAGCAGTAAAAGGCAGTGTGGTGATAGACCAGTGCGCTCCAAAAACAAATGGGTAGACCGGTACAGCTCTGCAAGCAGTTAAAACCTGGTAGACCAGTACTTCTGCTAAATCCTAAAGAATTGTTACATGACTATCAAACCACACCCACAAAATAAGCCACACCCACAAAACCAGTAGTGAAAATTTTTTAGAACCCACCCCTGTAACAAACCCCACAAGCTGTTACCAAAAGGCTTTGGGTGCAATTTAAAGTGCTAATTACCACCTATAAAGCCTTGCATGCTAATTATTTGAGGGATCATCTGCCCCATGGTTTCTGCCCATCCCGTGTGCTCAGAACTGGCATATTCTGGATCCTTTACAAGTCATCCAAGAAGTAGGTCTCCTCTGTATTGCTTGCCTTCTGGGATCATATCCCCTGAAATCCAAAGCATCTCCACCATGCTCTCTTTTTGATGAACCTTTGGCTCTTTTCTCAGGCTTTTTGACTCTTTGAAAATGTGATTGTTAGAAAAATGTGAGGGTTTTCCTCTGAGTTTAACATTTTTTTTGTTCATTGGCTTTTGTCTTTCCCATTTTCATTTCTGTTTGCCTCCCAGAGTCATCTGGAGTTGGATGGTCTTACAAATAAATTAAATAACATCAATATGAAATCAGCTGAAACCTTAATCTAAATTTGGAATACCATTTGGAATGATAGCAAGTTCTGTATCTGACAAAGACTGTAGTAAGAAAATAAATTTGCTAGCCCTGATTTATAAAAGTATGATATTTCCAACTTTTCAATATATCAGGGTAGTTGCTATAGGTGCTGTTGTCTCTACTCTTGCTCTTACCTTTGGGCAAGTGTAACATCAGATTGCCTTTATTAGCTTTATAAGAGGAGTATCACTGTTTCTCAAGGCCACAGTATTTATGTTGTAATAAAAAAACCCTTTCTCAAGAGAAATAGCACCTTCCAGAAAAATGGCAATTGAAGCTCTCCTTTGCTCCAAACCTGCTCCTACTAGACCTTTTTTCCCCATATGACTGGATAAAAAATGTAGGACAGAGAGGGTCTGGTGTTTGAATCGCATATTTCCCATGATGTGCGAATGCCACTCTGGTCATCAGCAGCCAGTGAACACAAGAGAGGGAAAATACCTAAAGAAAGTAAGAACTACCTCAGAAATATTTAACAGAAAAGAAGGATTTCATTAAACTTTCCTAATAGACAATTTTTATATCTAACACTAAAACACATTAAGTTTCTTTTAAAAAATCCAGGCTTGGCAAATAGAAAAGTTGTTCAGGTGTTGTACTTTATTAGTAAAGTTCTTCCCTTTGAAAAAATTTAACCAACATATATAAACACACACAGTTTACAGGTTAAATAATTGGTAAATTAATCTAACTTGAATCAGTTTTTTCCACAGATTGTACAGCCAGACACACTCAACACACAAACAATTCATTTTACACTTCGTTCTGAAAAGATACATCAGGAGTGTCAAACTGGTGGCCCATGGGCCAGATGCCAGACCCACCCCAGCTCCACGAAGGGGAAAACCATCACGTGACGGCAACGTGACGTGGCGAGTTTGACACCCGTGCATTAGATGGACCAAAAGTAGAAGCATGCTATTACAAGGGGAAAAAAGTAAGAGAAAATGTATTTTAATGAAATGGATCATAAGATTTGTTATATTTATGCTGCTACAACTTGCATAACAAACTTTCCTCATCAGTAATGGAAGCCTCCATGTTACCACTGATGAGATGAGGGCTAATGCAGCACAGCTCCTTCAGGTACAGCCAAGGAAGCATAAACAATCTTGTGCACAGAGAAGAAGTTACTGCTGTGACTATCCCTCGCTTCAGGATCTGGAAAGTAGAAGATGCAGGAGACTCTCTCCCACACAGTATGGGCCTCCTCATATTGTCTGGCAGTATGGAAAGGAAGCACAGAAAGAGCTCTGTAGATATCCACACACAGGACTGATTTCTAAAACAACAACTCTGATAGAGTTGTCCCACTACACTAGCAATGTTTACAGTATGAAAGACATCCACACATTTCAGCTGGAAAAGGATTCTATCAGGATTTAACCCATCCTTTACTGAGGGAGGGATGTTTAATTTCAAGTATTGAGTTGAACCTTAAGAGACATTCTAAGCAGCTCAAAATACAAATGATGGACTATCCTCTGTCTCCTCATCATCTTGGAAAATTACAAAACAGCCTGGGGATTCCTTTGAGGATTCAGATTGTTTGGGGTTGGGGGAGTAGGAGATGGAGAACACCTGCAGTTCTACTGAGCTTCCAAAATGCAGGAGGCATTTCTATTCTGCTCCTCCAGCCGTTCTCTCTAGCTGTTGATAGATTGATGATGCCACTGGAAGAGCAGAGGGGGAGAGGAACTGTTGTCATGATGAGAGCATTTATGCTAAGAACCATATGCACTGTTAAAATAATGTGGGCATTTCACAGTTATATAAAACCTAACTATATGGAAGGGATAGTTATATAATTTCTGCAATGAAAATACTGCAAATAAGAAATGACCCAAATAGAAACTTGCTTTAAAATCTATTAACGGTGGACATTGATAACATTCCTTTGGTTGTTTGTAATACAGCATGATGGAGATCCTTACTTCTGTCAAATTCTCCTTCTGCATCAAGTAATTTTTCATCTGGAAATTTAACATCCTCAGCTAATGAGCACAGAAGGTCACCAGTAGTGTTTTATGAGCTTTCCTGTTAAAAAGAAAGGGAAGAAAGAAAATAAATCATAATGTCATACAGAAAAAAAAACCCTTTCCATTCTCCAGATACATGTTTAATTGCCACTGGCTTTAACTCTCAGTTTAATCATAAAAAAGAGAGACCAAATGATTTCAAGTAGCATTTTAAACATCTGTTCAAACTTTCAAAATAATCTCCCTATACTGTATACTATACTGTACTGTGAGCAATTTGCCTGGCATTTCTCAGTATAAATAGCTGAGGCAGTTTTTCTAGAAAATCCTTCCACTCAATAGCTACAAGTACATTTCTTAAATAGTGTCCTGAGCAACATGCAAGTGATTCACTGGACTTGTGTAGTTAATGCTGCCCAGGAAATATCTGTGGCTACACTCCCATTTACTCAGAGTTGCCAAATATGATGCTATAATATGGGTATACAGTATCTAAGTTAGATGGATGATGCTACTGCCAATTTTAGTGGTGAAAAAGATAAAGAAAAAATTGTATAGTTTTCTTATGCTTAATGGCATGAAACTGTGGATCCTTTCAACATGGAGACTTAATTTTTCAAAGTATATTCTAGCCCAACATCGCAACCTTTTTTTTTTTTGGTAAAAAGTTTTTCTTTATTTTTTATACATACACACACACACAAACATACAATGTATTTTTGCTGAACAGAGTCTTTGGACAGTTAACAAATTTAAACAGTTTTTAGTCCTTAAAACTAAGATTACAATTTCTATACCTCCTTTTTGCCATAGTATTTATTTTCATCTATTTTTTACAATTTCATCTCTAATTTTAACCAAATTCCATTTTTCCTTCTATTCTACATTAAACCCCTTTTCATTGTCATCTATTTTTATATCCATCATCAGAATAATTAATTTTGTCGTGTTACAATTGTTCAGTTCTTATAGAAATAGTGAACCCACTTATTTTATAGCATACATTTTCTTAGGTAATATAGTCCAACATTTTAGTATAAATCAATTATATAAATATCTTTTCCATTTATAAATTCAAACAAGAAAAAAAAGAAAAAAGGATATAAACGTGGCTATTCCAATTAGTTCCATTTTCATATATCAAATAATTTTCCCCATATGTTCCTCCGAACCACATCTTCATCATTTCTACTTTCACCACGATATACAATTAAAAATATTTCATTTATTACAATTACCTTGGTTAAATTTTAAAATATTCTAACTGTTGTCCTCTACTCATATAGCTTCCCCCATGTATTATTCCAAATCCCCACTTAATCATTTCTACACACACCACCATAAACCATTAAAATTATTTCAATTAGTACAATTTAGACTTATTTAAATTTCTAAAAAAAAGAAAAAACCCTCATCATTATCTAGATTTCAAAAATATAAATGATAATATTCCAATTATTGTTCAGTTCATTTTCACCATCATATGATTTACTATTATTTCTTGCTACAATTCATCTTTCAATTCTAGATGTATACCTCGTATTTCTTTCATTTCTTTCTCCTTTTCTCCCTTTTCATTTTTATTTTTACCTTTTTCTTTCCCCTTTTTTCCTGTGCTTTAAAATCCTGATCTCTCCCATTTTGCCCTGTATTTCCCATTGTTCCTTCTCTCTTTTCTCTTTTTTTAATTTCACCACTGTTTAGTCCGCTGTTTAGCCCAATATTATCATTCTGTATTTCAAAGTCCTGGATTCTTCTATTCTGCCCTATATTTCCTGTTGTTATCCACCCTTTTTCTCTCTTTTTTATCTTTTCACTGTAAATCCCAGTGTAATCATTTAAGTTCTTTATATTCTTTCTGTTCCACCCTTCTTTCCGTATTTGTCTCTTTCTATCCTATTTCTTTCATTGTTAATCCCAATGTAATCTCTAAAAACCTCCTTTTTATTATTACTATACACATATTCAATTACTTTTTCATATTTAATCACATTTTCTTTATCTTCTTTATTTTCAGCCTCTGTGTCTTGCTTCTCCGTCTTTGTTTCCTTGTCAGCTTGCATATGCTTTATCTTACTTTTTATGTCCTCAGGTTTTAATCCCCCATGCATCATTGTAGTTATTTCTCTTATTTCCATTTTCCATGACAAGTACATCGATTTGATCATTTCTCTAATTTCCAGTGCCATTTTATTCTTTTTAAATTAGTATTATTCCAATTTTAAAAGTTCAATGTATTCCTTTTTTTTTCTCCCAAAGTCAAGCCGCTTGCAGACAAAGGAATCTTCCCTAAAAGTTCTCAGGGCTGTTATCTGTAAAGTTCACAATTTTCCAAAACACAAACCAAGTTACAGTGTTCTTTTTTGCTCCTGAAGGCGTCTCTCTGTAATCCACAATTTCCAGTTACCTAACAAGTATCCATTTTGTTTCAATCTAAGTTGACAGTCTTAACTAGTTTCTCTTTTTCTTTTTAGCTTTAAAAATACCAAATCAGTTTTATAGTCCAGTCCAAATTTAAACAGCTCTTTTTACTTCTTTTTTCCTTTTGTTTATACAGCTCTTCTATTATAGGGTTTATTGTCCATTCTCTTTTGTTTTTCTTAAAATTCGTGAAAGAGAGAAGAGAAAAAGGATCTATTTATTTCTTTCCAATCCTTAAATCCATCTTGGGGTAATGTCTTTCATTTTAAAATTTTCCAAATTATTTTCCAGTTAGTTTTGTTCAAAAGACAATTTTCTATTCGGGTTTTTGTCCCTTTAAAATTACGCTTCAACATCTTCTTTTCTTTCCCCCGTGCCATTGTTTCGCTGGGGGTCTTCAGGTTTAAATATTTTTTTTCTTTATTATAAGTTGGCTGTCACTCACCCAGCTTCAAAAAACTCCGTTCTGTTCATTGCTCCTGCTCAATACTTAGTCTGGTTGCTCCAGCTTTGTGACAGCCACAATGGCTGCCACCCTCCGCCGCCAAGTCGTAGAGAGCTTCCTCTGACCTTCGAGGAACTTGCCTGTTCCTCTTGGTCTTCTGAGGTGCATCTCCTTCATCCCCATCCCTACAGGACGGTTCCAGTCCGAAGACCCCTTGGCAACGGTTCGTCAGTCCAGGTTTTTGCGGAGCTCATCGGAGCCTGCTAATTCCCTGACTATCTCGCCGCGACGCTTCCAGTCGAATCTCAACAACTCAACCTTGATGCCTGAATAGCAGCCACTGAATTTTACAATCAGTAAATGATTTGAATTGTAAAAATAATCCAGGGTATAGGAATAATAGCACTAAAAGAAAATCCGGCATTCAGCATGGATTTGAAAAAGCAAAGCAATAAGTTTGGCAAAAATTAGCAGGAAGTCTTATTTTCCTAAAATTACATGTGTATTAATCTTCCTAAGATTCTAGTAATACTGTTGTTAAGACTAATCTTCTTAAAATTCCTACACTAAGACTACCTTTCGAACCACGTGCCTTCTTGTCAGAGATCATAGAATTGTAGAGCTGGAATGGCCCATGAGGTTATTTACTCCAACCTTCAATGTGTGGAAAACCATTTTAACCCATCCATAAGAAAAAGAAAGAAAAAGAAAAAGAAAGCACTATCTAAAATCTTCTTTAAAATCTCCAGAGAGGAAGCCTACACAATCTTTATAGATAGACTATTCCATTATTGTACAGATTTTACTCTCAGATTTCCCCCCCTTATGTTGAAATTAAATCTAGGTAGTTACAATTTATACTCATTATTTCTAGTCCTATTTTATATGGCAATGGAAAAATAGTTCATGCCCTCTTCCCTGTAGTTTCTACATGTACCTATAAATGGCTTCCTGAATATCCCAAGTTCCTTACAATTCTGAATAGGGCATGTCCTCAGCTCCTTGTACCATCTTTGTTGCTATCCTCTGAACCTTCTCAAGCCTGTCAACATTCAATTGAAAATGAGGAGCTCTAAATCATACACAGTATTTCAGGTGTGGTCTCACTAATGCCAAGTAGAGAGGAATAGTGACTTTGTGTGTCTTTGATATGAAGTTTCTTCAGTGCAGCCCAGAACTATATTAAACCTACTAGTAACTGTCTCACCCTGTTGAATCCTATTCAACTTGTTGTCAATGTAGCATTTTAAACTCCCACAATACCCAATCAGCAGAAAAGTATTACCAACTGAGAATTAAGGGACCCTAACTAGCTCATTTGGACAGCATATGGCTAGAAAATGCTATGTTAAACAATATTTTAACAGTTTATTGATATTGTAAATAAAATCTAAATTTAATAGAATTCTGCGAGTTGAATCCAGATACATTAGATTGAAAACAAGGTGATTAAAAGGATTATAATAGGAAGGCAGAAGTAAGAATCAAGAGGAAAGGAACTTGAAACATTTCGTCTGCTTATGGCCATGACAGCAAATTACTTGGAGAAGAATAATGTTAGTTTGAGGTAAAGACAGGTTCTGTGGCTGACAACTTCAATATTTGTTACTACCAAAACAAAAGTTTGTCCAATATGAAAGAACAAGGAGATGTCGAGTCACCCTGTTTCCAAACGCCCCATTTGCAAGCAGACAAACCTTCCAGCCTCCGTCTGTTCTCCCTCTAGGTGAAAAGTGTTCTGGTGGTGATAGAAAGGAGTTAGGGGAGAGGGGAGGCGCAGGAGACAGGCACCACAAACATTTTTTGAACCCAGGAGCTTCCATCAACTCTCCTCGCCCTCAAAGGCAAAGAAACTGCAGCAGATGAAGCTTCTCCATCAAGTCTTTGTGGCAGAGAGGAGACAGATCTTTGCAAGGTAAGTGAGTCCAGCACAGCAGGGAGGGGGAAGCATGAGGTATCTTAGTGATTTGGGGAGACCTTGGGGGCCTGTTCCATCACTAGGCCCCTCCATGGTCTTCCCCACCCTGAGATACCTCATGTGCACTTAACAAACCGCACATTGGATTAGTGAATGTGTGGGCAAAAGGAAGGAGTGATCTCGTTCAAGGTATGAGATTCACTCCTATGGATCCTTGAGTTACAAATAGAATGGGCAGACTCCATTACATTCATAACTCGAGAACTACCTGTAGACCTTCATCTTAAGTCCTATGAAAATATAAGAGTTACTTGTTAAAAAGCAACACATGGAAACAGTGTACTGCATTATATCTATATTGAATGCAATCAACATTTACTGACTACCTTTGTTGGAAAAGTGTGCAAAGCCTTAGGAATAAATTAGCTTTCTTAAGGGATAATTTGAGTCAGACATTCCAGTTCTACTCTGAGTTTGAGAGAGAGCCTTCACCATAAAAACAAAAACACACATGCACAAATTGTCCCCTGTTCTTCACAACACAGGTCAATGGAAGTGAATCAAAAGAACTCTCTTCAGACTTCAGAAAAATGGTTATTGATACTTAAAATGGACCCAAAACCATTGCCAAAACTTTGGCTTCAGTCAACTCAGATAAACAGACAGTCCACAGATGGAGAAAATGCAACTTCATTCTTATTTTTGTAGAGTGGCTGTTCAACAAAAATCACTCCAGGAGAAAGATATATAGTACTCCTCTGCAGGCTACTCTTGCATTCATCAATCTACTGTAAGGAAAACACTAAACAGGAGTAGTGTACATAGGAGGAAAACAACAGTTCCCCAAAAAGGATACTCCTCTTTCTCTCAAGCTTGCCAAGACTCTCTGTCTAGTCAGCAGGCTATTGGAATTGTTTTGGCAAAAATTAAACTTTGACATGTAGATTTTTACAGTTTGCAGAATGAGAAACATTGCACCCTCAGGACCTGGTTGCACAATCATCGAGGGAACAATGGATTCCAATAACGGAGAATATTTGTATCTCAGGGTGAAATTAATCCTTCACAATGGATTATGGATCGTTATCAGCAAATTCTAGAGTTCACGCATCAAGCCTGTGAACTCAAGCTTAAATGAATGTGGGCCATGCAATACCTTTATGATCCTGAAACACAAAAGTAAATCGAAAACGAAGTTGTGCTGAAGCACAAGAAATTTCTCACTTTGAAATGCTGAGTCAAAACTATCATCCTTAACTGAAATGTTGTAGCATGGCTTGAAGTGAGTAGTTCACACAAGAGAATCATCACATATCACTGAATAGAAGCTGTTCTGAAAAAAGGAATAAACCAAATTAGCTCCAAGACAATATGCAGGACTGATCACCAGGTAGAGGAAACATCTGGATAAAGTCATTGCCTCAATCTAAAGGAATAGCACCAGTTATCAAATTAAAAAGTCCAAATATTTTTTACCAACAAAGAATGTTGGATCAACATATTCAATAAAGAACTGACACCATCCACTTAATTGCAGTATGAATGAAGATGTAGCTGTTTCTACAAGTGCAAGAATACACTATTTATGGTAAAATTAGTCTGCAGGGTCACGTTATTTACCAACTGGAGACTCCCAAGTATTGTTAAATTCACTAATTACTTTCATACAAAGTTTCATACAAGTCCATCCATTTATCCAAGTCCTTTTCTCACTGCTTCTGCTACCCTTATGTGTATAATGTACTCAAAATTGAAAGAGGAAATATTCAGAGAAGTAACGAACGTCCCTTTCTAATATGGTTGTGGTCAACACAACTTCTGCCTATACATAGTTACCCAAACTAGGAATCCTGTTAGTTCCAAGAACAAAAAATACTAGAGTGGCTGGCTAAAGATCAGTTTCTCTCAAGGTGGTTCATAAGTATACAAGTTTCTATATCAGCTTATTTAGGCATAAAAAGCAAGCACTAAGCACTTAGACTTAATATACCGCTTCACAGTGCTTTAAAGCCCTCTCTAAGAGTTTTTATAGTCAGCGTATTGCCCCAAACAATTTAGGTCCTCATTTTACCCACCTCAGAAGGATGGAAGGCTGAGTCAACCTTGAGCCTGGTGGGATTTGAACTGCCAAATTACAGGCAGCCGGCAGTCAGCAGAAGTAGCCTGCAGTACTGCACTCTAACCACTGCGCCACTGAGGCTCCTATATTATTGTCAAGAACACTAACCCCACCTTTATCTACATAATCAGTAGATAAACCCACTTGTATCAATCTTAAACTCTGGGTTAGATAATTCTGTGTCATGGATCCTTTCCAAGGATCATCGCTCAATCTTCGGATTATTTTTCTGCCTAATTACTTTCTAAAGGAAAGGGGAACATTTTTGGTCCATAGAATGTTGGATGATGGAGCATGCATACCAGTGGTGGGTTGCTCCCAGTTCGCAAGAACTGGTAGTAAAAATTTTTAATAGTTTGGAGAACCAGTAATAAGATTGGCTGGCCACGCCCCTGAACTGGTTCCTGGCCTGGTCGCCGTTCGCTTACCCTGCCCACTCCCAATCTATTGCTGCCTCCTGAGTCCCAGCTGATGGCTAGAGAGAAAGAAACAGTTTAAACTCTTGCCGTGGGGCTTCAAAGGGCTGCCCTACAGCTGATCAGTGTTAAAAGAAAACAAATGAGTAGAATGCCTGCAAAAATAAATGGGTAGACCCAGTGGTGGGATTCTACTTCGGTAGAACTGGTTGTTAATAGTTAAGTAATTAAGCCAGTGGTTGCCAAAGTGGGTGGTACCGCCCTCTGGGGGGCGGTGGGATGCTTTAGGGGGACGGTAAGAGGCAAGGGAGGGCGGCAGGGGAGCGCTAGAGGCAAAAGGGGGTGACGGGGGGGGGGCTAGGTGGCAAGGAGGGTGCCCCCCCCCCTTTGGCCTGTGCCTCGCAGCAATTACCTCCTTGCAAGCAAACAGCAAGAAAAAACAGCCCCTTTCAGCTTCAGCATAGGTTAATTAGCACAAGTTGATTAGATGGGCCTCCCGATTCTCAGCTGATTTGCTCTCAGCTGTTTTGCTCAGGGCTCTGTTGCTAGCTGCAAAGAGTGCTGGAGCAGATTTTTTCCCCCCTAACTATCCTGAAAAAACAAAACTGAAAGTAAAGCAGGCTCTTTGCTGCAACATGACAAAATGAGGCAGGGAGAGATTTCTTTTTCTTTTTCCTCACCAAAAAAGGTAGGTGCAAACAAGGGGAAATTTAGGGCAAAAGAGGAGAATTCAAGATTTTAAAACACAAAAGAAAAAAAACTTTATTTAACTAGGGAATTGTAATAATTGAGATACTATTAATTGTATATTGTCTTGAAAGCAAAAATGATTAAGTTGTGGTTTGGAGGAATCTATGGGGGAAATTATTTGGTTTATTATTATTGGTAAATATAATTAATTGATTTGTAAGAAATTGGATTGCATGGAAATAATTGGAATATTCATGTTCATATTGATTAATATACAAAAAAGATAGTTATATAACTAATTAATTTATATTAAAATGTTGAATTTGTATTAAACAACTGTAATATTACATAATTAACCAATGTGAGGATGGATATAAAAATAGATGACAATGGGAAGGGGTATAATATAGAAAAGAAGGGAAAAATTAAATTTGATTAAGATTAGAGATGAGGATGAAGGGTAATATTGATTTTTTAAAAAATAGATGAGGAATAAATATGGCAAAAAGGAAATACAGAAATTGTAAATTTAATTGAAATGACTAAACACAGTTTAAATTTGTGAACCGGCCAAATACTCTGTTCAAAGAAAATACATTGTACGTTTGTATATGTGTTTCTAATTATTGCTATTTATTGCTATTTGTTCTCTTTTATTCTTTAAAGTTTAACAATTCATTCTTTATCTTAATATCTTTATATTTGTTTGGGGTTGGCTTTCTTCCTTTTCATCTTTTTTATTGTACAGCAATCTTTCTCCTCAAACCTACCACCCTCTCTTTTCTTCTTACTTTCTCTTCCCCCCCACTTCTTCTCCTCCCTACTACCTCTTCCTTTCTCCTTCTCCTTCTCTCTTCCTCCCTCTCTTACCCTCACTCCTACTCTAATTTCCCTTCCCTTCCTCCCTCCCTTCTCTTCCTTCCCTCTCTCTCCTTCCTTCTTCCATCTCTCTTCTCCTTCCTTCATCCCTCTTTATTGCTGTATCCTTTTGTGCATATGGACTACTCAGAGGGCTGAAAAAGTTATTTTTGACTGGTCCTCACACTTTTGACCAGTCCTCAAACTTACGACTGTCCTCACATTTTATGTTTTTGCCCTATCTTGTCACCATGGTGAAGGGAAGCAGTTGTGAAATGAGTAACATGGTTGTTAAGAATGCTACAATGGGCATAAATGATGACCAGTCATAAGTGCGAGGACCTGTCAAAAGTGCGAGGACCTGTCAGAAATGACTTTTTTCAGCCCTCTGAGTAGTCCCTATACACATAGCCACGGCCACCCGGTCACATGAGCAGCTAGCCACGCCCACCCAGTCACATGATTTCCAAGCCACACCCACAAAATAAGCCAAGCCCACAGAACCGGTAGTAAAAAATTTTAGAACCCACCCAATGCATACATATCAATCATGTTTAAACTTCATATACGCATATGTGCACATATGTTCACAGACACAAAAGTATGTTTTCTCCACTGTCATGTTATTAATTACTTAGGATAGAAAAGCCATATTCCCCATTTACCTGCCTGCTTTTGACATATCACTGTTACTGCTACTGCTAATTTTTGGAACGTCCAGATTTTATGAAGTTCAGCGATTGTCTAGATTGCTCAGAATAGAAGCTAAAATATCAAATGTTTTCACTTCTGTCATGAGAGGGCACAACAATCACTGGACTTGCAGGAAAGGGCTGATTTCCTGAAGGATGCTGCTTTTTGCAAGGCTCAACAACCAGATAGGAGCTCGGATTTCCAGGCACTGAAGAAGGCTTCTATTTAAAAAAAGCAGTTTCTTTAAGATTTATATGTCTGCCCATCTTAGGCTCACAACTATATAATCAATAATTGTAAAACAATCATAAAATGGTAAACAAAAACTCTGTGCCTTAATTATTTCCTTGGGATGACCCATAGCAAACTCCCCTCATTCCATATTTTCTATCTACTCAATCTTATCTCACTTCTACAATAAAAAGCCAAGTCTTATTGGCCTTTTGAAAAGGGCTTAAAGGGGTAGGAGGCCTGCTGAATTGCTGGGGGGAGGGGAGGTATTTCACTAAGTAGGAGCAGCCATTAAAAGGCGCTTTCGTGTCCCACTAGCTGGCAGGATTTCACAGAAGGAATCTGAAGCATGCCTATCCTATGTGATCTAAAGGGAGGAGCAGATATTTTTATGGAAAGGCAGTCCTGTAAATATCCAGATCCTGTGCCATGTAAGGCTTTACAGGTGATAAGTAGTACCTTGAATTGCATTTGGAAGGAAACTAGGAGCCAGTGCAGCTTGCGCAATAAAGGTATAACATGGGTAAACCTTTGAGCATTGAATACTGTGTGCAACACTGTATTCTGGAACTAATTGTAGCTTCTGAGTGTCTTCAAGGACAGTCTCCAAGGACAATGTCTTCAAGGACATTAGTGCATTGCAATAACCCAGGAAGGGACTAAGGCAAGTACAATGTGAGCAAGGCCTCCTAGTCCAGGAAAAGGTGCAACTGGTAACCAAGATGCATCTGTACAAAGCCTCCCACCCAATTCCAGCCCCTGAGCTATGGCTGCCACCTGTTCATCAAGCAGGAGCTCTGAGTCTAGGAGGACTCTCAAACTGTGTACCAACTCAGTCTGGGGGAGTGCAACCCCATCCAAAGACAAAGATTACAAGTCAGCAGACCATCATGATAAGCTCAGATTCAAAGGAGATCAAACAGACTACTGTATAAATAGGCAGATGAGGTAACCAGCAGGCACAGCTGCCACTGCTCTCCAAAAATGAAGAAGCTGAGCTGCTAGTCTTCCCCCCCCCAACACACACACCTCAAGGACTCCTCATTCAAAGAAGTGTGGAGAGCAAAGGCCCTCTACAGAGCTGCTTGCAAGAAAGGAACCTCCTCCTTCCAAATGAGCAACACCTGGTCTGCTTCTAGAGATCAACCCTCTCTGTTCACAACAACCATCCACTCGTACTCCATGTTCCTTGACTCCTGATCTGTGAACCTAGCAATCTTGATTCTGGAACTGGCAGCTGACAAACCTTTTGACTCTTGGAATTTACCTAAGCACTCTTCAGCCTGTTTTGAATTGGGAGCTTCCTAAATTTTGGGGAATTTGTTACTCTACTACACTCATATTTTGTCTCGCCAAATGATTTAGCAAAGCTTGCAACTACCTCCCCATGTGCTTGAGTGTGCTTGGCCTGGGACAGGACAAAATGCTGGGGAGTCAAAAACTCAAGTCCATCTTACACAGATTGAGCTGAAATTGGTTTATCCCCATTCCAACTCTTGAATAACACCATACCCAGACCTTTGCAAAGAGGACCCCCACTTTAGTGCCCAATTAATGATACAAGCTAGGTCAACTCATTCATCCATAATCAGACCATGGATGATATGAACTGTATTGCAAGTCAAACAGGATTAAGCAGCAGCAACTGGAGACCAGAGCCAAGGTTCTGAAACTAGGTCCTGGGGCTGAGCACAGGGGCCAGAACGTGATGCTAGTATTAAACACCAGGGCTGCCTTCCCCGAAAGTGGCCTGCCCTGTACCTTTCCATGCCCATCATCTCTACAATGCCCTTCCTGCAATCTCTCCTCTCTAACCGGCTCCCCTCTCCCCTCAAATCCCTAAGAACTATCCATATCCAATCTTAACAATATAGACGGACAGGCTTGCGCATGTTCTGGCACTTCTGTACACACTCAGAGCCTCCACCTGAGCAGGGCCTCCATCCAAACCTACCTTCCTTCCAAATTCTCAAGCTCCCTGAACCTAAAACATTTTCTCTTACCCTCCCAGTCCAACCACCCCTCACCCAGGCAGTGAAGTAACCCCACCCCCAAAGGGACTAAGTGACCGCCCTCCCAGCCCACCCTTCTCTCATATGAGGGGAACAAAAGGACTCCGATACACCTAGCCTGCACATCAGCTATCAAACTATATAAAGCTCCTGATCCATATAATGTCTTAAATCCAGGCACCAGCAACTTCAGCCCCAAATCTTCCCAGACAGGCAAAATTGCTGCTTTGTCATGTGGCCCTTTAAACAGTAATTGCAAAACAGAACAGAGCTTCCCCACAGGTTTGCAACCTTACTCCTGCACAAACCACCTGTACATCTGAGCCCTCCACTACACTGGAGACTCCAACAATCAGGATCCTACAGCCACCAACACTTCTTCAACTTCTGTCAGCTTAGTCTGTTTTATGGTCTCTATGATGGCAGACCCATAGGAAGACAGGAGCCAAGTCCCCCAGAATCTATTTCTCACTGCTTGTCAGCTAAAGCAAAGGCAGTTGATCCACAGCACCACTGAGCTTTGCTGCCTGCTGCCTGCTTCCTAGTCAGCCTCTGAAATATGACAGCCTACTACCCACTCAGCTACCTCTAATTAACTGGTTCCAACATTACTGGCTGCTACCAAACCAGCCAGAACCACTGAACACCTCCACACACCATCCACAATATCCTCAAAGTTCTCAACAAAATGAGCCTATCAAATAGGCACCCATCTTGACCTCATGATGGGGGGGTGGTGGTGGTAGAGTTGCAATACTGGCAATTCCAGAAAGGACAAGCAATTGAGGAACTAAGGAGATTGCAGATACCTATGCTAATACCCAGAAGCTTTATATTCCACCTTCCATCAGTTTTATGATGTTATGCCTGGTAATGGCTACCATAACACCATATCGCCAAAACTCTCCACCAATTCTTGCTGCTCTTACAAAATGTCATTTGGACACTAATATTAATAAACAAATAATTGATTTTCAGTCATATGATTTGTATACATTTTTCAGAGGAAAAAAAATGAAATGAATTTGCAAAGGCTTACTACCCATAAAAGAACTCAAGTAAAAAACCAAACATTTATTCCTATCCTCTATATCTTCAACCATACTCCCTCATATCTTGGGAGCAGAATAAAGTAAAATAGTGCAGTCTTTAGAAAAATAAAATTCCCCATACCTATCTTAAATACGATTGTAACAATAAATATAAAATTTATTTAAAGTGTTTTTATATTTATCAACAATTTAATTTGGTGGACCTGTAAGAAAATCAAAGCTTTTTGGATAAAAATTTGGTGGGTGATGCAGAATGTTCTAAAAAAAGGTTGAAATTTACTCCACAATTGTTTTTATTGGGTATTACAACAGGTTGCACAACAATAGAGACTAAATTGATTTTAAATCTTATATCGGCAGCTAGACTGTTGGTGGCGCAATATTGGAAGAAGGACTTTTTGCCTACTATTGATGAGTGGATACTGAAAGTAACGAACTTGGCAGAAATGGCGAAGATCTCAGCTTATCTGAAGGACATTACTCAAGAAAGATATATATTGGAGTGGAGAAAATGGATTGATTATATTCAGAACAAATACCAGACAAAGAAATAACAAATAGTTTATGGATGAATGTTAACTTTAGATGTATATTATCTGTAGCGGAGTTATCGTCCTATGGGGGATCTGTTGATATAGTTGAAGTTACGTTAATTTAGTTTGTGATTGTTATATGCAATACCCTGTATTTTGCTCTGGGAAGTCGGGGGTGGGGTGGGTGGGTGGAGGGGGGGGTTTAGGGAGGGATGGGTGGGAAAGGGAGAGGGGATGGAGGGTGAAAATAATTGTTGTATAAAACTTTTTCAATTAAAAAAAAATTTAATTTTTGTTGTTACTTATAAATAAATTTTATTAACAAAGAGCCCTAAACAAAATTCAGTTGCTGGACTTTTCTACTGAAAGTTTGTGCATGTTAGGTTTTGATAATGCTAGAACTGCCTATTTCAAATTTCAAATTTTGCAAAGCCTTCACTTTAGCTAGTTTGGATATTATGTGCTCAGCAGTTCTTTTTGGATGTTTTAGGGGTACTCCTATGAATCTTCAGTTATATCCATGTGGTGATGGTTGAATACAAACTCTAGGTTATACACTATTATACTGTTCTTTATATAAGAACTTTAGACAGACCCTTATCTATCCATTCCTGCCTGGAAGAAATTTCCAGGTAGGGAATGTAATTTCTATTGAATGGTACTACTCAGACCAGGACTTGAAAACAACCTCTCAAGTCGTCCACTGCTGTGTTATCATTTGTACGATATTCTACACCACTTCTTAAGATTGGAACTTTTTATAATTCAATTTTATTTGGATTTATTTTAGTAACTACCCTGTTTCCCCCAAAATAAGACATCCTAACCCTGATAATAAGCCCAATCAGGCTTTTGAGCACATGGCAATAAGACCAAGCGCTTATTTCAGGGTTCAAAAAAATATAAGACAGGTTCTTATTTTCGGGGAAACACGCTATGTTTTTAATTATTTTTAGACTCCATTCATTATACTTACTGTTTTTCCTTTATACACATATACATAAAAGAATGTACTACTTCTTTTATTCCATATTTTATTTGATCTGGCCTTAGGCTGTAATAAATTTTAATTGAATTTTATTAACTGTTATTTAAAAATTATGCATGTGAATGTGCATATAATGGATTTCCCTTGGCACTCAATAGAAGCAAAATTTGGATCAAGAAGAATGATAGAAAAAGTACTGATGCTTTAGAAAAGAGTCTTGAGAATATGATAGGTAACCAAGGAAACAAATTAGTCCAGAGTTCTTACTTAACATCCAAATGATGAGGCTCAAATTTTTGTATTTGACACATCATGTGAAGACCCAACTCTCTTGAGAAGTTTATAATGCAGAAAGGTGGAAGGAAACAGAAGAAGAAAAAAATGATCAGCACCAAGTTTGATTACAATGTCATGGGTACACTATTGAAAGATATGAAGAACAGACTGGGAACCAATCATTATGGAGGTCTATCTATGTAGTCACTAGAGGTGATACAGTTTTGATGATTCTTAGTCAATCCTCTGCTATCAGAGGAGTCTATATTCAGATATTTGAATAGTTTTCCTTCAAGATGTCCAACATCCTTTTTTCTTTACTATGTCACTGAATTTGAACATTATTTCTCCTTTCCCCTCATTTGTTTCAAGCTTAGGCTCTTACTGAATGATTTAAAGTGAAGAAACATCATGTTACGACTGCCCAGGATGTTTGCTTTAAATGTCTTCATGTTGGGAAGTGAGAAAGCACAATTTTCAAAATGAAAACATAGGAAGCTGTTTGATTGAACGACTTTCTTTCAGAATTTCATGAAACTGTCACTGAACTCAATGAGGAAAAATGAGCAAAATGTTCAGTGAGTCATTTTGAGAAAGTAGACTTACCCTGGACACACCAAAAATAGTCTCAGGACTTACAGAAAATTCACCATGAAGTGGTTGTCAAATTGCTCCATCATGCGGACAAATAATTACTCAGCCCACACATTTGTTAATTAATTCCTTCGCAAGGTTAAAATAAATTGTTCCAGCAATCCAGTGACACAATTAGATGACAGCTTTGCCAGGCAAGCAGTGTCACCTGTATTGATCTGGTGATGCTAGACTGTTTTTTTTAATCACATTAATCAGCCTTTAAAGCACTGACTTGCTCTTCTTGGGAAATAAAAGGAGTAGATTAGCAGTTGTACAATATTTTGTGTGTTCAAAATATTTCAGATATGTTATAGTTATAGCAATTTTATGCACCATGGCACCATAGGCACAAATCCCTTCAATGTTATATCATAATGTGCTGTGAGGTCTGAATAGGAAAATTGTGGATGGCACTTGCCCTTGAATCTGAAAGTTAATTCTGGTTTGAGGGCAGATAATAATCACAACGTATCAAGTTGGACATCTTGGCAAACAATGGTTCATGTTTAACTAAAAGCTAAAAGGGAAGCCATGCTCAAGGCAAGAATGCCCAGAGTTGGTGGAGGTTCTATTTTGAATGACTGTATGAATGATATATCCCCAATAACTCTTTCACTCCTCTATAGTAAAACAGCATCACCGCTATTCACATATTGCAAAGAGAGCTGAGACAACACTTTTTCCAAATTATAGCCTGTCTCTTTTAATCACTGCCTTGGGCTATGTGCCATGTTTTATGCAAACATCAGCATTCATCTAAATCAAGTTGCTATTTGTCTCAGCACACAAGGAAATATAAAGCACCTACAGCGAAATAATTGTTTAGTATGACAAAGTAATAAAAGTGACCACCTACAGTAATGTTATCAATTGTCATTCACAAACATTTATTCTTTTCCCTTTTATAAGATCCAGCAGACTTTCAATCATCCAACCCTTTTAAGAGTAAGGATTTAAAAGCAATCTGATAAATACAAGTTCTGGACTTTTGCTGCAACAACATAGCATGGATACTAGCCACAACTAAGTTCAAATTGTGGTAGCAAATGGGAAGTTCTCTCTATCTCTCTGTCCCTCTCTGTCTCTTTCTCTCTATCGCTCTCAAAAAGCTCATTCTGAACTTTTTGAAGAGGAAAGAATTTTCCCCAGTATCTGAAGAATGTGCATATAATAGCAAAAGCACTTAAGACTTACCGGTATATACCACTTCGCAGTGCTTTACAGCCCTCTCTAAGCGGTTTACAGAGTCAGCATATTGCCCCCAACAATCTGGGTCCTCATTTTACTGACCTCGGAAAGATGGAAGGCTCAGTTTGAGCTGATCAGAATCGAACTCCTGGGATGAGCAGTGAGTTAGCCTGCAGTACTACATTCTAACCACTAAAACATGATAGTGGAGAGAAATGAAGATTTTTCAGGACATCATTTGTGCTTTTTTCTTTTTTCTTATCTGTCAATGAATGGAAGAAGCAGTCTCTTTGAAGTATTAATGTCCTAAACCAATTATTTTTACTGGGAGTAAGTACCCTCCATTGTAGTCTCTTAATTAATACTTGTCCAGATCTTTTAGTTTTAATAAAAAAGCAAAAAACAAAGTGCTCAAACTGCAAGAAATTTTTTAACCTTCTTATGAAACAAATCTATTCTGAATGAAGTTATTCTCCAGGAGCAATATATAGCTTCAGGGTGCTTCTGACCTGAAATCTTTTTTCTGGTTTTCCAGATTGGACCAACAGCCACGAGCATCTTTTTATCAACTTTGGCTGATATCTATTGTTGCTTTCTGGGAAAAAAATAACTTTAAACTATTATTTCAATAGTAAACTCCAAGCTATAATGTCTTAAGAGTGTTTTATGTTTTACAAGTTTTTTAATCCTAACCCTAACATTTGCATCAAGGCTGGAAATTTCAGCTGGCACAAAATTTGTCAAACAGATTGGGCTCAAGAAGAAAGCAAAGAGAAAATCCCACACCTGTACTTAAACCACTGCACTGGCTGCTACTTCACTTCTGGGCAAAATATAAATCACTAAGAGAAAGCATCTTCTGTTTATTGATATCATTCAAAGAGGTTCCCCTACAGTTACAATGATCTCATCTAAGGGCAACCCAGGATCAAGTCTTCTGTATTATGGCCCAAACTCTGAAAGGAGTTCCCAGCAGAAATTAACATTTTTATCACACACACACAAATTTAAACGCATATACGGGCTTCTAGTTATTTATTTTAATCATTTTACTTGCTTTCATTGCTTTTAATCCTTTTAATCCTGTTTTTTATTCAAAGCTGCCTGGAACTTCCACCTTAATGTCTGCAGTATGCTAAGTCAAATATACTGTAAATAAATAAATATTCCACAAATGATAAAGAAATGTTTTAATTATAGCAGATTTTATTTTTTTGTTTACTTGTTTGTTTTACTTGTTTTTATTTTGTTTGTTTACAGGATTTATAAGTTGCTCTAATCAACTGAGCAGTACATAGCAGTTATTAAAGAAGGAATATTATTTCAAGATAGAAAATTTCTACTTTATAATTGTGATTTCTATTATTTTCTTTCTCATCGAGCCATGTACAACTTCAAGAGAGAAGGGGAGAAACTAATGATCACTTTTTCCAGTGTTAAGTGTAATCTTGTTTTGTAAGACTTCCTCAACTAACTGACATATCACCTTTGACTAGTCCTACTTCCTTCCTCATTTTTATGATACACTATATTCGATCCCATCCTAGAACATGCAATTGCTCTTCAGATTACAATAACATTTCAAGATACATGGATTCACTAATTATGCATACATTCAATTAAAAGTAACATAGTTTTTCTCCCTCCCTCCCTTTCCAGGTAAATTACATTCTATTATGCATTCCATTACTATTTTTCCCTATGCTAACTTATAGGAGAAATAAAGCTCCTTTAACCTTTTAGATATGGACCTAGGCCCTATTTGGCAGATTTTAATTAATATATTGCATGAAAAATTGGTGAATGTCAAATCACAAAAATGTCATTAAAAGTTTACAATCAAGTGGAGAAACATAGCCTGAATATGTAAGATATTTTAAAACATTTTGTTCCTTAAATGTCTCTCAGTGATTAAGAAACTGGAATATATAAATAGCTATGGCCATAGTCCAGAATGTTCTGGGAATAAAGGAAATTTCTAATTATTTATCAGAGAAGGTATAACTGCCCCAGGCAGAAGTGGGGGAAGTGAAAAAAATCACTAAAAATGGAAAGGGAGAGGAAACTATACATAGAAAATAAAACTGGGCTATATGAAATGAAGTGAAAGCAGCTTTAAATATTGAAAAAGGACTTATTTATAGGATTGAAAAGAAAATAATAAATAATTTATACAAGACTTAAAATGGCAGGAAATGGATCTTTTCAACAAGAGCAGAGGCAGAAAGTTCATACCTGAAGGTGCTTTGAGAAGTTAGGGTTCTCTTTCAGAAGAAACATCTCCTTCAGCCCCACTGCTTGCACTTGGATCATTTTTACTTTTAGGAAGATTTCGTTCTCTGCTTGATTCAGAAGGGACCTTCATTCTGGTTTTCTCTTTCCTCTGTTGTTGTTTCTCGAGTTTTGCTAACTGTTGCAAAGAAAAGATGGAAAAGCAGATTTGTGAATGAATGTAAATGGAAGTAGAGCAACAACACAGACAATATCTTAGTTTTCAAAAAACTATGTTAACCTTTTGCAGCAAAACAAAACAAACAGTAAAGAACAGGAAGTTTTTGCAGATTACTCCAAACCTCTTCATCAGATATACGGGGATATAGACCTCAGAGAAGAACATTTTACATTCACAAACTTATAGGAGTGGGGGGAATATGGCAGAATGTTTATGAAAAAGGCTGAAGGCAGAGAACTATAAATATTTTGAAGGCTGGAGAAAATATCCATAAATTAAAAAAAACATTCTTACTTCTAAGGGAGTAGCTGTGTCAGTCTATTGCAATAAATGCACCAATAAATCAATGAGCTTACTGTCCTGAAAAAAATGCAATTTGATGGGAGAAAGTGAGGGAGGAGGAAATCATAAAGAGAAAGTGCATGGTAGAACTGCATAAAACAGCAGTTGGACATGATGCAGACATTCTTGCAGTGAATAGTTAACATACCTTGTTTGATAAGAAGTAATGCCATGAGAAAGGCTATTGAAATTTTTCTAACAAATTTCACCTTTGTTGTTTCAGGGACTTTTCTCAAATATCGCCACTTTGTAGTCAAAGAAAGAATGTCCCATGAAATTAGTATGTTTTCCAAGAATGTTTAGGAATTGCCATTTTTATGACAATTGAGTCCATTGATCTTGTTGCACAAAGATTGGCTATTTTGTTCAGCATAGAATATTGTGGGGAATTGAAACAGATCTCATATGCCATTGATAGTGAGCAAATATATGTACCTTGATTTGGTGGGTGATGTTTATTAGATCTGAAATGGTGTGAGCAGACAAAATATATAGAAGAATTGGCATACAGTATAAGTCAGCCACTCATTGATCTATCTGTCTCACTGTTTTATAGTGTAGTAACAGTTTAGGATAGGTTTAGGATAACAGTTTAGATATCTCTAAATACCATAAGTAAAGTTATCTCTAAATACCATAACTAAGTAAGTAAAGATTTGCCACCAAAATCTTTTAAAAAGGAGATGATATGTAAATCACCAAATATATGTTTGATAGCAGCAACAGTAATAATATGGAAAAAAGAAACCAGAGTTGACCAGACTAACTAAACTTTAAATTGAATCAATTTAAGTTCCACATATTTAAAACACTCCAGGAAAAAGTTCAAATAAACTGACAGGAAGCTCAGTACTCCTACCATGTCAAAAAATATGCAAGTGACAGATCCTCACTTAATGATTTCCTATAATTAAGTTCATTCTGTAATCAGTAATGAAAATCTTTAAATAGAACGCTGGCAATGTATACTCATCATTACAAGACTGTTATTAGAACTTATTTACATATATATCAACAACATTTCCAGAACAGACTCCTTGGTAATTCTACTTTGTCACAGCATATCTCAAAATGTCAATCTAATAGCACAGCCTGGTTTCCAACAGGCAATACAAACATATGGGATTTACACAAGTTACACTGCAGAATAGGCATTAAATATTAAAATGAATTTCTTTCTTTATAGTAATAGCATTAAAAGAGAATCTTTCTAGTAAGTGTAGTAATTTTCTTGAAGTATTACAACTCCTCACATATCACTGATATTATTTCTCTAACTCTTTACAGATCCTAGGTACCAAGCGCTAGCCAAAAGACTAGAGCAGTGATGGCTAACTTTTTTGTCCTTGCGTGCCCGCACAACAGCGCACGTGCACATGCCCACACCAATAATACAATGCGTCCGCAACACTCCCCACGAGTGACCCCCACCCCCTGCACACGACCCCCACCACACCCCATTTTGGGCCTAGCAGGCCTCCCTGAAGCCTCCTGGGACCAAAAATGGGGGGTGGGGAGGCACGGGGGGCGCTGCCTCCCCATGCTCCACCCCGCATGCCTACGCTGTTACAAGTGTTGTGTCAGCCTTGTATGCAGTTTTATTCCTCTCTAGCATTCATCTCCATTGTTCAGTGATGCATTTCCTGCCTCTCTAGGATTTACCTCTATCTGCTCCTGTGAGGCACTTCCTGTTCCGGCAGAGAGGCCTACGCATGCCACCTGTGGCATGCATGCCATAGGTTCGCCATCATAGGATTAGAGGATGATTTATTATTATTTTCTTTGAAGGCTTCTATTTAAGAAAGAAGCTTGAGAAGAAGCAAACAATTTGAAGCTATTATTTTCTTTCAATGCTTTTATTTAGAAATAAATTGATTAAGTAACAATAGCAAGCATTTTGGAAGGTTTCTTCATGGGAATAAACTGCTCCTAGAAAGTGTAGATTAGGGACCTATAACAGGGTAAATATAAATTTTCAATATTTGCTTATTTATAATTCAGCTATATCAAATATGGGTTTCAATGGATTCAATAGACTACAGCAGTTTGAAATCCAACCCAAACTGAAAATATTGTACAGATTATTTGGTTAGAACTTCAGATGTATAAGTGCTGACACCACTTCATATTAGGGGAAAGAATAGCAATCGGGGGCAATGTATTTGTTTGGGTTGTGTGATTACATGTCCTTTTTTTAAACTCAAAACACAACAAACTAGAATGTAAGCATCACATCTAATTTAAAGTATTTTTGCAGCAGCTAGTTCATACAGAATAACCAATGTAGCTTATAGTGTAACTAAAGTGATATTTTTGATTATCTATTTTTAATACTTTGATCAGGTTTTTATTTGCCAATATTTGTTACATATTAATATGCACACAGATAAAAACTAGTATCAGCACAAGTGATAAAAACTCTAATATCAGCACGACTCTGATATAGCACAAGTGGATGTCAGTGAACCACTACTAACCACCTACTCTTAGAAATGATATGTCTCAGTTAATACTATATTATTACATGACTCTGGTATCTAAAATTAATACATGCAATGGCAGTGCAATTCATTGAAAATGTTGCTCTGTTAACTTTTTGAGCAGAAAGAGCTACTAATAAGATAAATCAGGGCCAGATCAGCAGAAGACTTGAAAGAAAGCAGAGAAGCAAACAGTAAATTCCTGATGGAAATAATTGTTCGCAGAACATAGAATACGATATATTCTATAATACAGTGTAATAAGGCACACATACCACAAATCTACTGGATCCATTACATATCAGATCTAACATTTCCCATTAGCTTAAACAGGAATGACTTCCTCTTTTCCATTCAAACAGACTTTTGTCAGCATCCATTTTTCTAGTTATCCTCTCTTACAATCCAGTGTCAGTAAAGTGCATCAAGTTTATTGACCAATATATAAAACTATCAAACCCTCTAAGTAACTTAAGTCATAAACATAATAAAATAAACTCAAGATTTTGTAACAATGCTTTGGCAACATATAAAACCTCAGCTGAAAAAGAGGCAACAGCAACAATGATCCAAAAGTATCACAGCCCTAGTTTATCATTCTTCCATGGTTATTGTTGCAGTGATATTTTCATAACACATTTTTAATACTCTCAAAGAGAAACCTCACTTCTTTTTAAAACAATTACTGTCCAGAAGAGGATTAGCTATTCTCAGGTCAGAATATAAAAATGAGGCCCGCAGAACATAGTTAAGGCTTTTAATATCAACATACGGACTATCTCAAAATAGGTAGGTAAAGAAAAGCACTACTACAACATACTTGTTTAGAGTCAACAGGGGCTGTAGGAGACTCCAGTTCAATGGTCACAGGTCCATCGTTCTGAATATGTACCTGCATGTATTCGCCAAATTTGCCATCTGAAAAATTAAAGTTGGATGGCAAAAAGAGAAAGGGTACTTGTCCATAAACAATATTTAATTCTCCTTTTGTTAAAATCACCATACTCTACCATTAATTCAAACCAAAACATAGTGAACAGCATTCAATCTTGACTTTTTAATACTTTCTTTTGAAATCTATAACTTCTTGAATCTATGAGATTCAAACTGTAAAAAAAAATTCAAAATGATAACTTTGTATATATCTCTCCTACTACCACATCAATCTAGATCTTACCTTTTTTTTTTTAAACTGGGGACTAAATATACAGCCAAGTTCCATGTTCTAGCCCAGAAAAATCATTTTTTAAAAGATGTAATTATATCAAACCAAATGTAAAATGATCCGAACTACTGCATGGTTCTGACTGGCCCTAAAACAGGTACTGGGAAATTGCAGGGCATATCTGAGGATATAGTAACATCACTGAGTGGCAGGAATAAAAACATTGCTCTCTTTTTTATGAATTTTGAGGACGAGGGAGCTACATGTAGAAATGGATGCCACTGCAGCATCCATTCCAACCTCTTTTGCCTACAGATAGAAAAAAGGCACCAATGAAAATTCCACCAGTGGTGTTCTAGTGGCCATGGAATGCCTTTGGACTCAGGTTACTCACTCCTGATTTAAAACAAACTCATGGTGAACAGGGGAGGGAGAATTTGAAAAAAAAATGGTAAAAAGAAGAAATGCCTCAAAGAAATATATACCCAGGGGCAATGGGTTTTCCCTTACACCTTTTTTAAGTAAAAGGAATTGATTCACTCTTGAATCAAAGCAGACGAGAGAAATTAGGCTTAGAAAACACATAAACACAACTGAAAGAAATCAAGAATGGTTTTTTTGTGAGACCTTAGATCAGAAGTCTCCCAGGCACCTAGGGGGGCAAACATACTCTTCACTCTAGCTTTTAAATGGGGGAATATGGCATTTCAGAAATCCATGTATTTCTTCATATGTTTATGATTTCTCTCTATCTCTCTTGTGATTCACATAGACTTTTTCTTATATCTGCACTCATTTTCGTTCCCACATACCCAAAACCAAACACATCAGTTTATTAAAAGAAGAATTATAATTTAGTGTAATAAATTACAATGTAAGTATAGCAATTTCTGTAGGAACTTAGCTATTGCCTGAGAAATATTTCAATTCATCAGTAAATTTTGCCTTACCTTTAATTAATTCTGGCTTGTATGTTTTGCGAAGGTGCTCTAAGAAACTGTTGTAGAAAGATTCTGCTTGGTCAGAAGGCATTGCCATATGATAATCTGGTTTATTTCCTTTCAGGATACATTGAAGAGTAAACTGGCTAACACATAGCACTTCATACTGCTTATCCATTACACTTTTAGACCAGTGTTTCCCACTTTCATCTTCAAACACACGAAGATTTAATATCTTTCGAACCCTGTATGAAAAGTCAGAGGCCTTTATGGAACCTTTCTGAAATTAAGCTATTCAATATTCTACATATACATTATATTCTACAGAAAATGGGCAGCAAAGATAATATAAAGAGATTTACAGTAGATGTAGATTCTATATATAAAAACTGATGCAAAAATTTAGGAAATATCATTTAAGTAAAACATACGTAAATTGCGAATTGTAAATTGGAAGAAAAATTAAATCCTTATTACTTACATGTGCTCAAGCTCTTTCTGCGTGTCTTCTACAGAGATACCAAGCAGCACACAAATGCCATGTCCAATGGAACTTATTTGTTCCTCACCAACTATAAGGGATATTTTTAATAAGTTAAATGTATAGAATTTATTTTATGTCCTATCCCTATAAATACACACACACACATGTAAACGTTTCTTATTCCTAAATTCGGAAAGCAAGTTATTCTATAGAGTGGTATTCCTATTAAGTGTCAATTTTATTCCCAGTGGAGATACATTTTTTTAAACAATTTGTTGCAAAACGTAATATGCATAGATCCACTTTCAAAGAAAATCAAGAAATATAAGCATGCCTTTGGGATGTAAAATATATGACCTCCTTAGCAGAAGGTTAATATGTAGTGGGTTTGTTGCTTTTATAATCCTTCAATCAGTAACTACAACATAGTCATTATATTATAAAATATAACATAGTAACACAATTGGAAATAGAAGGCAAAAACAGAATATATCTCTGAATACAAAATATTTAATAAATGCTCATATAAACAATTTACATATCATAGGATATCAATATTTTAATAAATACCTAAATATTTTAATACCTAAAAGGAATCTTCTTTCAGACAAAATTCTATTTTACCAGTAAACCTCTTCAATAGGAATTTTACACATATACACTTCTAAACCTGACTACACATACTAAAATATTTCATATGCTTAGGAAATACAGCAAATTTAAATAAATCCAGATGTTTTGTTACAGAATTGTAAACCATGCAAAATTTAACCAATCTTGATGTGAGAACAGAAACTAATTTATTAAAAGATTTTAAAAAAGAATTAATTTCCTGTCCCCTGCCTTTTGATAGGCATAATGGAAGCAGGAGATAATTGTTTATACAATTTATAGAGTTCGTACAGAAAAAGTGTTCTACTTTCTCAGCTCTATTACTGTTGCAGTAGCAGAGTTGTTGTTCATAAGATATTTTCAAATATCCCTCTTTTAACACTACAGCATCGAGCTTAGGAAGTATGAAAAACCCACAGTTTTGATAACATTCAATATAGCCAGATTTTAACCAATCTTCCCCTCTATTAGCAGGGAATAATGGTGGAAGCTGGGTGGGGGCGGGCAACTTCTGTAAAATGGAATCTTACATTTGCTATTTAGAAACTTTTTATTAATTCCCCCCCCCCCCTTATTTTATTTGCTCCCTTTGAACCAAAAGAGGTCAACAAATTCCAAAGAAAATCTCAAAATTTACCGTAAATTTATTTAGGAAAGTTTCATTCTTCTGGTTTTGAAATTATCGGCCAAAATTAATGGGTGTTAAGCTGGAAAAGGCTTGTTGATTTTCTCTTTTTAATGCTATGTAGCTCACCCCACTAACCCTTGTGCAAGGGGCCAGCTGCAGACCCTTTCCCTGCTAAAGAATTCTGACTGGTATGGTCAAGGGGAAGAGCCTTTTCCACTGTGGCCCCACCCTGTGGAACATTCTACCACCAGAAGTGAGAATTGCTTCCACTCTTTTTGCCTTCCAGAAAGGTATCAAAAACAAAATATCTTATCCCTGTGACGTCTCTCTCTTTGGTTCGAGTTTTATATATAGCACTTCAAATTTTGTTTGTATATTTATCTTTTTACTGTCTGTAAGCTGCCCAGGACAGAGGTGGAATTCAAATTTTTTTACTACTGGTTCTGTGGCCATGGCTTGGTGGGAATGGTGTGGCTTGGTGGGTATGGCAGGGGAAGGATACTGCAAAAATCTCCATTCCCACTCCACTCCAGGGGAAGGATACTGCAAAATCCCCATTCCCTCCCCACTCCTGAGGAAAGGATATTGCAAAATCTCCATTCCCACCCTACTCTGGGGCCAGCCAGAAGTGGTATTTGCCAGTTCTCCGAACTACTCAAAATTTCCACTACTGATTCTCCAGAACCTGTCAGAACCTGCTGAATAGCACCCCTGGCCCAGGGTCGCCTTATAGGTGGATGGACAGTATGTAATTCTATTTATTTAACTTATTATTAAATTTATATGCTGTCACTCTCACCGATAAAGCTACTCTTTATATTATTAAATATAAATTTAATAAATTATAAAAATTAAAAAAAAATACTTCTTTAAAACTTTGCTGATATAACCAGTCCATTCAAAGGAGACTTGATAGGTAGTCCTTGACTTACGACCACAATTGAGAAGGAAATCTTGACTGCTGAGCAAAGCAGTTAAGCGATACATTCACTCAATTACCACAATCCTGGCACTCCCAACTACAGTTGTTAAACTGATCTCCCAGGTGATTAAATAATCAGAGTCTCAGGTAAAGAGTATGGGATGCCAGCAAGGGGAGGATAGATCTTGGGAGGTTCCACTCTGGAGCTGAAAACCCTCCCTGCTGAAATCCAAGCAGGATTTTAAGCCCAAGCAAAGAGATGCTTGCACACAGCCTATGCCAGACTTCCTGGGGCTTCCCAATCTGCCTGAGGAACCCTATGCTCCTTATCGTACCATACTGCCTCTCTGCTATCTGCTTGGATTTCAACTCTTGGGTACAGAGGCTGAAAGAGTTGCCTGCTGAAGTAATTTAGCTCCCCTGGAAAGGAACCCCTCTGGCAAGGTGCAGGAAGAGAGCTCAAATCCTGAAGATCTGAACTCTGTTTCTGCAGCCTGCAGAAGGACTTTAGTTCCTCTCCATGTGCAGGAGAGACACTCTCTAGTGGACTGCAGAACAGGAGTTTAAATCTTCAAGGTTTGAGCTCCATTTCTGCACCCCATTGAAGGAACTAGATTCCCTAGGCAAGCAGCTCTTTCAACCAATCCCCAAAGATGAGAAGGGGTCCTCTCAGAAAGTAGCAGCAATTTACAACCTTCCCTCTGGCTTCCCCATTCATTTTCTGAGGAAGTTGGCAGAGAAGATTACAGATGGTGATCACATGATTGCAGGGTACTTGAAAACCAGTTATAAGTGCAGACAGGCTGCCAAGCACCCAAATTGCAATCAGGGGACTGCGGGAATGGTGAGCAACATTTTGTGAAGTGTTTTACAGGCCTTGTATTTGTAATTAATTTTACACATCATTAAACAATTTTAAGTCAAAGACTACCTGTACTTACAGACCTTCCCAAATCTTTTGGATTGATGGGTGCACACAGAAATCTAAACTGATATTGTGGATGCTGTAACATAATCACTGTCATGGCAGGGTGCCCATTCATGAAAATTTAGCGTAGTGAATATAACCAATAATAAAAATAAGAAACTAGTAAAATTACACAGGCAAATATATTCTAAGCTAGTCTGCAGGACATTTAATGCTACTACTACCCTTATCCTTTGCTTTGGACAGTTAGACAGACTTCTTAACAAAGTGCTGTGCTGGTTTGACCTGCCAATGTTTGTCTCTAAGAATGCTTGCAGATGGGAACCACATGTCATGGGATAGCTCCAAAATGACGGTGAGAAATGTGTATGTTGGAGAGGCAACTAACAATGCAGACATAACTCTTAAAATACAGTGAACAGAAAAAGGCTGAACCTATTCATCTGAAACATAACATTAATCTCCCCAATGTTTCAATTTTGCCTGCAAATGTCACTTCTGCATTTCAATTCTGCATAGTCACTGGCAACTAACATTTTAAAAATAAAAATAGAAAGGAATCTTTAACAATCTACCCAAGAATCAATATTTTTCTGAAATTTTACTGTTACTGCATCAAATTCCACCTAATTCTGACAAAGGATGCCAAAGCATCTGGTTAACTTCCTATTTTAATCAATAAGATATTTCCACAAGTTAAAGAGGATAGGTGAATTCTAAGCTAGTCTCTGTTCAAATGTTTTCCAAATTTGAATCTAATAATAATATTTATGGCATATAAATAATTCCTATTTCCTGTTTTTATTCTACCAAACATTTCACTCTTTTTCATTATTAAGAGTCTGGAGTGTACTTTCTCTGTTTCTGTTATGTTCCCCTAACTATTTTGATTTATATATTTTTATCTTATGTTAATTTGTGAGAATTTACTCTACAATGATAAAATATTATCATTATAAATAATAAGCATACAAGTTACAGACATTATGCTTTTAAAACTCTATTACAGTAAAATGATTAAATAATGTAGAATACTTTGAACATTCTACACAATCAAACCAGGATATTACTTCTGCCTAAATAAATATATGAATGTTGTCAAATATATAGATATACACACACAAAAATTATACACCGATATATATCAGTGTATAAATTTTGTACATGCTGTATAAAACACAGGTGACACTGCTGATCCTCACAAATTACCATTCTCTATAGAGCACCTTGCGTATTGTGGTAACAGGATAACAAATCAACAATTTAGGGCTTCTATTCACGCTTCCTTTTTTGTTTCAGGCTTAAAAGTTGCTTCAAAGGGAAGGGAAGGACGTGGACAAATACATGATCCATATGGACATGCCACAGAGAACTGGGATTCGCTGCTATGTCCAACGTGAGGATACATTTCAAGCCAAATCAGGGCTTAACGGAACATAAAACCCTTTAATAGCAATCAAGCGGTGGATGGGTTTTGAAGGAGCCCGCGGCGCGAACCGGTCAAGGTGAAGGTGCTCGGCCACGAGAAGCCCCGCCGGCATGCCAGAGCTCTAAACCACCGCGTCGAGGGGCAAACACGACCACGCTGGCGCTGGGCAGCTGATAGAAAACGGAATCGGAACATAAACGGCCCCCGCGCACCTGACACACTGGCTCGAGTGACACGTTGGATGATGGCCTTCATCACGCCGGGTTTAGAGGGATCCCGAGTGGCCTACCACAACTTCCGGCCTCGACCGGAAGCAAAGTAACACTGCTTCCTGCCCTTCCTTCCACACTGAGCTATGGATATATACCTTCTAGAAGTGGGATAATCTCACGGTTCTGAGTTCCCTGAAAACTTACCGCGTCCCCCACTATATCCCCTGAATGTAATAAAAGCTTCTCATAAAAAGTAATATTTCCCGAATCAAGTTTTCCGAATCAAGGGAAATGCTGAAGGCCGAGGTGCCTTTTCGACTTCGTAATATATTCCGCACCTGGCGGTCTCTTTTCTATATAACTATTCCAATTCAATCTTGTATACGATTGCCAAGGTTAATTAATAGTTGCGATGGAAATCCGCGATGTTTAACGTAGCCACTGAGCGCGCCTGTTTTCCACGAAGCTGAACACGTAGCAATACAAATCTGAGCTTCGGGGGTTTTTTTAATCCCGTCTTTCTTCAGCATCAATACTAGAAATGGCAGGACTTTTTTCAATGATTGCACCAGTCAAACAAATTGCACTTTCTTGGAAGAAAAATCCCTCTCTTTCTGTACATACATACATACATACATTTTGTCAAATATGTATAACAGATATAAGTATAAACATGATTATGAATACAGGAAATGGATAAGAATAAATGGGGACAGTAGGACAGGGACGATAGGCACGTTGGTGCACTTATGCACACCTTTTAGGAATGGGGTGGGGTTCACAGTAAACAGTTTAAGGTTAAAGTTTTGGGGGTTTGAGGATGTAACAACAGACAATGCTAGTTTCCCTATCGAAATGCTTGTGGTCTATTTTGGTGTGAATTATTCTGGTTTTTCTAATCTTTCCAAAAGTTATTCTAAACCAGGCCAGAATCAGGAGAATATTAGCAAACTCCTCAGAGTGTGAAAAACAGCACAGATAGCTCCGCATAAAGTAATCTACGACTAAGAATAACAGAAGGGATCTTGGAGGTCTTCTAGTCCAACCCACTGCTCAACCATTTCAGACAAATGGTTGTCCAATACCTTAAAAACTTCCAGTGTTGGAGCACCCACAACATTTGGAGGCAACCAGGTCTGCTGATTAATTGTTCTGTTGAAATTTCTCCTTGGTGAGCTCCTTGATTCATTTCCATCCATTGCTTCTTGTCCTGCCTTCAGGTGCTTTGGAGAAGAGGCTAAGTCCCTCTTCTTTGTGGCAGCCGCTTGGATATTAGAACACTGCTATCATGTGTTAGAAGAAATATCCTTCTGGGTTCAGCTCCAAGTGGGGAAAAAGACACTGGAAATATGGAGACTGCTTGGAAAGATGGTTTAATGGTGGACAGGATCACATGGTTTGAGTTCCTGAACAGAAAAGGAGGCGAGATGCTGAGCATGCCTTGGTTTTATGCCCTCTGGCTTTGAACTTCCTGGGGCCAGGAAGAGTATCCTGATTGGTTGCTGCCAGAGGTCATAGCTAGCCTTTTAGGTTGTCTGTGTGCCAAATTTAGTTGAAACTTGGTAGGTGGTGCAATAAAGTCAATTAAATGGCTCTGCCTGAAGGAGGTAGATCTTTGTTATGTAGAATAGACTGGCTCAGGCCTTAATGGCCCATTAACAGAGGTGGGGGCTGAGTTTCTGCTTCTCTGAGTTTCTACTTCTCTTTTAGGGAAAATATTCTACCTTTTTAGTATATCCTAAAATATTTCATTTTTCTAGGAGAGGCAGGGGTGAGTGCTAACTTCCTATACATGTCACTTCTAGTTCTTTTTATTAAACTAGACATACCCAATTCCTGTAATCATTCTTTGTATGCTTTAACCTCCAAGCCCATAATCATCTTTGTTGTTCTCGGCACTCTTTCTAGAGTCACATTTTTTTAATATCATGGATGCATTATGAATTGGTATTAATACTTCATGTGATCTTGATTCTATCCTTTAATGCAACCTAAGACTGCATTGGCTTCTTTTTTTTTTTTTGGCAGCTGCAGCACATTGCTGGCTCATATTTCAGAGACTAGGATTCCAAGATCACTGTCGCAGTTACTACTATTAAGTTAGGTACCGCTTATTTTACACCTATGCATTTGGGTTTTCTTGCCCAAATGTAGAACCTTTCTTTTCTCACCACTGAATTTTATTTTATTAGATAGCGCCCAGTGTTCAAGTCTGTCAAGATCCTTCTGGATCTTCAGCCAGGATCTTGGAATCTCTGAAGACCAAAGGGATAGGGATATTTTTCTCATCTTGTGCAGGGGCCCTTCTTTTTAAGAGCCAATGCTGCAGAAAATAATGTCCAACAATCATATCTATACTCACCCCACCCTTTCACTGCAAGAGCAGTGATAAATAGAAAATTGTATTATTTTTTGCCCTTATGGATATGCAACTCCTGCTTTTGGAGTTTCAGAATCCAAGGGCCTTCTGAAATTCTCCATTAGAGTGTCATAAAATAGGGTGTTGCGGAGCTCCTATTCCAAATGAGAATGCAAAATTTCAGTGTTTGGTTGCCTTTGGGCAGAGTATGAAACAAATTCCATGAAAACCTGACACATGTTAATCCTTATTCATTTGGAGATCCATTTCAATATAGTACTTGCCCACAATGCAGCAAAATATACATGGAAAATATTGAATCAGTGTTTATGAATGAAGGCAAATATACATGTCCCAGGATAATGTTGCAGGATCCAATCTTATTTGGTCACCGGGACCAGGGGTTTACTGTTCCAAGTAGGTTGGATTCTGCAGATAGTTTCAATATTCTCACCTATATTAAAGTTATGACCATGGCTTAAGAGTCTCTAGTAAAACTAGGAAATAAATGAAACCCATTATAATTTGCTAATTATTCCTCCTTTCTGTCCATGCACATTCAAGGCATCTTATACTTCAAAATACTTTAAAACAATGCTCTTAAAAGCAGAGGTGTAATTAAAATAAATATCCTTAAAATCAATTTTGTGGCCAATCAAAAGTGGAGATGGAGTTTTGCCATTACCTAAACAAAAGGTGGACAGGGACCCCAAACGTATTTCTGTAGGGAAGGCCTTCCATATCCTGGAAGCCATACGAGTGAAAATCTTTTCATGGGTGCCAGAATGCGTGTCCTCAAAATGCTAATCTATGTTTCCAGGCAGGAAATAGAAATCCCTGAGTCTAAGCTGTTTATTACTTTCAAGGTCAACATCCTGTTAAAGGATGCTCAGCAATGAACTGCAAGTACAAACTTTTTATTACAGGATCCCTGTGATCCCTCTATCTTGCATTGGTTAGAAGGGTAGCTACCACATTTTGTAAGACTGCAATTTTAAGTCCGTTTTTAACGGCAATGCCATATAAAGTAGGCTCTACTAGTGAAGTTACAATATAACCAAGGTGCATAGATAATTGTCATTAAGGCCAATCAGCTCAGGAAGGGTTGCTGGATGCCATATTTATCAGTTTAGTGATACCTGGAATTTGAAGAACATTCCCAAACAGTGGACCTGCTTCTTTCTAGGATAGTTAGTCCCATTCAGAATGGCTTTACCTGAGCTTCTTCCTTACCAGCAGCATGTTAGGTTTATCTTTAGTCTGTTTGCTATTTAGCCCAGGGGTCCCCAATCCCCGAGCCGTGGCCCACTAGACCCTTTTGGAACCAGGCAGTGGAAGTGGCGGAAGAGTGCATGCATGCATCCCCATTCGTACAAATGGAGCTGCACATGGGCACTTGCGCACTGCATGCACCGAACCATCCCCTCCTCCCCCCTCTGGTCTGCAAAACCAAAAAGGGTTGGGGCACTTTAACCCATGAATGACCTTTATCTTCCAAAATACCAATGACCTCCTCAGATTTACCAACTGGAGATGTTTTTCCAACAAACTAACGGCAATCCATTCCAATGCTCCAAACGATTTCACCTAATAGTTTCACTTAGCAAAGGGGAGAAGATAAAAACCCATGTGACGCTATTGGTAAATGATCTGGATGTCAAATAGTAATCCATATACCATCTTCTGAACACATCCAGCAAGAAACAGTGCAAAGTACTGTTTGCATATCCACATCAGATGGTCTCAAAGTATACCATTATTAAGGGTATTAAAAGTCACTGAGAATTAGAAAGGCTAGTTCTTACCTTTAATTTTTGCATAGGTCATTCATCAAGGTAATCAAAGTGGACTCAGCATTATAACTTGGGCAAAACCCTAATTGAAATTGATCCATACATTGTTTCATCTAGATCAGTGGTGGGTTGCTACCAGTTCACCCCAGCTCGGGCAAACTGGTAGGGGCGGCGGTGGGAGGCTCCGCCCACCTGCCCAGACATCTCTGCGCATGCCAATGGGGAAATCAAATTCACTTAACAACAACTGTTACTATCTTAACCACTGCAATTATTCACTTAGCAACTACCAATATGGAAAGGGCGTAAAATGGGGCAAAGCTCATATAACAAATGTTTTACTTAGCAACAGAAATGTTGGGCTTAATTATAATCATAAATTGAAAACTATCTGTATACAAAAAGATGTTGAGATTGTAGAAAGAGTGCAGAGAAGAGCAATAAAGATGCTTAGGGGGCTGGCGGCTAAAATATATGGATTGCAGGAACTGGGTATGTCTAGTCCTTACCAGCAATACCTTAGGCTTATTCTTGATTTAGTTCACTTGATATTTAGCCCAGGGGTCCCCAACCCCTGGGCCACGGCCCATTACTAGGCCTTGATCCTTTTGGAACCAGGCTATGGAAGTGATGGGGGAGTGTGTGCCTCCCCACCTGCACAATTGGAGCTGAGGACTAGGGTGACACAATAGCTATCTTCCAATATTTGAATTGCTATCATAGAGAAGAGGGGGTCAGCCTATTCTCTAAAGCATATGAGGGCAGGATAAGAAATGACAGATGGAAACTTATCAAGAACTAAGAAGAAAATTCCTGACAGTGAGAACAATTAAGCAGTGGAACAGCTTGCCTGCAGAAGTTGTGGATGCTCCATCACTGGAGCATTTTAATAATTTTAAAGAGATTGGAAAACTATTTGTCAAGAATGGTGTAGGGCAGTGGTGAAATGTAAAATGTGTTACCACCGGTTCTGTGGGCATGGCTTGGTGGTGGTGGTGGTGGTGGGTAATATGACTGAGTGGGCGTGGCCAACTTTTTTTTTTTACTTTTAAAACCATTTTTTCTACAACCTCTTCAGCTGAAAAAATGCTTTTAAAGCCTCTGACAATCCCAGCTGAGCCACACGATCATCAGAGGCCTTTTTTTACCTTTAAAAGCGTTTTTTGTCCAAAGAGGTTGTAGAAAAAATATTTTTTAAAATAAAAAAAAGCCTCTGATTGTGCGGCTCAGCTGGGCAATGGGGGGGGGGGGGGGGGCAGAGATTTTTGCTACCGGTTTTCCGAACCACCCGTCTCCATTGCTACCGGATCAAGCGATCCGGTCCAAACCGGGAACATTTCACCCCTGGTATAGGGTCTCCTGCTTGAGCAGGGGTTTGGACTAGAAGACCTCCAAAATTCCTTCTAACTCTGTTATTCTGTATGTGGAGTTACAAGGTGTCATCATTTCTCTTATCTCGTTATTCAAGAATGGAACATTTGAGACAACTTTATGAGTTCTTCTGTATCCAAGGAAGGCCTTTTCAATAAAGGTTAAAAACCTATCTTTCTTAATTAAGAATATAAAACATTCTTAATATATAAACAATTACAAAGATATCTAATAAAATATAAAATATTCAAGGAAACATTAATCACTGTAAGAAATAGTGGGCTAGTACCAGCCTGGTAGTTGTTATTTATCAAATTTGTAAAACTCTGTGATCTTAGGAAAAACAAGATTCAATCTCTGGTTTTCCTTTCCTTTTCTTTTTTTTCAAACTGGTAGTTTTTAAAAACTGTAAACTGTAGTTAATACAATATAAAAAACTGCTTCGAGGTCACTAGACTCCACAGAGAAAGTTCAGTAAAGATAGCTTATAAGCAATTGGGTACTGGAGTTGCAGTTCGGGAAGCACATATGATTTAGGCTTGTCTTATAATGCTATACTTTGTACCATCTGTCTGCCACTGAACTAGTCTTTTTTCCACAGAGCTGTTGATGAAGAGTTACAAGTAATGTATGTCATCTACAGGTTCCCAAAATTTTCGTCCTTTTTAAATGATGTAATACATAGCTTTATATTAAGATCATATTGTTTGTTAATAATTATATATCACTGAAAAATCAGTTTCACATTTCCATTTTTCTTGTGTCATTGTTTAAAACAAAACCCTGTTTTGAAGTCCAAAATACATTGAATACCTTTATTTTGAGGTTGATGTAAATTCTAAAAATGCCAGCTTCCATCAAATAATCAAGCAAATGCTCAAAGGCACAAAGGAGCAATACAGCTCATAAATCTATCATGATTAGGCAAACTTCAGAGTTTAAACCAGTTAATGAGTCTTTGGGCAAAATATTAAAGAGTATCTTATTTACACTTCATAGATAACATTGTTGAACTATACCTTGTCTTATTCAGACACAGAAAAACCATTTATAAACTGTTCCATTTCAAGTATGTTGAAAAATGATATAGGTAGGGTTGAAGAGAACAAGCCTTCTTGAAACTCATTGTATGGTAAAGAATATGCCACTTTAGTTTTTTTTAAAAGTCCAAAATAACGCATATGCCTTTATAAACACTGGTTCAAAAACGTTGAATGCATTCCTTGTCATGAAACCAGCAATGCATAGTATAGCTTTCCAATTACTGTTATTTCAAAATCAGATCTCATGCAACTCTTTAATAAAAGTTAGACACTGATACTTTGCTTCTTTTTTTCAATATAATTTCCTTTTCTTTCCCAGCATTATAATGAAGTGTCAGCATTCTATTATGCAAATGAGAAGAATATGGCACGAAATCAGATGTAGTAGTTTTTTGCTGTTAATTTGAATCCAGTTTCAGTCTTGATTTTCTGCTCCTGTCAAACACTTCTGGAATATTCATTGTGATCTAAATGGATAAAGATAAGAATTCTAGGAGGTCAGACTATACAAGTGAGTTCTATTTTTACAAAACAAATTAAGTTTCAAAGTCTTATTAACTTCATCTGCATTGTTTTAATGCAAAAATTACACAATAAAAAGTACAAAAATAAATTATTCAATATATGGTATTTCTTGAATATGCTTAACCTAAAATTACAGTGTGCAAGTTTGCATATTAGAATATTTTGAGCCAATGAGATATAAATTATAACTGAAAATTAATTTTATTTATTAAACATTTTTTCCAGGAAAAAATAAGATTTTTTGGAGAAATTTATATATAAAAATATATTAATTCCCTTACCACCCTTTACTCAAGTTTGGTACTCTTAGAATACAAAAACTGCCTTATATATACTTGGGGTTACTTACACTTATCGTGCTTAGCATGTTAAATGTAAACGTAAGATTCATTGAGACACTCGGGTTTACTAATTTACCCTAGTAGTCCATTTTAAATCTGTCAACACCAAAACTGTAAACTGCAACCGCAAACTTAAGATCTCTTAACCCTAGAAAACACTCCGAGGCGAAAAACTGCCTCCCCAGGACCAAAGATCTTTATACGGCGCTCGGGATATACCGGGCGGCGGCGGCGGCGGCGACTGCCCGCCTTTCTCCTTTTCCTCCAGGGGTATCTCCCTGAAACGCACTGACCGGGACACGAAATACCCAATAATCGTCCACACTCCCATCGCGTACAACAGAGAGAACCGACGCGACCACAGGACAGCCCGCTGCGTCTTAAGGTCGTCAATCGTCATCTCTGCGTCCAATGGCCCTTTTAGCGGCCACAAGAAAGACAACCCTAAGGCAACACCGAGCGAGGCAGAGAACTTGCTCCCCACTTCCGCTGCTTCCTAACCTCGTGGTTTGTTTTCTCCGCCACCTCTGATGTCATATCCTGTCTTGAAGCTTTCGGTAGCCTTCTCTTCCCCCGCTCCCCGCGACTCAATTTCCCAGGTAGAACTGACCTTTCTGAAGATGTTCCGGTAAACCAGAGGTTCTCAATCTTGGGAACTTTAAGATGTCTGGATTTCAACTCCCAAAATTTCCAGCCAGCACGGCTGCCAACCGAAACTGCGTAGTTTAAATGTCAGTGTTTTAACTGTTTCTCAAGATTGGCAAATTTAAAAACGTGCGGACTTCAACTCCCAGAATTCCCTGGCCAGCTGTTGCCAAGATTGAGAAACTGGTATAAACAATGGCTAAAAAACGCCCTTAGTTTCTGGCCATAATTGATTTGAATGAAAATCTCCAAATCTCTTTTGTGTTCAGCAGTATCAATGTTCTCATTTTGTTAACCTTTTTGCAGACAATCCCATCGTGCTTTTCATACAACCTGCTGGAGAAGTTTGCAGACTTTTCCATACATCAACAAGACCATATACCAATGCATTCAACAGAGCACATAATAAAAATACAAGTTTTATGTTTACAATTACTCCAAAGTTTTTGAACCTTTAGTTAATCTAAATAACTATGCCTAGGACAGCTAATTCTGGAACCAACCTGTATTGTTCTTAACTATTGATACTTGATTGTAAAAGGCAGAAGCTATCCACCACTTTGATATCTTTGATAAGGGTGGCTATCAATCCAGAACTACCTGTATTTGATTAGCAGTACCTTGAATTGCATCCAGGTCATTGCCAACCAGTACAAGTTGTAGAACAGTGTTCTCACATGGGCATGCCAAACCATGCAATTTTTTTAAAAAAATTATTAAATCTATATGCTACCTATTTTGCTATCCAAAGTGACTCTGGAAAGCTTACAATGCAATAGCATTTAGACCAGTGTTGGTGAATCTTTTCAACACTTTAGACCAGTGTTGGTGAATCTTTTCGGCACTGAGTGCCAAAACGGGAGCGTGCATGCATGCACATGGAAGCACCAGAAACCGGAAGAGCAGTTTCCCCGACGCACATGTACGTGCCGGGAAGCTGAGCTTCTGCTTTCCGGCGGGCGCATGCGTGCCAGTCACCTGGTTTTCTGGTTTCTGGTGCGCTTGCGTGCGTGAAGACCAGCTGGCCAGAAGCTCAGCTTCCTGGCGTATGCATGCATGCCAGGGAGCTGCTCTTCCAGCTTCTGACGCTCCCACATGCACAAAGACCAGCTGGTCTTCGTGTGTGCATGCGTGCCAGAAACTGGAAGAGCAATGGGCGACAGCTAGCATGCCCAGAGAGATGATTCTGCATGCCACTTCTGGCACGCGTGCCATAGGTTCGCCAACACAGACCTAGACGTATATACCACCCCACAGTGCTTTACAGCAGTCTCCGGATCATTTACAATGAAAGCATATTGTCCTGAACAATCTGGGTCCTCATTTTAGTAACCTCGTAAGGATGGGAGGCTGAGTCAATTCTGAGCCAGTCGGGATCAAACTCCTGGCTGTGGGCAGAGTTTGCGTGCAATACTTCATTCTAACCACTGTGCCACCAGAGCTCAATTCATTTCCTGCTCCACTGGATTCTTGACCAACTGTACCTTCCAAAATCGTCCTTAAGGGCAGTCTGTGTAAAGCACATTGCAATGTTCGAGGTATCGGATGATATAATGAGCCATGGAGAAATATTTGGAAGCCATTACAAGGCCAAAAACTTAAAGTTTGATATTGATTAAAAAACAAATGTTCTTGCTCTTTACCAAGTAACAGCTTTGCCAGGTAAATACCATATTTTTCGGAGTATAAGACACACTTTCCCCCCCTAAAAGAGGCTGAAAATTTGGGTGCATCTTATACTCAGAATGTAGCTTTTACAAAGCTTTTTTTCAGCCCTAACAAGGCGCTAGCAAGTGAAGCAATCTCCGTGCTTTGCCTGCTTTTCTCATTGCTGCTCCCTCTCAGCTGTGCTTTAGAAGCTGTTTTTTATTCCCAAGCAGGGGATAAAAAGCATGTGCGCGAGCTCAAAACCAGCAAACTAATGTGCTGAAGCTGACCAAACTAAGGACGCTAGCCAGATGAATACCTGTAGGCAGGTTTTTTCCTATTTTCCTCCCCAAAAACTAAGCTGCGTCTTATACTCTGAAAAATATGGTAAATCAGCTTCTCAAGAAAATGCTTCTCTATCTAGTATAGACCCACTCCTTTGTTATATAAAGAAATGTTCCAAATATCTTCATCTCCTTAGAATTTTCTTTTGTCCATACTTTGTTTAGCCATTGCCACTGAAGGTAAGAGACATTAGCTGCTATGAAGAGATATATCACACTATGCTGTATTTGTCGGCATAAAGCTTAATAGCATGTTCAAAGAAAATATTAAATTGTAACAGCCAGGGTCACACATTAAGAAGTAACCCTCATTACTGCTTACCATGATAAATGTTAATAATAATAAATGTACCCAACTATTTTCAAAGTGATTAACTACTGTTAAAGAGACAAAGTATATACACTAGTTTAAAGTTTATGTAAATATAAAAAAGGTAAAATTAACATTTAAGATCATCATCGTCGTTCAGCCAACTCTTGGTCACTCAATGGATCAACACTCTCCATGCCCCTGTCTCTTAACTGCCTCCTTCAGATCTGCCATGGTCATCCCGGTATCATCTTTTACAGTGTCCAGCCAGTGGGTACTAGGGTGGCCTTCTCATTTTTCCACTGATCACTCCCAGTATGATTGACTTTTCAAGTCAGCTCTCATGACATAACCAAAGTAAGACAGCCTGTTTGGCAATTTTGGCTTCAAGTGATATTTTTGGTGAGGTTCACTCTAGGACTTCGTTATTTTTGCAGTTAAGATACATAATAGTTGCCTCCAGCACCACGGTTCAAAGGCATCCACCCTTCTCCTATCTACCCTTTTTCAGAGTCCAAGTTTCACAGCCATAATTGGAATTAACAGCAATTGGAAAAATTATTGAATTAACTAATCTGTATTTGTTGTGAGGCTGATGTCTTTACTTGTTCAGATGTTATTCATACCAGACCTTGCAGTTGTTCCAAGTGCTATATGCCTTCTTACAGTGGCTGCCTGATCAGAGTACAATGAGTGAATGAGCTGGATGTGGTATAGTGGCATTCCCAGTTCTTTGAGGCAGTTCCAGAGCATGTCATAGTTAACACAGTCAAAGAATGTTATGTAGTCAATGAAGCACATGTCATGTAGAAGTGTTTTTGGTATTCCTTTGCTTTTTCCATCATCCAGCATAGACTGGCAATATGATCCATGTTCCTCTTCCTTTCTGAAATCCTCTTATACATCAGGCAGTTCTCTGTTGGCAGTTGGATTCAAACATTGCTGGATTATCTTCAAGATAAATTTACTCCCTGTGGTATCAAGGCTATGGTTGAGTGGTTGGAGCAGTCTTTCATATCACCTTTCTTTAGTATTGGGATATTGATCTTTTCCATTTTTTTGGCCGCTGATAATTCTAAACTAACTTAATCAAAATGGGATAATTAGAAAAAGATTGAACAATCTAATAGAAGTTAGGGAGATGTTATAACCAATCAGCACCCAATACAGGTAGTCCTTGATTTACGACCACAATTGAGCCCAAAATTTATGTTGCTAAGTGAGTATTTGATAAGTGAGTTTTGCACATTTCTTAAGTAAATCATTGCAATTGTTAAGTTAGTAACATGGTTGTTAAGTGAATTTGGCTTCTCCATTGACTTTGCTCGTCAGAAGGTCACAAAAGCTGATCACATGACCCCAGGACACTGCAACTGTTATAAATCTGAGCCAGTTGTCAAACTTCCAAATATAAATAATGTGACCATGGAGATGCTGCAACAGTCATAAATGTGAAAAATGGTCATAAGTCACTTTTTTCAGTGCTGTTCTAACTTCGAACGATCTGTTGTAAGTCAAGGACTATCTATATATAGAATGATTGTATTCACTAACTAAATCTTATCAGTTGTGTAACTTTTTTGCATTTTTCTCTTTTTCTCATACTTGAAGAATGTAGTATATCTACTAAGAATATTTTATTACAAAACAGAATCTTGTGTGACGGTGGTTAGATTATTTTGCATCTTATACTACTTTGATATTTAGATAATTCATCAATTTATCATACATTTAACTATTTTTATCAACCTGTACAAAGTATATGGATATTTTTGTAATAAAGAACTGTTCATAGTCTGGCAATGCTAATTCATTGCATCTATCCATGCTAGAAAATTAGGAATAGTAAACCTTCCACTCTGCCCCCAATAAGTGGTAGAGAACATAATACACTAAGAATTTACACTATTCTCAAATTTTATTTTGCTTAGTTATAAGAGCAGAAAAATGAACTATGCAGGACAGTATAAATGCAGATTTTAATCTTGGTATAAGAACATGAAAATGAAGAATTTGTAGAATAAAGACAAGTATATCAATAAGTTAAATCTAAAATGTAAATTTCCCCTTTTTATACGGGTTAATTAAAACTCTGATTTTAAAAAAAGAAAGGAATGTTATTAGTTTCTTGGTAAAATGTAATCTAGCAGCAACATGATTCAATAAGATTACTGATTTTTGAGACTTTAGTATCAAAATTAGGATGCGCTTGATACAGCCAGCTTTTTTAGATGATCCATGAATACTTGTAGACTAACATCATCTGTTAGTATTGGAGCACCAGATTCCTGAAACAAGAAATTATAGTTTAGAAACAAAATCTGAGTCAACTTAAAATATGGGAAAATTGGAAAAGTACAGCATAATTTACATGATGTATAATCATGTTGACTCCTATTGTACTTTTTCTTATTTCCAAGTTTTAAAATTGACTTGAATGAGTGAGTGAGCGAGCAAGCGAGCAATGAATGAATGAATGAATGAATGAATGAATGAATGAATGAATGCTCCAAGTCTAGTTTATGCAGTTTTGGCCCATAAACTATAGAATTTATTGTCTATCTTTCAAACACTGGAGGCTCAAGGGAATTTTCCAGTTAACAAAGCCCAACCCCCGTAAATGGTCAAAATTAACTGACAAACTTCCGCTCCTTACGTAATGCATGTCATAAATTGTGAGTGCATGCACAATAGAAATAGAGCCAAACACATAATTACTTACTTGTCCCCATGTGTACAGATTATTATGCGTCTGAGAAGGATTCACTTTAGATAGGAGAAACCGTGCCTGTCAAAGCCAAAATAAGCAGTGTAGATGCAATATAATTACGATTGTCACATAAATTTGCCATTACTTGCATGTTTCCTTTTAATACAGCTCAGAATAAATTAAATAGGATTATTTGGAAAGGAAAGAAAGTAGAAGAAAGAAAACAAGAAGCAAATCATATTCTGAAATAATGAATGCTTAAAGAACAGTTTCTGTTATAATCAGACAGAAGCCATTATCAGTAGCTTCCAGGTCAGATAACACTCCAAGTAGTCCTGATGTTGTGACCATTCGTTCAGCAAACCCACAAAGTTATAATAGCTCCTGCTGCTTTTTTACCTACCTACTCACCCCTAAGGCATCCCTGCACTCTGTAGTGCCTGTTCATGACACTCCCTCATGGCACTTGCCCACCATAGCTTTCATCTGCAGATCTACTTTCTTTTTTTTCTTTTTTTAAATTTTATTTATATGCCGCCCTTCTCCGGAGACTCAGGGCGGCTTACAATGCGTTAAGCAATAGCCTTCATACTTTTGTATATTTTATACAAAGTCAGCTTATTGCCCCCACAAACCGGGTCCTCATTTTACCCACCTTAGAAAGGATGGAAGGCTGAGTCAACCTTGAGCCTGGTGAGAATTGAACTTGCAGTAATTGCAGGCAGCCGGATGTTATATGCTGCCTTAGTAGGAGGCATTAGCCTCCTACACCACTCAGGCTCTGCATGAGATTCCCACTTTTTCCTACTTCTTAGTCACAAGACCCTCATTTAATGACCTACAGTCCTGAGGTTATGAAAGCAATTAAGACTGCTATGACTAAGCATTGAAATCATGTGAAACATGCTTTACAATTGCAATGGTTAGCAATGGAATTCCCAGTCCCAATTGTGATCATAATGTGAGGACTAACTGAATTCTGCCAGCAAATAACAATTGCCCCTCAGGATCAAAAAAGTGGCCCGGTTTTGATTTATTCAGAAAAGTGGTAGGAAAAAGCCTAGGATTTAAACTCTGGAGACCAATGTATACACTTGACCACTATGTACTACAGTAGACAGATACACTGTGTATATATAACTTCAGTACTTTTGATTGCAATAAAGAAACTAGTTACGTTATTCTTTGAGCCCTCTGCCCAGTAAGCCAGTTCCTGAATAATGCATTAATTTCTGGAGAACTGGATTTTCAGCTAAGCCAGTATAAGGCCTAATATTAACAGATATTGCAAAAATATGGATTTTTTCAATATGAACACGTTTAACCAAGGCTGAGAGACTGCTGGACAGTGGGCATGCATTTCTAGGCTTGTAACTGTAGCCCAAGACCATTTTAATTCCTTCTGGTCCTTGTCAAGTAGGACATTGCCAAAGACAAGACAGGCCAAAGTCCTGAAGCAGCTCAATAATACTAGGAGGAAAAAATCCCTCTTCTCTCAAGAAAAGATGGATGAAGCATTAGCAGTGGTTGTGCTTTCTTAATAATCTTGCAAAATAAATTGGGCTGAGATAATGACTGGCCCAAAATTATCCTATGAGTTTCTGTAGTTGAGGATAGTTTAGAATCTAGCTGTCCCTGGTGCCAATTCATCACCTTAACCACTATGCCACCCTGATTCTCACCTGACATTATCTTCAGAGTCAACTTGTGCTGGATGAAGTGAAATCTCTCCAAGACTGATAGTGTGAATATATCTTGGTACGATATATTACTAATATATTAAAACCAACATTAACTATAAATATAGCTATGGCAAACCTTTTTTAATGCACCTAGAATTTTTAAAGTTTTCCTTACCTGACTGCTTCCATGTTCTGTGTTAACATAGCGTGGCATTGGGAATCTTGTTTGTAAAATTTCTTCAGCATCATCCAGTGGAGCCTGCAGTAAATGCTTGAAGTTTTCATATTCTGGAATATCTTGATAACCAGCCTTACGCCACTGGGCAATAGTCTTGTGGAAAACAATGTGGAATGAATTAATTAAGGAACTTTCATTTGTCTTTTTACTGCCTAATTCACATCATGTGCAAAATCTTATATGATTTATTTCACATTTTAGAAAAAAATCAATGAAACCAAACACATAATGCCAAGCAATTGTTTGGTGAAAATATCTTGCCTGAGAATATTTTAAAAATAATTATGTAATTGTCACTTTTATTTAATCACCAGCACTCTGTGCTAGTTTGGTTCTAAGCCAATTATGCTTTGTCTTATGCACAAAATGAAAGCAAAGAAAGGCCTTTGGAAGGAAAAGGAGCTTGTTATGATCCCAATCTACTTTTGGTTGCCATCAGTATTTGATACAATCCTCTCATCTCCCCAGCAAGGCTAATTAAATCACTTTAACCACTCAGATGGGGGGAAATCTTTAACTTGTTCTGCTTCCTTTAAGAATTTGCCATTTCAGAAGTAAATCCTTTGAAAAAACAATTCAATGTCATTCTGGACAAAATAAACCTGTTTGGGGGTCAGAATTCTCACACAGTATCACATCAGGTCACTTCTGATTCAGAGTATTTATTTTCAGAGAGTACTGAAGTGTCCTAGGAAATACTTGATTCTGACAGAAAAAGGAACTTTCTGGAACTCCTTGGAATTAATTAAATTTGCACATCTCTAGTGAGAGATGAGATCACAGAACCTCACATCATATTCAACATAATAGTTGAATTAGAATGATATGGAAATACAACTACTGTTAATAAATAATTTAACTTAGTGTCATTATGAACCATTTCACTATTACATGTTTTTGCCAAATCATGGTAAAAATGATGGTTTAATCACAGTTTAAAAAAAGTTATTAGATAGGGATATGCAAATCATTCCATGTATGAATCTTGCTGCTTCAGATCTATGTGGACACCCATAATGTACCTGTTAGGAGTCTTTAATGAATATTAAATTAATATCCATTAAAGTGCTACAAATATTCAATTCATATTTGTTTGAGTACAAGAGGAAACAGGATATAACACATTTCTGCTCTCTGGTGGTTTCCAGATTTTTTGCAGCCCAGACCAGGTATCCTTCTCTTTCTAAAATGCACACTCATGATTGACTGAGGCTTGATATTTACTGCACTAGTTTCTTCTTTTGATGCCATACGGAGAATGTAAATGAAAACATTAATTTAGATCAAGGGATAAATTGCTGATTAGTGATTTACACATACATAAAAAGCCATAAGACTTTGTCAGTGTGAATATGACAGCAGATTCTTCGCCTTAAGATCATAGTTTGTGTTGTTTTTTTAGTAAGCATATGGCTTGTATACTCTCAGTTCAGACGAGAGGTTTTAAAAAAGCGCAGTGGACCCGAGATATCTGAGAGACTGCCTTGCTCTGCAAGACTCCTTTCCCTGACTATGGTCACCTGGAAAGACTCATTTCTAATGGTAGTCAGAGGCTGGCTGACACTCGGGAATGAGTTTTTGCCATAATTGTAAAGCTTCTATGGAAGGAACTCACTAGTGCACTGACTTTTAAGGAGACTTTAGAAACTCTGACAATTAATCTACAATACTTAATTGTTTATTTTACAAATTTTAATTTTTGCCAACAAAATTATTTAATTTTATTTTAGCACAAGACTTTATAATTTTATATAGTTTAGTTTCTGATATATTTTCTGTTTTGTGCATCACCTAGGGACTTCAGCAATAGCTGGTCTAAAAACCAAATTAAAGAACCAAAAATTCTAACCAAAGAATTGCTTATTTACCTCACCAAGATAGATAACAATCTGGAAAAAAGTATCCATCAGCAGAATCCTATCAGCAAGAATGCTACTGCTATCCAATAGTACAGGCTATAAGACACAAAAAGGGAAAGCGTAATTTTACAAATAAGAAGGTAAATATAACACAATTTTAACCAAACTTAATTTTTGATTGCAGAATTTGAAAAGATGTGCCCCTAATATTTCTATTTTTTTCTTCTTTGAAGACTGTAAATTTGAAAGATTTGTTCATTTATTTGTTCATATTTTAAAATGCTGCATTTTGAACATACATCAATTTTATCAATTTTTTTTTATTACTATTTTCAGTCAACTTTCATCAAACATAGAAGGAGAATCACCTCAGGTGGTCCATAAAATGAATAAGAATAAAGTATAGGCTGAATCATAATAAGAGACTGGGTCAAATCCTGCCTGGCAAAGTGATGACGGTAATAGGAAGATTCATCTGGACTGTTATTGAATACTTGAAGGAATGGAGATCGTCGCAAATGGAACATGAACTAAATGGAACAGAAAAAAAACAGAAGTCATATTGAGTATAATATCTACTTTAATCATTTCCTGTTTCTTTGCCTGTCTGAATTATTTTGAGATACAAATACAAAAAAGGCATGTACCAAACATAAAACATTTTACTATTTAATACAGTCTTCTGATAACCATAGAAATGACTTGGAGGCAAACAGCTACTTCTTTTCTTTTATTAAATTTATTTCTTTTAAAATTTTTGAGATAGATCTTACCTGGGGGTACAAGGAGAATGAATCAGACAGCCTAAATGAATTTGGATCATCTTTGTTGTATTGTCCAAACTTCTGACACTGTTGGAGAAATATGCAGGTCTCAATAATCCTTTGAAGACAATATAAATCTTACAAAGGAACAAGGAAGGAAAATAAAGACATCACCTGCAGTATTTTTTTTCAAAAATATTGTTCATAATATCAAAGCAATAAAATTTGTCACTTTATCTCCTTTGTTTCTAATATGCCTAATAACCAAAATTACATTTTATAAAAGGATATTATTTCAAAATTATTAGGAGAAAATTGCTTTTAAGGATATCAAATGCACAATATCATAAACAACATGATAGACTGCAAAAGCTTAATGTAGACTTCGTCAAACATTTGATGGTATCTGGTAAATTTATATGTAATTAATTGGGATTAAATTTAGTGGCCAGCTTTGAACAATCATATTTTGGCTTAAAACATGCTCAGGATTTAACAATACACTGATTTATAATTTTGCGTCATCTTGCCCCTATGTAGCTCGACAACTCCATGAATTGCTGGGAGAGACCTTTGTAGTGAGGGCGTGGTTAGTAGCCTGTTAGCATTTAATTCCATAATTCCTTGCCATCTAATTTCATGAAAGCAATCAGCATCCCTGAACACTAAGACAGATGTGCTGTTGGTAAAAAAAAACCCACTTAATTTGAAGATTGTAGTATTACATAATGCTCAGGTGCCTGCTATATATAACTGCTATGGCAAGTATCATATTTGGGCAATTATGTTTAGCATCCAAGATGTAACTATTCTTAAACCAGTCAGATTTGGCAACTTTTAATTCAGGCTTTGATTACATCTTGATCTGACTACTGCAACATGGTTTTGTGAAAGTGGCCAGAAATTTCAGTTGCTACAGCTAGGCTCCTACTTAGAGCTTGTTACTGGTCTTGCATGATGCTTATAATCAGATTATTATCTGAGTATCTCATTATCTTACTTATTTATGTACTTATTTATTTATTATTTTTACAAACAAATACTCCTTCCTCCTTTTTTCCCACAACAACAATCCTGTGAATGTTGGGTTGAGACAGAGTGACTGGCCTAGTTACCCAGCTGGTTTCCACTGTCAGGAGCTAGAAACCAGGAGCCAGGATAGGGATTCCATTCTGATGATGTTTTTGACCCTGTCTTCGGGCTCAGCCTGGTCCGCTTCTACGCTTGCTTTCTATCTTAGTGCCTTAATCACTAGACCAGGCCTGTCAAACTGGCGGGCCGGATACATCATACGCAGGCCGCTCCCACCCCGGCTCTGCAAAGGCAAAAAACATCGCAATATGTCATGATCCGGCCTGTGATGCCGATGCACTAGACCAAACTGGACACCAAGATTTATATATGAGAGGCCATTCTGAAGATGACCTTGTTTTCAGAGTTATCTTTCTTAGGCAAAAGGACAAAGGGCCCCTCCAGGATCATTTCTAGGCTAACAGAGGTACTTTCTTAAGGGCAGCGTCTGGCTTCCATTCCCTGTGCTTTTAGAAGAACAGCCAAAATCTTTTTCACCAAGTTTTTAATTTTTAGTTTTAGTTTTAATTAATATTTTGCGTTTTAGCCATTGATAGTCAAGTTGAATATCCATATACTATTAAACTTTCATTGTCATGACCTTTAATTGGACAAAAACAGTACATAATAGGGCAACAATTTTCAACTAAAGTACCTCAAATGATCTAACTTACGAAACATGTCCAAAATCAGAGATCCATGACTCCCAAGGGAATGAAATTTGAGAAAGTTGTGACAGTTTCCCAGCCTGTCTTGCATCCCTTGCCCCCTCCCTCATCCAGCAGCAGCCATTTGCTTGCCTGCTAAGAAGGAAAGATTCTGAAGGCTCATTCCCAAATTCCCACAATACTTAGAGCGGAAGCCAGCAGGAAGTAGAAAGTTGCTCCTGCTCCTAATGCTCCCCCCACCCGCCTTTGGCTATTCTGTTTCCCTGTTTAGATAAGAAAATATATCTGAAAGAATGACCTAACGGGGCATGGGTTGTCTAGTCCATCTCAGTAGTACAATGTGGCCACATAAAATGAATAGTGTCCAAGCTTATTCCTTTCTGAACTAGCTAAATGTCACAAAACAAATTTATATATATTAAACCAATTATTTTCTGAAAAGCAAATTGAAAAAATACTAATCATCATTTACACTTGGAATTTTCAAGACAAGGATCAAAGCTTTTGGAATGCAGAGAGGTGAGAGGAGTATGTCTGATCAAGCAATCATCTTTTTGATTCTAAAATTCATAAGCTTACAATTGATCATACTCACAAGTCTAATTAGTTGCCTATCCAGCCATCGCAAGACATCAGGCCCTTCCTCTGATTCAGCTCTGTAGACACCCAATCGAGCCATCAGGACAGCAGCTGCTTCTTGGTCAAATGCAGCTTCAATGTGCTGTAACTGACTCTGTGCATCTGCCCAACTAATTTATGGCAAGAATTAGTAAAATTTAGATTATTAAATGCAATAAAGAACATTCTACCAATAATTTACAGAAGCTTATGTTTGTTCTAAAACATTTTTGTATCAGCCACAAAAATGAACTGATGGTCCATCTCAGTTTCATAAGTTATTTTATTTCGGGTTTATACAATACACCATGACAATGTCCCTTAATTACAATTTCTAATCATAGATTGGTTTTGATTAGTTCATTTTAAACCATGGCTGAGCATATCATCCAAATCTAAATCTCTGGTTAGCTACTATCAGCAACCATCACTTGATAGGCATATTTCTTTTATCTCCCATAAAGGACAGATTAGTCAAAATCATGAAGGGGGGGGGGGGGAACACGGTTGACCTTGACCTCAAATATAAGGGTTCTGATTCCCCATAGGATTGCTGTATTTTTCTTCCTTCATTTTTTTAATATTTACAAGGAAGACTATAGAACCGTGATGGCGATCTGTGGCACGTGTGCCACAGGTGGCATGCAGAGCCGTATCTGTGGGCACGTGAGCGTTGCCTTAGCTCAGCTAATTTTCAGGCCTTCCGGGCTCACCGGAAGTCAGGAAACGGGCCATTTCTGGCCTCCAGAGGGCTTCCATGAGGGTGGGGAAGGCTGTTTTCGCCCTCCCCAGGCTCCAAGAAAGCCCCTGGAGCCTGGGTAGGGCGAAAAACGGGCCTACTGGACCACCTGTAACCTTTTTGCTGTCGTGTGCCAAAAGCGGGGGAGTGGGGGTGGGTGGGTGTTGCACGCACATGCGCAGGGTGTGGGGGACATTGAATTATGGGTGTGGGCACGGATGTGTATGCCCCCCCACTCCCCCTCTGCTTTTGGCACGCGACAGCAAAAAGGTTAGCCATCACTGCTATAGAAGGTTACCACAAAGGCCAGCTTGATAATAGAGAAACCAGGTGAGATCTATTCATCTGTGGGACAATCAGCAGCTCATCCCCCCAGTCACAATGCTAAGTATGCTATTAATGTGGCTGAAGCAATACAATTGACGCAACAAAGAAATGCAGCCAACGGAACCAAACCTAATTATCACAAATTATTCTCACTTTCTAGCAACAGTAGTCACACGAATGCGCCTCTGTGTACTGGAATGCTGATAATGCGTAACAAACTGGATAGCTCCTCTTCCACCCTGAGGTATTGGAGTGCTGTGCTGAAAGTTAATGAGATAAAAGTTGTCTAAGATACGCCTTACTTTTTAAAGACAGGTTGACATCATATAGGAGAAAAATGAAGTACAAGCAATATAATATACTCATTTACAACTAACACACTGGCTTCTTGGAGGAACAGAGAATATGAATACTAAGATATAGTTCCAAGAGTAATTAGAACTAGACTGGAAGTGCAATAAACAATTTCTGCCTTCAAATAAGGTTCAAATAACATAAAGCAGTTTTCTTTTTACTCTTAGTAAATGGGCCTAGAGCTGTCATTGAATAAGGTCTGAGTTCCTGAAAAGACCACCCAGAATTTTAAATTATTCTGTTTTAGAGTGGGGGCGGGGAGGGGCTAGGAGAACAAGAATGTGAGCATGCCTTTTTAGATAGGTTTGAGTCTTCTTTAAGATGACAAATTGATCTTATTGCAGCTTTTCCTTCCCAGCATTAGCTGCTCTTAATTCTAATAAAATCTTCATTAATCTCAAGCAGAGGATTTAGAACCTAGTTCTTCAAACAGATAATGCTAGTGTTTCCTACTTGCATTTTAGCTCAGTAATGCCTTTTCTTGGTCCATACCCAGATTCTTTTAAAAATATTTTGCATATTTCATACAAAAGACTTCTCTGACTTATCTAAACATCTGATCCTTAATGGCATCAAAATTTCAGCAATTAGGCTGAGGGAATAACAACATTTTTCTGCGCATGCTGTCTCCTTGGCCTCCTCATCAATGGAGTCTGCACTGCATACAACATTACAAAGATTTTTTAAAAATATAGGCTCACCTGATTTACTACTTCAAAATAAATGGCAAGAGTCATGGTGGGGTCAAGTCCACAAATTTTCCATTGGTATGTGCCACCTATTCCAAGCTCCTGTGAGACAATTCAAAATTCAGGTTTTATTCTAAAATCTTAAGTCATATGTCATGTCATGCCACAGGTAGGTAGGTAGGTAGATATACACAGACAAACATAGATACACACACTATAGCTTCTACATATTATTTAGACTTTACAGCACAAATTACCAACTTATATCCTTCATAATTTCCCTATATAAACTGCACATTCAGAGATACAATTCTCTAAACATCTTAAAGTATCAGTTAGAAATATGTAATGTGAGTCAATCACCAATCCCCATAGAAGGAATCTGGAATTGAAAACTGCACTCTTTATTTTGTAATACATTAAAATTCACATTTAAAATGGACAAGGGCAGTGGAAAGAAAAAAAGAAAAAACCCCCACAAAATATAAGTGTTTAATAAATGTAAACCTATAAAAAGAAAACTAAGTACAGGTAGTCCTCAACTTACAACAGTTCATTTAGGCACCATTCCAAGTTATAACACCACTGAAAAAAAGCGATTTATGACCATTTTTCACACATATGACTATTGCAGCATCTCCATGGTCATATGCTGAAAATTCAGGCACCTGGCAACTGACATATATATATATATAGATATATATATAGATATATATATAGATATATATATATATATATATATATATATATATATGACGGTTGCAGTATCCCAGTCATGTGATCATATTTTGTGACCTTCTGACCAGCAAAGTCAATGGGGAAGCCAGATTCACTTAACAACCATGTTACTAACTTAACAACTGCAATGATTCATTTAACTGTGGAAAGAAAGATAGTAAAATGGAGCAAAACTCACTTAATAACTGTCTTCCTTACTGATGGAAATTTTGGGCTCAATTGTGGTCATAAGTCGAGGACTATCTGTACATTAAACTACAAATAAGAAAGACCTGTTTATGCTAATAAGTAAACGTGAAAAACCTAAAATAGTGGCCTCTTTTTCGCTGGCAGAGGGTTGCAGGAGGCCATTGCAGTTGAAAATGGAGCTCGGAAGCCCATTTTCACTGGAGGAGCGCTGGGGCCTCTACAGGCACCCCCAACATGAGTGAGATCGAGCTGGCCATGCCCACCCTGGCAACGCCCCCACAGCCCCTGAGGTCAAACACAACCCTGATGCAGCCCTCAATGAAATCTAGTTTGACACCCCTGACCTATTATAAGTCAAGAACTACCCATCACCAAGAAAACTTACATTTTCAGAAACACTTGGCCCTTTGGCATTTAAGGATACACATGGTCCAATAGCTCCAGCTATCTTCAGTTCTCTACAAGTCTATAATAAAAAAGTTCCAAATTAAACTCCAAGCAATAATAACTGCCTAACTGATCTCTTGATGATACCTCGGCATAACAAACCTTTCCTTCCTTCATTTAGAACTGTGAGTTTCAAATAACGTAGAGATTACAAAATAATGAGATAATTCAACAATATTGTTAGCTTCCTATTGCTGCACAGAAACTATCTTTTTCCATCATGAGAGAGTAAGTAAAAGATAGAAAATCTCTCTGAAATCAAAAGCTACAGTAAGCAATGTAAATTACCAATTCTTTTGGTTCGGAAAATATTCAATTAATCGGCAGTACCTATGATACTTACTTTCACTTCTAGAGTTGCTCCAAAAGCCATTCGGAATTCTCCACTGACATTTTTGCTAAACAATCTCTGGAAAGTTTGCTTGAAGAGAGAAGTATTAAAAGAATCTCCCATCACCATATAACCCCTGAGGGAAAAAAATCAGTGAAATATTGAGAATAATTGGGTTCATGAAGTATAGACCATAACACTGTTTCCTTGGTTTTTCTTATTGTGTTAGGTGAATCTAGCCATCAGTTTGTAAAGCACGGTTTATGTCTAGAATTTTGTGAGAACCAAACCAATTTTAGCTTGTTAAACAAACAATACCTCAGAAGGGAAATGTAATAGTTTATGAACATGACCTTGGGAGACAAGGTGAAGAAATGCTGCCTAGGAACCATAGCCCACAGCTCCATAGTGAGTGGAGGAAAAGACTCAGGAGGGACCTTCCCTAAGGCTGTAAAGGCAGGAAAATTGTTCTTTCACTTTTGCAAGAATCTGTTAATGTAGCTTTACAATAAACTAGAATTATAGAATTATAAACTTATCTGGCATTGATTCCTGTATGGTCTACTTAATAACACTGACAGGAAGGTCGCAAATTGCAATCATGGTAAACTCAAGCAGATTGTTGAGGACTCGGATTGTAATTGTGTGTTTGCAGGGACATTGCAGCAACCATAACTTTGAGGACTGATTATAACTTCCACTCATTTAGTGCCATCACAAGTTTCAACAGTTGCTGAAAGAGTAGTCATTAGATGATCTGTAATGCAGCACTATTAACTGAAATACAGTATGTCTATCTTGATGACTGAAGTAAAGCAGGAGAGAAAGACCATGTGTTGCAATGATTCTAGAACAGTTTCGTCTTCTCTCCTATTAATTAAGGACAGACATACCAATGTCAAGAATTAGGAACACTTTTACTTTTTTATAACCATTTCCTCCCATCCCCTTCATTTTCCTAGAAACATTAAAAAAATAAAAGAAAACCATGAACAATGCCTTCTTATGGGAGTTTAAATCTAATATAAAAGTTTCTCAGGAAAGTAAGTCTTTAGTTCTTCTTTTGCTTCCAGTGAAACTCAAGTCTGTCCACGTAGGCTTTTTAAAAATTCAATTTCCAATAGGCATGTTTGGAGCAATTCGTGTTGAATTGAATAAGATCTATTCACAAGTAAGCATTAATGGATTGCATCAGTTATCTTACAATATGATGCTCTTGCATGATAAACTGAAACTGACATTGCAGATACTTGACTTATAACCATTTGTTCAGCAACTGTTGGACAAAGTGACTTGTGACTGTTCCCTGAATTTATGGCTGTTGCAGTGCCCCCCCAGTCACGTAATCAAAATTCAGTCACTTGGCAGCCACCTACACTTATGACCACAGGGGCACTTCAACTCCCTCCACCTGCCTATCTCCCTCCATATCTATGCCCTTTGGTCCCCTGCACTCTGTGGCCCCTGTTGCCTTAAGCTCTCTTGCTCCCATTGCTGACCGAGCATGCCTGGCCTGGTTCTTAGCAGTCACTGAGAGTGAGTGGATGGTCATATAAATTATCTAAATAAATAAATGCAGCTGCATAACACTTCCTAAAGTCGCACATGGCAATTTCCTTGCAAGGCTTCGAGAAGATGCCTTAGATGGCTAGCAGCTGCCTTGCAGACATGACTTGTCAGCAGCAGGAGCAAGTAGATAGCGAAGGTCAGCTGGGGTGGCAGAATTCAGGCTGTCAGAGGCCTCAGAGTGCAGGGAGGCTGGACTGGGCTAGGGCAACTGGAGTACTGCACTATACTGCTGGGCTGGGCTGGGCTGGGCCAGCTGAAGCTTCAAGGAATGGCTGCAGCTTCATGCTGTGCTGTGCCTCAGGGGCTTTTTGCAGTCCCAGAGCTGCAGTGCCCCAAGAAGCCCTGAGCCGCAGCATAAGGAGCCACAGAGTCACATTAAGGCTGCATTCTACCCCACAAGGCAGGGTGCAGGATGGCCAAAAGGGCAGATGTGGAAGGGGAATAGGTAATTGGGAGAAGTTGAAGGAGAGGCAGTCCCTTACTGTGGAAGAACTGAGGCTTGGGGCCCAGGAGGGACCAAGTCCAGAATGGCTCTGATTGGGGTGGGTCATTAACGACCAGCGGAATTTAGTTGTTAACAATGGCAATGAGGAATGCCAGGATGTTGCTGAGCAATGTAGTCATGAGACATTGTACTTTATGATCACATTATATAGTGACTGAAATTTGAGGCCCAATTACCGTTATAACATGACTATCCAAATATGCATATGGCTTCTAAATTACCTAAAAGATAAATGCAGTGATTTCAAATCACCATTTCTTCTAAATGTACACATACATGAACACACACACATGACTTTTACTAAACATTTTCTCCTCAGGGTGATAGAAACAGTTTAGAAGATCTGTGCTAATCAAGAAATGTATCTCTTCTTTATAACAAACAACATTTTTACTCAGGATTAAGAACATACCCAGTTATATTTGTACAACACTTTATCTCCAGAAGACCAGTCTGATCAAGAGCACATGCATAAATATCAATGCAGTGTCCATTAGCAGCAGCACGATTAGACAGTGACTCATAATGCTGCGGAAATATAACAGTTTTAAGTTATTTTAAATGACAGTTATAAGAAAAGATTATTCATAGTTGTTTAGCATGATATAAGGCACATAATACAATAATGTTGCTGACTTTACATCTAAACTGGTAAGGGCCTGCATATTCTGTATACAAAGCTATGCACTCTGTAGAAGGGAGGTACAATTATTCAATAAACATTAACAATAACTGGCTACTGAGAGCTTTCCAAACCATTTTTCCTATAACAAAAATGAAGAAGAGAGCTGATACAACTGAAAAACCAGAAAGGCTCATTTAAATGCAAGAAATGCAGTGTTATGTAAGGTGTCTGAACAGAGGTTTTAGGTTAAAATTCAAAGTGAGAACAGTGTATGTCCAAAAAACTTAAATCAGGAAATAGTAGCATGAAAGGGGTTCAGGAGTTCAAGGAAATAAAGGAATGGGTTCTTAATAAACAAGGTTGGACAGATTTAGGGAAAGATCCAAAAGAAAGTAAGTCAACTAGAAATTAATATGAAAGATAAACTGGATTAAAAAATGGCACACAGAATATAAAAATTTGTAATTGTAGATATGTTGAACAAACAAGGCAGCTAAAGACAAAGTGAAAAAGCAATCAAGAATGCAAAGTTTCTGAAATTATTTGGTAGTAAAAGATAAGTTCAGCAGAAAATATGAAAGATAATGTTTATCTGATAGAATTCAAACTAGACACTAATTCTTACTTTTATAGCTTTCTTCATGAATCGTGCATTGTCTTTCTCTATATCATGCCACGAACGAATCGGAGTTTTCAGCTCATCTCCTACCACCATGCCTGGCCCTTGAGTTGGTGGCCCTCCAGTAAACAACATTATTCTAGCCCCAGTATTTGGAAATGATCCCTTGGAAGTGGGAGAAAAACAGAATAAAAAACAACAAATTACATAAATTACTAAATTAGTTGTCAAGAATGTAGTTGACTATATCTGTCTTATTTGTGAATTAGGTCAATCATAGGTCGCATTCTTTTAAAGACTGAATTCCCACAGTATCTGCCTGGCCAATCATCTATCAGGACCCCAGAAGTGCACCCTTGTCTGTTGCAGTGACTGGAATGTTCCCCCAAGATTCGAATAGCTCTAACTGTACTAGTGTTTTAAAGGATTCTGAAGACCTAGCTCTTCATCCAGGCTTTTGGACAAGGATGACAGTAGTCCCCATTAGATTATGTGGGTTGTTTTCTTTTGTTCCCATCTCATTTTTTCATTCTTGCCATCTTTATTCTTCATTTTTGTTGCTTTTCTTGTCTTTAATATTTTAAGCAATTGAGAGCAGCATGGTGGCCTAGTGATGAAGATGATTGCCTCCCACTCAGAAATTTAAGAGTTCAATTTTAAGTAGTGGCAGATGTTTCTCTCCCAGGGCACAAATAAAAAAATATCTGCTGCGAATTTGGCATGGTGTCAGGAGGGCCATCCAGCCACTAATTACTCAGCTCTGTCCAGTCACCCTGATTCTACTCTGAATTAAGGGATAACAGGGTTGTAAAGTGACATTTTTAAAAATGTTTTAAGCAATTTGTAAATCATTAAGAGTTACTGCAGTCAGGTGGTATATACATTTAGTATTATAATTATTATACTATACAGAAAGATAAAACAGAAATTATGCAAAAAAGAAAATATACATAAACCAAAAGGAAAATATACTTTTAAAAAAGATCAGTAAATTTTAGCCATCTTCTTTCAGTATTTCAAATGGTTTAAAAAATTGATTTGTAACAAGCTGATCTAAAGTATTAAAACCCCTATTAGCCCATAAATTCCCTATATAAAGTATATCTGTTATTTTCAAACTGGTTTTATCCCAAAGTGCATTTCTTCATTTGAATACATGTGAATTCATCAGAATCATACTAACATCCCAATTCCGCCTACTAGTCATCAAAAAATTAGCAATACTATAGAACTATGATTAGAAAAGGAAAAAGCCCATTATCATGATCCTGAACTTTCTAATTGTGCCCATATTTTTTGATTGCTTGGATTCCATAGAGAAACAAAATCAAACTTTATGCCTAGTCTCCCTAATCAGAATATGATATATGAAAAGATTTTTAAAAACACCTAAGGATTTGTCCTCCCCATAAAAATAGTCTTCAAAATTTTTCAGAAATGTGTTGATGGCATAAACATGGAAATCCTATGACCTATGTCTACATATAAGCAGCATGACTTTAAGAACAAGAAAAAAAAAACTGTTTATGGGTCAATCATCAACACTTTTCAACATTCAGCACAACTGAATTTTTAAACAAAGGTTACAAGACATTGGATGATATTTAATATAAATTTATATGTTATGTGGTAACTACCCAAGCTTACATTGCCAGTCAATGTCTGTGTCAGTGTTTGATTCGGATTCTGAATACCCATTCACACAGAAGGATCTCAACCCTTCATAGCTGGAAAAAGGCACTGTTCTGTTAAAACGAGAGCAAAACTCTTGAAGGAAATAAACAAATTGCTGGGCTGAGATGAAAATAAGTGGAATTAAACACTCCTCACAGCCTCAGAATTAGCTGGTTGGAATTTCCAGGGAAAAGGGAAATCGTCAGATTCATTTGTGCCATATCCAAAAACATGTATATTGGAAAATACATGGTTTTCAAGTACCAGACAATACTAGTAGAGTTTAGATTACTTCTAAAGGTATTTAAGATTGTAATAAATAAAGGAAGAAAGGAAGAAAGGAAGAAAGGAAGAAAGGAAGAAAGGAAGAAAGAAAGAAAGAAAGAAAGAAAGAAAGAAAGAAAGAAAGAAAGA